>OY720430.1:207624838-208003682 GCA_963082735.1 Pocota personata
TACCCGGAGACTCTACAGTGTAGAGGAACTCGAAAAGTGGTTCTGCCAATAGTGTCCGTCTACCAAAGCACTTGACTACCATGTCAATAAAACAAAACTTGTGTGGGAATGCCTATACAAACCTTATGAATAAGTAGTAACAAGGTAGAGGGTAACGAAGAAGCAGACTTCTTGGCAAGACAAGGAGCAACAGAATCCTTCATTCGATCTGAACTAATCTGCGAAGAATTCAGGAAGATGGGAAAAGAAGAAAGTGCGAGAACCTGGATTAATACTCCAGATCTGAGGCAAGCTAAGAAACCGGAAGATATTCGAAGCGTGCATCTGCCTTAACAAGAATAACATACGTATTCTAAAAGACTTTCTAGCGGGGCACTGTAAACTCAGAGAGCGTCTAAGAAAACTAGGCATAACAAACGAAGGCCTTTGCAGATCCTGCAATGAGTCCAGTGAGACTCTAGAACACCTTCTGGACTTTTGTGGGGGGTTGAAATAATTGGGCAAGTACCAACTATCATATGAGGATATGCCAACCATTGACCAACTTCTCATTCTCAGATTCCTAAGAGAAACCGGATTAGAGAGGGTGCCCTACGGCGATCTATCCTTGCCAAGGCAAAGTAAGAGTATTTGACCCTCGAAAATAATTCTGAAGGAACTATATTCCGAGGGAAACTCTAATGAGGGAATAAACCTCTCCTAGGTATTAGCAGGAGGCACAATAGACTATTAGGTCGAAGTGCAAGATAACCCTACTCAAATAATAATAATACTGTCCGTCTAATTGTCTGTATGTCCGCATGAATGGTCGGATTTTCTTCAAACTTTATATCTTGGGTCCACGTAGCTCGTTAAAATTAAGGACGATTCAGAAAAAGTTCAATTTTCTCGAAAACGCCTCTTTCGGTTATGACTAAGATTCATATCTGAATTAATGAGGGCGTTTGCAGTGAGACGTATTTTTTTTTTCTCGGACATGGTTGATACTATTTTATTCAAAATTGACATACTATATGTACTCGTATTGAAGGATGTACGAGAGCAAGGTGAAAGGTTCTAGGCCTGACAATGAAAGATTTTATTTTTCTACATAATCTCCCTTGACTTCAACACACTTGGTCCAGAGTTTCTCCAACATCAGTATTCCTTCTCGGAAGTGAGAGTCTGGAAGGCTGTGAAAATATTCATCTACGGCCCACTCAACTTCTGCATTGGATGCGAAACGCTTCCCAGAAACAAATTTCTTCAAGTTTGGGAACAGATGGAAGTCTTGTGGGTGCCAAATCAGGTAAATAGGGGGGATGGCCGAGCAAATCGTACCCTAAATCTCGCAGTTTTCCCATCGCCAACGCAAACTTGTGTGCAGGTGCATTGTCCTGGTGAAAGATGATTTTTTTCTTCTTCAAGCCAGGCCTCTTCTCGCAAATTTTGGCATCCAACTGGTTTAGAAGGTTGGAATAATATTCGCCTGTAATTGTTCTGCCTTTCTCAAGGTAATCAATTAACAGGATCCCTTTCGCATCCCAAAACACACTGTCCATGACCGGCAATTGAGATCGAATTCGCTGTCTTTGGCGATGAACCACCGGCTTCCACCCACTGCTTCGACTGCTGTTTCATTTCTGGCGTGTAGTGGTGGACCCATGTCTCATCCATGATGACAAATCGACGCACAAAATCGGTCGGATTCCTATTGAATCGGTCCGCATTTGCTTTTGATCGGCATTCAGCAAATGCGGCACCCATCACGTCCAGAGCTTTCACATCCCTAAGTTTTTGTGCAAGATGTTTCGCACCCTCTCGTTCGATATACACACAGCCTCAGCTATCTCACTCACCTCGTAGCATTTATTTGACACATTTTACTAAAAATCCGTGTTTTTTTTTCTTCTCATCGATTTTGCTTAAACTAATTTCACTCAACAAATACGAAACATATTTTTTCCAAGATGGCATCGAATGCATATCCCGCACGAGGGGGACTTAAGTATGTACATTCATACATATGTCATACATAGTCTTGTATTCAGCTTTATTGGAATTAGTTTCGCAGACTCTGATGCCTCTTCTATAGAAGCAGTACATAATTTAAAAAAAAAAAAATGTCGTCCAGAAATTGCGAAAAAAAAGTCTCCATGAGGAAATTTTTGAATTTTTTACAATTTATACGCGTGTTTTTCTTAAACACCCTTCTAACACAAAACTAGTAATAATAAATTCTGGAAAATCTCCAACGTTACTTCTATAATAGAAAATAGTTCAACCGTATCTTACCCGCATCTAAGTGGTATTTAAGTCTCCTTCTCAATAGAATTTCAAGATTTCAAACGTAAAAGTGTGAAGAACGTGACTTTGATGTTGTTCATTATACAGGGTGGCGCAAAATGACCTTTATAATTTGAATTCATTGTAACTTCTTTATTTCAGAGTATATTATAAATATTTTCTCAAATACAGTATAAAAAGAAGGGACTTAAATGTGAGAGATTACGTCTTGCAAATGGTGGCCATTTTCTGCTTCGCACATTCGTGCTCTTTCTAATACATTTCCATCACATTTCACAAAATTTCAGGTGTTATGACGCGGATTTCATTGCGAATATTAGTTTTGATGTATATACAGGTCCAAAGAAAACGACCGAGAGCGGTTAAATCCGTAATAATGCGCTCGTCGAAGATATCCCGTAACAGAGCCATTGTGTGCCTAGCAGTATACGCTGTGGTTCCATCCTGTTGGAACCATAATTGTAAATGGTTTTCCAATATCGTCCGATATTGAACCGCATTGATTATAACTGCGGCACCAGCTTCATTTTCAATCATCCTTTCGGACAATACACCACATGAAACAGTACACTTGTTATTTGTGAGCTGCTCTTGGATTCTTCGTAGTCCATATCATGCAGTATTACTTGTTAACGAAGTCATTTAATTGAAAATGTGATTGGAAATGGGCATTATCAAATTGTGGATGAAATCGTCGTTTTGCTCTGCTTTTTACTGCAACGAAATGGCATAATCAATCCATTGCTGGTAGTCTTTCGTCTTCAATTCTTGCACAAGCCGAACTCGGTAATGTGACCAAAATCCTTTGAACTGACCTCCGCGATAGTCCGAATGTCTCCTTGTTCATATTTCTGGACTATTCTGCACACTCCCAGTACACGTTGAATATTTTCTTTTTCCGGTACAAGGGAGGTTCCTTACTGACCCTTCCTTGTCGAAAACGTGCAATCAGACGATTTATTGTTGGCACTGTGAATGTGATCCGCACATTAAAATTTCGACGATATACACGCTGCTTGAAAACAATTGACCATTGGTTTTCAAAATAGAATTTGACGATTTTTGTTTGTTGTTTTGTTGTGTATCGTTCCATATTAAGAGTTTAAGTCTTGTTTGCAATATTCCGAAAAAAGAAAAAAAAATCATAACGAATTTAAACCCCAAAGGTCATTTTGCGCCACCATCTTCGTAGCAAAAGGAGTGTCTGCTAATTTTGCGAGGGTGGAGGAAAACTTTGATCTCAAAGTCACTTACAGCACACATCTCCTGTGTTATGTATTGCAATACATTGTTGGGGGTTGGTATTTCTCCCAGTTTCTTCCTCAGTGTTTGCCTTTCGGTTTCGAATCACGGACAGTGGAAGAACACATGCTCCGCATCTTCCGCAGTTTGGATGCTTAAATCGGTAAAGATACGAGTACGCTCGAAATCATCCATCCCCAATTAGTAGTTGCGTTGTATAGAAATCAACTTCACCATGTTTCCGACTTGTCCATGTCTCAAGAAGCGGTATAAGACGATAGGTCCATCGACCTTTACTTGATACGCTCCATCGTTGTTGCCATTTTGCCATGCTGATTGCTCTCCCTGATAGGTTCGCTTCGTTGTTGATTAACACAGGATCGTGATTCTTTGTCAATTGGGAGTAATCCTGCGATAGCATAGGCTGCCTCTTCTGATATTGTGCGAAATGCACTGCATATTCTAATTGGGAAGACTCGATATATCGATTCTATTTTACGCCTATATGATTTAACTTTCATGGCTTAGTCATGCCCCGTAGAGTATCACAGATGTCACTACTCTGGCTAAGAGCAGGCGTCGGCTGTATCTTGGTCCCCCATGGTTTAGCATGATGCACAATAGTGCATTACTCGTATTCACTCTTGAGGCCTTGCTACTAACATATTCCAGGTGTTCATTAAAGGAAAGCCTTGTACCAATCATGACGCCTTCGATGTAATTTGGTGTCCTCCTATCGTAAGAGTGATTGTTTCCCTCTTCTTTCTGCTACAGATTAATACAGAAGTTTTATGTTCTGCCAGCTCTAAACCCACAGATTGCAGCCAGCATTGAACTACCCCGATTGTGTCATTGCTTAGTTGAATCACTTCCTCAAGTAGTCACTTCTCTTGCGCCACCCTGTAATTTGTATTTAATATGGTACGCTGAAGTAGAGCAGCGCCTACTACACCCCTACAGTCAATATACGTTAAGAAATGTTTTGTTAAGTCTCAGGTAATGATTGTTGAAAATTACTTTCTAAGACATCGCAACCAATAATATTTAATGAATATATCTACCTGTTGTAAAGTTTAACTGCTCACATTTTCAGCTATCTTGATTTAAATTCGCAAAATTCTAAATAGCTATATTTGTGAAATCAATGCACAAAACATATTTAGAACATTTAAACAAATTCAATACCTTCCTAAACATTTTTTTTTTATAATTTGCACGTGTGAAAGGGGTTATGAATACCCTTATACTAATTTTAGGATACGGGCGTTTTTGAGGAAAAGGGGAAGAGACAGAGAGAAAGATAGATTGGTGTAGTTGGTTTGAAACTCAGCTGGTATTAAGTTTCAGTGAACTCCAAGGGTGGCTGTTCAGATAACTGGGGAGCTTGTTAGTTTTTGCTTTTTTCGTTGCTCATGATTCACAGTATTTTTTTCCGTCCTCTCGATGTCATCATCACGATCAAGTTGCATTTTAGCCATATGAACGCCCTACTGCCAGTGTTATTCCATCGCAGTAGAGTTGACATAAGCTTTCACAATTCATCGACTTTTTATTTAATTCATGCGAAATAAATAGACGATTACTGACATCAGGATTCGAACCGCGAACTTGTAGCGTGACAAGCGATGATGTTACCACTACACCACGGCCACCCTCAGAAACTATTCAATTAAATCAAAGGAACAAATATTTTCCGGGCTGCTAATTCCGAATCGGAACTCAGCATTTAAAAATTCAAGGTGGCAGATATAAAATGTCTCACAGAAGCATACAAAATATTTTCTTAAACTAATTAGATGACTATTTTAAGGTCTCTAAATCTAAATCCGAAGTTTAAATTTCCATCTCAATTCTTAAACTGAGTTGATAGCTCTCCAATATTTCTTTAAATTTTGATTTGATTTCTAGGAAGAAGCGTGAGTATGAGAAACATAGCCTCTGTTTGTAAGAAAATTTTATTAAAACCTTACAACAATAATCCATAAAAAAAATGAAATTTTCAAGGAAATTAGTATTATGATTCTCTGAAAAGTCAACACAATATCCTCTCGTAAAAACCATCAAGTGAATACATTCTGGGCATCAAATATCCGTAGTCCGCACTCTCATGAAAGGATGAATTCAAGAATAAAAAAAAAAAAAGTTACATTTGGGAGGAAAGCCTCTAAGCTAAGGAAATTAATTTGAATATTTTTAATATCTAACGATTTATGTGTTTTTCTCAAACCAAAGAAGCAGAAAATATATTTGGGTTGACTTCAAGTAAGCTAAACATTGTAATCTTAATGTCAAAAGAACAAAAACTAAACCCGCAGATATTAACAGTAAAAGCTATCTTTTACAAATGAACTGATAGTTCTCATTCCAGATTAACAGTAAGGGCCTTTTAGTTGTGTAATATGAAGGATTCCCCTCAAAAGGTTGGCATGTCATGTATGTATCTTTATCTGCATCAATGCTTTTCTATTTTTCAATTTGTGTCCTGTCAAAAGCATATTATATTATATCATAATAAAAAAAAAAAAAAGAATACATAAATATAAACATACTTACGCAATCTCTGCTTAGTTTTGTTTATAAAAGGAAACACAGAGAGGGCACTGTGCGATGATATTGCAAAATCAACGCAGAATATTACAAAATAAAGTAATTTATTCTGTTTCTTTCCATCTCTTAGATTTATTCTGTTGCGAAGATGTGTACGCGTAGTTATGAAACGTTGTTTTTTTTTTTAATTTCCGCTTATGTGGGTTATTATGAAAACTATGGTTTCATTAAACTTGAGGGTGTATTTTAAGAAAGAAAAAGAGGGCACGGGAAGGAAGTAAAAAAAAGCTACGAGGCTGGCATCTCAAATGCAGCGGAAGTATAATAGCAGAATTATATTAGAAATACGCCTCACTGCCTGTCCTATAGAGAGCTGAGCTTCGCAATTTTAAACAAGTTTGTTTTAGTTACTAAAATAAAGTCAAAGGAAAGACTAGTGATTTTCATTGGATCGATGGGAGAGTATGGGTATCACTTCCCTTTAGTCGGACATATCAACTTGATCGTGATGATGACATCAGGAGGTCGGAAAAAAATACTGTGAATCATAAGCAACGATAATAATAGCGAATAGTTATCTGGACAGCCACCCTTGGAGTTTGCAGAAATTTAATACCACCTGAGTTTCAAACTACATCACTCTGTCTTTCTCTCTGTCTCTTCCCCTTTCCACAAAACGCACGTGTTCTAAAAATTAGTATAAGGGTATTCATATCCCCTTTAACACGTGCAAAATTAAAAAAAAAAAAAAAAAAAAAAATATCTAAAGTAATCCTGTTGGAGCTTTGTTACTTGTTATTCGTTGGTTAAACTCGATTTATGTTTCTTAGTAGGAATGGTGTCTACAGCAGTGATATTGATTCATTAGATTTTTCTTCTCTTTATGTTCTGTGCAAGTGTCGTTCGATAATTTCCTTCTAGTAAAATGCTAGGTTAGGTTAGGTTTTATGGGTTGACGTAGAGTGTGAACAAACTACGCCACACTTAGATCAGTATAGATCCATTGTGATGCCCAAGGAGTGAAGCTTCCCTACTCGTGAACTCTATGGGTTCTTAAACCAACCCGCTGCATTTATAAATTTGTTAATCTTATTTACCGATACATTTGAAAGTTCTTCTAAGTCTTGGAAGAAATATTTCCCTAGTATTCTGAATCTAAGGTGGTAGAGTCCTGGACAATGGCACAGGAAGTGAGTTGTATCCTCGTGTACGTCCTCATTGCCACAGCCTCTACTTATATCTTCTTCGCTAATTCCCAATTTCTTTGTGTGATAACGTAAAAAGTTGTGTCCAGTTATCATCCCCACTAAACCAGATAAGATATATCTGTTGAAGTTTAGGATTTGCTCTGTACGATTTTTATCGTAGAGCGGCAAGAGTTTTCTTGTAATTATACAGGATTCTAATGATCTCCATCTACTATTTGCTATGGCAATCATTTTATTTCTAACTTCTAGGTTCAGGTTGCAGGGTGGTATCTTAATTGACGGGTCAGCTCGTTCAGGATTTAGAGCTGAACCCTCCCTTGCCAGCTCGGCAGCTTTCTCATTTCCTGAAACGCCATTATGTCCGGGTACACAGCAGAGATTTACGTTGTGTTGCGTACCAAGAACCCGCAGCTCTTCGCGACAGCAGCGCACATGCTTCGATTTTATTTGCGTGGCGGAAATCGCTCTTATCGCTGCTTGGCTGTCAATGAAAAACGTAATATCATCTGGTGGTATAGCTTTCATAGCAGCGTCCCGGGCAGCAGTTGCACCGCCAAGACCTCCGCTTGAAACACACTGCTACACTCTGGAAGCCGAATTGACTGGTTCAAATTGAGTTTTCCAGAAAATATCCCTGCACTTACTCCCACGTCCATCTTGGATCCATCAGTGTAGATGGAGATGGAGTTGTCATTTAGCGGGATATTAGTTTCCCATTCCTCTCGACTAGAAAACGGCTTATGAAAGTCTAAATAGGGCACCATGTAGTCTGTGCTAACATCTCCGCCCATGTATTTGCGTAAAATCTGCGCATGCCTGGCTTAATATTAGAGCACTTCTAGCTGCAGATTCCTGCACAAATAGGTTTAAAGGTAATAGATTGAGTATGGTCTCTAATCCTGCAGTTGGTGTGGTTCTCATAGCTCCTGTGACACCAATGCACGCCGTTCTTTGTACTCTGGTTAGTATCTTGAGGTTTGTGCCCTTACTTGCGGCTGGCCACCATACTAGGCTGCCATATGTCAGTATAGGTCTCACAAATGACTTTTGGTTTGGGCCCCAAAGTTTTTCCAAATATTCTGCTACAAGTGTAGGGAGCTATCATAGCTTTCCTTGCTCTCTCCCTTGTGTTAAGTCCCCAGTTTAGTTTCTGGTCTAGTATTAACCCTAGATATTTAGCTCTGTCAGAAAATCTAAGAGGAGTGCCTTCAATGGATGGAATTTTGAATTCCGGTATTATCCTCTTCTTCGTAAATAGTGTCAGCTCCGTTTTTAGTGGATTTATTGCGAGTTCACTTCTTTTAGTCCAGTTGCTGACTATCTTAAGGGCGCCTTCCATTTGGTCGCTTAGGGTTGGAAGGAATTTACCAGTGGCCAGTACCGCCACATCGTCTGCGTATGCTACGGTCTTAACCCCACTGAATCTAAGTTTTATTAGTACTTCATTTAGCACAATAACCCAGAGTAGAGGAGAGAGAACACCTCCTTGCGGAGTGCCTTTACCAGCTGATACTCTTAGTCTCGCATCACCTAGTTCTGAGTTTATGTACCTATTTCTTAGCATGGATGTGATTAGAGTGTCCTCAATATCCAGGTTTTTTAAGGCACCTTTGACTGAATCTGCTGTGAGATTATTAAAGGCACACTCAATGTCTAAGAATGCAGCCAGGGTGTACTCTTTATCATTCAATGATTTTTCAATCGTACTGACAACACTATGAAGTGCAGTTTCAACACTTTTACCTTTCGTCTAAGCATGCTGTGCCGGAGATATGATACTGGGGTTACGAATGTGTATGTCAATAAGTCTTTCAAAGGTTTTCAGAATAAAGGATGTCAAGCTTATTGGTCTTAAAGTCACCAGCGCAGGTATGACTAGCTTTACCTGCTTTGGGGATGAAAACAACCTTAACTTCCCGCCACTCCTTTGGTACATGACCCCATTCAATGCTACCAAGGAACAGTCTCTTTAGAAACGGCGTTATGTATTTTTCGGCTGTTTGTAGCATCATCGGGAAAATTCCGTCTGTGCCTGGGGATTTGTACGGTAAGAAGGAGCATATTGCCCACTCGATTTTTTCTTCCGTAACCAATTCAGACGGCGCTATTTCGTGTCTACTACTGCTGCTGCCAGGGATGTCATCTCTAACTACTATACATCCTGGAAAATGAGCACCTAGTAGAGTTTCTAATGTCCTTTCATTGGAGTCAGTCCAATTGCCAGACGTGTCTTTTAGGGAGCCTAATGCTAACGGCTCTTTGGAAAGAACCCTTCTGAGTCTTGCTGATTCAGCGGTACTTTCTATTTCGCTACAGAAGGCTTGTCAAGAATTGCGCTTAGAGCGCTGTTTCTCTGTTTTGAATTTTCTTTGACTGGATTTATAATTTTCCCAGTCTTCGTCTAACCTTGTTCTTTTAGCCATATTGAAAAGTTTCCTAGTTTCTTTCCTAATGTTAGACAGTTCTTTAGACCACCATGGAGGTGTGTTCTTTTGTTTCTTTGTCCTCAGCGGACAGGCGTTTTGAGAGGCTTTACCCAATATTTTTGATAATAAAATGCTAAGGACTGACTTCAGAGTTAAATGTCCAAATTCTCGCGCAATCAGTTTCGAACTTAACCCTGGTCGCATAAATTCCACTGGAAGTATCAAAATTATTGACTCGGAAGTACGATCAAGGAGAACGTGAAAGGCTACTTCTGCATGCGTTTTTGATTTTAAGTAACTAGAAGTAGTGAATTGTATCCAGGACCGTAGCAATGTCACGTATGGTGTTTGTAAGATCCATACTAATATATAGCTTTTATTTTGACTGAGATCCATAGGACAGAATGCATGAAGATAACAGGATCTAAGATTGATATCCACAGTAGCACTGGATATCAATCTCATCTCTCTGGATCTCTGTTGTACCATCAGAGAATCGCTGTGTAGTGTAGTCAAAAAGAAAACGGTGATGCAAGGAATTTCTTAACCTGCTATTTCTAAAGCGCTTCACTCCTAATATGTAAATTATATCTATATGTACATACAAAATCTCTTGGCCTGTGCACTATGTTTTAAGTCGTAACACTGAGGATGGATGTTTTTACAGAAGCCGGTGTATATTGCACTAGGAATCAATCAGTCTAAACAAAAATGATTAAAGAATACAACAACGTTAGAAAGGTCGGAACTGTCTACTGTGGCTACCAAATAGCCACTATGGCCCTGGTATCAGCAGCAATTAGATCAAGATTGGTATAAGTATGGAAGTGGCACTTGAATGAGATAAAAAAAATTCCAATTGGGGTGGTAATCGGGCACATGGAAAGGGTATGAACTGCAAGGATATATACATTTCCAATGCCCTTAATTTTAAATAATTTTGAACCACTTGATTCTATTTATACGATTCCAAACAATATAATGCAAGGGAATGAAACAAAATCGAAAAACATCATCAATGTGCTCATAGGGTTAGTATGGAGGTGCGTGTGTGTCTGCCAACATATTACAGAGCTATACCGCTGTATACATATTATAACGAATTGCGCACAATAAAATTGTGCCCAAAGCTTAATTTCCGTAATAGCAATAGGATATTTACTTGAGAAAATAGAAAATTGTTGCATTTAAAAGTATTGCTACGAGTACATGAACGCTTTTTTCGCTGATGTAGAAAAATTCTCCAGAGATAAGAATGGCGTTGACATAAGGTTTGTGAGTTAAATTTTCAAGTATTATTACGGTCGAAATTTATGGTTCTGAAATTCTTTATATGCTGTATATAGAATTTCTAAAAATTTTCGAAAAGAGTATTTACACATTTTTTCGAAATGTCCAACTGTAACGTAAAGTTAGTGAAATTAATATTTGGGTGGGATGGTGCGTCACATGAACTTATAAATTATTGTGATTGAAATTTTAAGTTTTGAATTTTTATAAATTTTCGAAAATTGTCGGTTGGGAGTTAATGAAAATCGTTTTTGAAGTTATTATTTCGGCCAATATGTGAGGTGGGGGGAGTAGCTCAGTGATTAAGTGTGCGAGCGAGGTTCAAGGTTCGTATTCAAGAAAAAGAAAAAAAAAGAAAAACTTTCTCACGGTTCCATCTATTGCGAACGTCTAACAGACATCCGAGAGTAAAAATTATCATGAGAAGTTTCTCTCAATCGAAACATTGCCCTTCAGAAATGGCATAAAACAGTAGGTCCCATTAAAAAAAAAGATCCGTACCTAATACTTACATTTAAAGATTCACATGAAAGTTAGCTAATTTACAAAATACCGCAATGTTTCATACTTTTCGTACTTTTCGAATGTTATCCCTGTTAGAGACTTTAACCCAAATTCCACATACAGGGTGTATTTTATGTTCCAGGTTATTACAATATTTTATTTACTTTTTTTTTTGAGATTCACACCCTCGTAGAGTTGCTGCTATTTGGGCCGGCGGCTTCATTGGGAAGAGACAAGAGGTAATGCTGTAATACACTGGCTATTGCTATGTGATATGTGGCAAAACTACTTGGTGTCCGAATTGGATCGATTGAACCTACAATATATGTGGTTCCAACAGAACGGTATCACATTACACACAGCCAACGATACGATGGATATTTTGCTAGAAATTTTTCGCGCTTTCCTTATGCTAAAGGACAATATTATTCACGAAATGGGTGAAATAAAATTCGTCAAAATATATTGCAAAGAGCACACACATCCGCACAACGGCCAGATGCGCCCACTTGACCGATATAATATTCCATACATAAGTGTTGTAAGCTAAGTGATCGTTCAATAAAAAAAAAAAAAAACTTAAAAAACACTCTGCATAGAGAAGTTGATGGCAGCTGCATTCAAATGTGCTTTTTGTTTTTTTGGTTTTGCGGAATGCGAACCCTAATACCATATGTTAAGAGCCGCTCTATATAAGCCTTGAAAGAATGAGTTCTGTGGAATCGATATCAAATAACAATTTGATGTTTATGGTGACTCAGTGCACTTTTACTTGCTCCTATACCTATAGGGCAAGCAGTTTTCGTGCAAATTTTCTATCTCGAAGTGTCGATCAATCTTGATATTAACGCCATTTTTGCTTTTATGTTTTAATAGTCAAATCATTGTAAGAGTTCGATGGTAGACAGTCCGTCATTATTAAAAAAGGATCGCTATTCGACACAACAATGCATTCCTATTGTTAAACATTATTTCAAAAATGCCACGATTCGCAAATTGCGTCGAAATCTTGGTAATCAATATATTCCAAGTGCATCCAACTGTGAAAAGCATAATGGACAAATTCGAGGAGACTAGGTTGATTACTGATGTCCGACCATCGACACGTGTTCGTTCAGTAGAAAACATCACGGCTGTTACTCAGAATGTGACCGAGAGCGCGGAGACATCCATTCGGCATCGTGGTCAAGAATTGAACATTTCAAGAAGCACTATGGAGCATATACTCACGAACGAAATGCGGCTCAAAAACTCAAGCCTACAGACTATACACAGCGAAGAGAGTTCATCAATTGGTTCGTTGAACAATAATAAGTCATCGGTGAGTTTTCCAACAAAATCATCTTCAGCGATGAGACACAAGCAAAATTGCTACGTTTGGAGTGACAAAAACTCATATGCGTTTCATGAGAAGGAAATGCATCTCAAACGTGTCACTATGTGATGTGGATTTCGGGCTGGAGCATCATTGAATCGTTTTTCTTAGAAGACGCTGCCGGGAATGCACAAACAGTCAATGGCGAAAGATATCGGGGAATGATTACCCATTTTTTTGTGCCTCAATTGGATGGTATGGATCTTGAAGACATGTGGTTCCAACAGCACGGTGCCACTTGCCACACATCACCAGGGAATGCCTTATGCATTAATGCCATTATTTATACATTCCCTGGTCGTGTAATCTCCCATTTGGGTGACCAGAATTGGCCACCTAGATTGTGCGATTTAACGCCTTTGGACTTCTATCTCTGGGGTTTTTTTGAAGTCACAAGTTGATGTCAACAAGCCCACAACCATCCAATCCTTGAATGAGGAGATTCACCGATATCCAGCCTCAGTTATGCCAAACCGTGATTGAAAATTTCGTCAAAAGAACGCAAAAGTGCCAGCAAAGCCGAGCAGGTCATTTATCAGATGTGTTATGATTAGATCAAAATTTCAGTATTTTCTCAAAAAAACTTGAGTTCTACTTAAAATTTAAATTTTCCGCTGTTGTTGGGTGGGACACCCTTTTTAGTAGAGGAACTCAAAAAGTGATTCTCTCAATTCTGTCGGTCTGCCTGTCCGTCTGTTTGTACCTTGGGCTGTCCGTTCGTCGGTCTGTATCTCGAGCTGCAGCCTAAACGACTTTACGGATTTTTTTTCCAACTTACTTCATATCTGGGGTCTATGGGGTAATGCCCAGGGGGCGATCCTTTCGATTCTAGTCTCAAAATTAACGGTACTTTACTTAGGACCAATTTTATAAAAAAAAATGTAGTTTTCTCGAAGACGCCTCTCACGATTTTGACTAAAATTCACATCTGGAGTAAGATAGATGTTTTCAATGAGACCGTGTACTCAATTTTTCGGTAAAAAATCGAATAATGGTACGAACTAATTAGCGGACTTAAAAAAATTTAAAAATTGTTTAAGTCACTTTCGACGTATGAAACTGCATAGCATACACATTTTCGACACATGCTCAAAAATAGATTTTAAACTTTTTAAGGCATTTACATTTTTTCAGAATGGCACATATGGAGCAAGTACATGTTATGCCCTTTATTTCCTTTGGATTTGTGTCTTTGCCAATTCATCAAAGCATTTTAGTATTAGACATTCCTGTGATACCTTAGATAGTAGATAATTACTTATAACGATGATAGCAGTTTCTAATGCAGTATATTGTACTAATCTTTGTAGTTGTAATTGCACATAAATTATTTCGTAGAGCAGTCATATATACGAGTGTATTTTACAAAACCAATTTATATGCAGTAGCAATCAAATTAAAACTAGAAAGGTAATTCAAAGTAATCATCGCTAAATTAATCCCATGCTATGCTCCCTTGGTGGTCCCCTATGAATATTTTCGAAGAGTGAATTTGAAGTTATTTTCGTTATATCATCTCCCTCGATGGGACGTTTCAAAAACTTAAACGAAATTGAAACAGCTTTAGGAGCAATCAATGACATCCAGAAATTTCTTTTGCGACGCAGACATGCATAATGTGCTGTCAACGCTCTATAGCAGTAACATGTGCCAAAGAGCAGAAAATGCAATTGAGAATATTTCAGGGAAATTATTAACACCGGCAAATTGCTGCCAGCAAAAACGATTAGTTATGCATATTCGTAGGTGCATACGTTTTGTGTTTGTGAAGGATGTGTAAGCACAGCATTCGCGATGCCATTACAAGCAGATGTCAGTGCAAACAAAATGCATCATCCATGTGACTGGGCAAAGCAGGAAATTGAAGTGTGCTCGAACGTTCCTTTTTTGACTGTATACACCTCTCATTCTCGTAGAGGGAAAGGGAATCAGTTGCGGTCGTGATGCATTATTCCAGAACCAAGGTATTGTTTGATTGATATGATTTCAATGGACTTATGGCCGAGACCAGGTAAAAGGGATATTCTAAAATTCATCAATATTACCGAAGTGTACCTTTTCCTTAGAATAGATTTCAATTTATGCTACGAGTATATGCTTCGAGATAATTATCCTTTTCATGTCAATCTAGTCATCTATGTGATTATATCCCGGGAAATTCTTCCATCAATGTGTATTGTCTAAGGCTAGGTTAGGTTGTTGGATAAAACTGTATTGTATTGTGTACTCTCTTATGCTGTACATGAGACTGTCTCAATTATGTGTACTTGTGTTCACTTCAAGTTAGTTTATTTGAATGGCTTATTCTCGGTGTCATACTTGACTGGATCACTCATGTGTTATGTGTCCATTGGTACTGTTGATTCTGCCTCATCTTGTTGGCATACTACTGGCTGCTCCATAGGATTAAACAATGATAGACTCAATAACTCCAGGATATGCACACAAGTCGCACTTCGTTTATAGTTTTCCTGTCTGACAAGTGGAACAAACATAATGTGCCCCAGTATACTGTCGTCACACATGAGTGGTGAAATGCAGCTGTGATGGCCAGTTAGCATGATTTTCAGAAGCAACAGTTGAATGGCTGGCGAACATTGAAATGAGCAATATTATTTCACTGGGATGTAGAATTATCGTCAACGATGACGAAGTTCTTTTCAGAGGATATACTTATAGGTAGGTAAACAGAATGAACATAGTGCTGAGGAAATGACGGAACTCCTAGTCGATGCCGTTGTCGTTGAGCTGAAATCCTTTTTAGAGCAAAATAAATGTTTTCGTTTCAATTTTCGACTCAGTGAGCTTAATACAAATTGAAAGGGTTTAGTTTTTCCGGATTTGATGAATTTCACTTTAAGGGGTTTTCCTTTTTATTTTTTTTAGCTTAGTCAGCTGGTCACATATGGTGGAGGTAGTGTTTTTTTTTTTTTGTAATTTTGAGCAATGGGGAGAGTTTGCATTCAGTGAGATATCTTACTGTGTCGCGAAATATTATAGCAAAACGGAGCAACAGAATTAACTAGTTTTTAAATTTTGCTGGAGAGACATTTAAAGTTGTCATTGTCCTGCTTTGGTCAAAATTCGAACATCGCGAATTGAAAAATATATATACCGTTAGATTTTCTATTGTTTGCTGATTCCAAATCCGTATTTGAATTCGAATTTCGAAAATCAGTTATCGAGAAATTGGGCTTTTTTCGGGAAAAGCTTTGGTCAAAATTCGAACATCGCGAATTGGAAAAATTTGTATGCCGTTAGATTTGCTATTGTTTGCTGATTCGAAATCTATATTCGAATCCGAATTTCGAAAATCAGTTTTCGAGAAATTGAGCTTTTTCGGGAAAAGCTTTGGTCAAAATTCGAACATCGCGAATTGGAAAAATGTGTATGCCATTAGATTCGCCATTGTTTGCTGATTCGAAATCTATATTCGAATTCAAATTTTGAAAAACAGTTTTCCAGAAATTGAGCTTTTTCGGGAAAAGCTTTGGCCAAAATTCGAACATCGCGAATTGGAAAAATTTGTAAGCCATTAGATTCTTTGTTGTTTGCCGATTCCAAATCTGCATTTGAATTCGAATTTCGAAGAGCAGTTTTCGAGAAATTGAGCTTTTTCGGGAAAAGCTTTGGTCAAAATTCGAACATCGCGAATTGGAAAAAATAATATGCCGTTAGATTCGCTATTTTTCACTGATTCGAAATCTATATTCGAATTCGAATTTTGAAAAACTGTTTTCGAGAAATTGAGCTTTTTCGGGAAAAGCTTTGGTCAAAATTCGAACATCGCGAATTGGAAAAATGTGTACGCTGTTAGATTCGCTATTGTTTGCTGATTAGAAATCTATATTCGAATTCGAATTTCGGAGATCAATTTTCGAGAAATTGGGCTTTTTTCGGGAAAAGCTTTGGTCAAAATTCGAACATCGCGAATTGGAAAAATTTGTATGCAGTTAGATGTGCTATTGTTTGCTGATTCGAAATCTATATTCGAATCCGAATTTCGAAAATCAGTTTTCGAGTAATTGAGCTTTTTCCACAAAAGCTTAGGTCAAAATTCGAACATCGCGAATTGGAAAAATTTGTATGTCGTTAGATTCGCTATTGTTTGCTAATTCGAAATCTATATTCGAATTAGAATTTCGAAAATCAGTTTTCGAGAAATTGAGCTTTTTCGGAAAAGCTTTTGCCAAAATTCGAACATCGCGAATTGGAAAAATTTGTAAGCCATTAGATTCTTTGTTGTTTGCTGATTCCAAATCTGCATTTGAATTCGAATTTCGAAGATCAGTTTTCGAGAATTTGAGCTTTTTCGGGAAAAGCTTTGGTCAAAATTCGAACATCGCGAATTGGAAAAAATAATATGCCGTTAGATTTGCTATTTTTCACTGATTCAAAATCTATATTCGAATTCGAATTTTGAAAAACAGTTTTCGAGAAATTGAGCTTTTTCGGGAAAAGCTTTGGTCAAAATTCGAACATCGCGAATTGGAAAAAATTGTATGCCGTTAGATTCGCTTTCGTTTGCTGATTCGAAATCTATATTCGAATTCGAATTCGGAAAATCAGTTTTCGAGAAATTGAGTTCTTTCGGGAAAAGCTTTGGTCAAAATTCGAACATCGCTAATTGAAAAAAATTGTATGCCGTTATGTTCGCTATTGTCAAGTGAGAATATCTCGAAAAAGTTCCCTTAGGAAAAAAATTTGAATTACGGAATTTTTAGGTTTCAAAATTCTCTACGAGATTATTGTCGAATTTCTAAATATTCAAGCAAATTTCTTGTTCGCAATCCTCCGAGGTGTCTGGATGTACCCATAGTTAATGGTTTTTAAGTGGGAATATCTCGAAAAAGAAACCTGAATTATTTATTATTACGAAATGAATTATTATTACGAACTTTTAAGGCTTTAGAATGCTTTACAAGCTCATCCTTTTTTTAACATTATGGAACATTTCAAGATTTTAACACGAAAGAGATGGTGAAAATCGTTTTTGAGTGCGAACATCTCGAAAACTTCGCAAAGTACCCACGAAACAAGTTTTTTCAACCCAAATTTTAGTTTTTAGAATTTTCTATAAGATGTATGCGGAATTTCTTAAAATTTGAATAATTGTAATAATTGTACAACTTTCCCCCGAAGTTAATAGAAATCTATTATGAATATGCATATGCTCTGCGAATATATCGAAAGGGTTTTTTTTTTTTTTGGGACTTCTTACCTAATACGTCACGAGCCGCTACTGATTTGCACACGAAGTTTTTTTTTTATATATGCGCATATAATGCCGGCTTTCTAATTAAATGAATGAATGAACGAAATCATTCTATAGTTCAAGTAATTAGTCGCGAAGGACTAGTGCAAATGGACACATGGAGACTGATACTATATAGAATGTAGGAGACTCTTTTAAGAAAACAATACATTTGTAGGTTCCTCATACTTGATCTTAGAACCGAGTAAAAAAAATAAAAAACCTATTCAAATAGCATTTACTGCAATATATACGAGTATGTTTAAAATGGTAAAATTTCAAATCCAACTTTGATTTGAAATGAAATTGCTAACAAGTTTTATAGAAATTTGTATGGCATCATTCTCAGGAAGTTGACGAATTATACAAACAGAGTACGAGAATTCGTAGCTTAATTCAGCTGTTCTGTTATTACTTAAAATAAATACTAGAAGAAACTATATGATGTTTCAAATACGTAGTAGATTACATTTTTCTGCTAACACTTCTTCAGAAAGATTGTGCTTTTTGTCTCAATATGTTATCCTGAATTTATTAATATCCGGCTGGAATATTACAGTCAGAATCTAATAAGAAACAATAAACTATTCCAGATCCATAAAAGTGCTTTGAACTCACGAAAGATGTAAAAATAAAACCACCTCACTCCCACCCCCCAAAATGCCAAATTTACACACAAATTTGTTGGAATATACCTAACAGACGCACCCACCCACTCATATCGTTTACAAAAATATTCAAATGTTGAACGTATATCTGCTGCCAAATAAACCGCATGAGTTGACCACAGTGTGGCTTTGGGAGTCTCTGTATCTTCTACTTTAGTCGGCCGCCAACAATAAGTGGCCTTTCACTATGGCTAACCTCACTCGACCGACTGCCAACACACTCGGGCATTGTGTCTGTATGTGTGTGCGAGAGTGGTCAACACTTATTGTAATGAAACAATTTTTATTTCATTATTTGGCCCATATAGGCCTGCCAACTCTGTCCCCTCCTAAACCCTGTTCTTGGCCTCCTCAATTTACAAAATACAAAGCAAAAAGGGACGAATCCGTACGCAATCAACTCCACATTTGTACAACCATGGCCCATGTACGTACATATATCTCTGGACAAAACATTTGGGATTCGAAGTTGGTCAGTTAGCCAGCCAGCTAAAATACGAATTTCTGAACTGGACGATGACCGCCGGTATGAAAAGGCGCTCGCGGGGAATGAAAAGGACGAATGGTACGAGTATAAAAGGCATCTGTGGTTTCACTGGGCTCTACGGTTAGCCATTAAGTGAAATTTATTACCACTGGGTAGATAAAAAATTGTCGGTTTCTGGGGCTTAAACATGGACGCGTTTAGTTTACACGTCATTTGTGAGAGTTTTCGGTATTCGCTAGGGAAATGGTAGTCGCTGGATTTGGTTTTCCTTCCCGCTTACGGCTCAAAATGGTTCTAAGAAGGGTGGTATATTTGGATGGTATCCCTAAAGGATACGAGAGAGGCCGCTCTCACTTTTTTTTTTTTTTTTTTTGTGCCAGCGGACAGGCATTAGGCTCGGTTCCGCCTAATATTTTGACTGGCAGAAATTAGGACGACGACGAGAATGATGGCACGAGGGCAAGGGCAGTAATAGGGAGCTTGAAATAAATTGCGGGCAGCATGTTATACGGTTGAGTTGCTTCCAGTTTAAGTTATTTCGGTTTCGTCGGTCGCCTCTAGGAATGAAGTTATAATTTCGAAGGCAGTAAAACAAAAGATGAGTAAAGGGAAAAACAAGAGGATAGGCAGCCGGATATCGTAAACAGCATACAAGTGGGTGACCTTGTGGTGGCGCGCAGCATTCAAATGGATTTGGAAAAGCTGTAAATAATTTTGTGAAATTGTTATGAAACGGAATGTCTTTAAGACCAATTATATGTTGTATACTGACTGAATGTGTGTCCTTTGGACCTAGTTAAAATGCAATGAAATTAGGTCGGAAAATTTAGTCCTTAAACTGTTTTTTGAACTAGAAATATATAGATGCATGAACTACGAATATACAGATACATCCTTAATGTCCTTTACTTTGTCAGGACGTCAGTTAAAGGGACCAACACAGCCCTCATTTTCAACATATGCAGCTCATCAAATTTCGCATTAAAAAAGAAAAAAAAAAAAACAAAAAACAATCTCACTCTTCTATTAGAATAGAGTTTGAGTTCAAAAAGTACACATTTTCCAGCCCAGTCATGAGCATTGATGGCAAAACGAGTTAAGGAAAACAGCTAGGTGCTCGTACTTCGTTTCAATTACATTCGTCTCTCTCGTAGGTTAATGGTATGGTAATCCAATCACCTGCGAGCATTGCAGATAAGAAATTAGATTTATCAATTGTATCTACATATGTATGTTGCCTACATGGAAAATTCGGTAATAGCTACATGAGTGATACTCAAAAAGACATCTCAAGTACTGGCTTCTTTACGACTAACTTTTTCTCTACGGCGTAGAATGTGTATAGATTTTTGATGCCATTGTAATGAGAGACGTGGTTCGTAAAATTTCAAGAATAAAAAATATGTTTGTACCTAGTAATTTGAAAAATTAATAAGAATTTATTTCAATATCCATCAGCAGCATTGCTACTATGGGAAGGCTACATAGTAGTAAAATAAAACGCAGTTGATTCCCAGTTTATCGGAATAGATTTGATAACAAAAATAATTCATTTAAATCTATTTAGCAAGGACATTCAATATCGGTATCGGACACAGTACAAAATCATTTTTCTAAATAATAGTAAAACTGCATCAGATGAGAAAAGAACTAGTCTTAAAAATGACTTGCAAAGACTATTCACATTAAGCGGTAGTTGCCTAATTGGAGGAGATCTCAATTGCAGACACAGAAACTGGGGTTGTGTTAGAGCGAATGCATGGGGAAATATACTTGCTGATCTTCTTGTTATTTTGCCAATCTCTATTTTGTTTCCTCCTAGTCCAATTTATTTCCCAGCGAGTTCTCGTGGTCGTCCTTCCGTCCTCGACTTATTTGTTACAAATGTGCCTTGTTATATAACAAATCCAATATCTCTAAATGAACTTAGTTCTGATCACAATCCTGTTTTCTGTCGTCTTTTATGGTCAGGAGAAGTAAAAGTGCAATATGTTCAAGATCTAAAAAATGCAAACTTGACACGATTTCGTTCAAAAGTTAAATCTAAACTACAAAATATTCCCCTGAGTATCGACGGCATTTTAACAAAGGAAGACGTTGACTGCCTGGTAAACGACTTCTCAGAACACGTTCAAAGTTCGGTCGATGTAAGTATTCCAAAAGTTCCGAAAAAGAACTACTCTTTAAAGTTACCGTCCCATATACTGCTTTTAATTAAACAAAGAAATATTTGTTGAAGAAATTGGCAAAGTTATCGCCAACCCATATTTCGCCACCAAATGAATTACCTGAACAAATAAGCAAACAAATTTTAGAGCACCGTAATAAAGGGTGGAACAAAAAACTCAATATACTGGACAAAAACGGTAAACCTGGAACATCGTTAAACTGGTAAAAAATAAAAACAGACAGTTACCGTTTCTAAAAAACTCGTCGGGCACATACTTTACCGATGTCGAAAAAGCCAATGCATTTGCCGTCAATTTTTCAAATAACCATATTGTTGCGCAGAATTTAGGTGATGCACACACCAACACCCTCGTAAACAACACCATTCAAGCCTCTCTAGCACAAGGAACAAATCATTTCTCTTCTACTATTTTTGTTACCGAAGTAGATATAGACTTCATAATAAACAATCTACGTCCTATGAAATCTGGAGGTCTTGATATGTTAAGAAACATTTACTTTAAGCAATTACCCGGGACAGGTATAAAATTCGTAACATTTATTGTAAACGCATGTCTGAAAATGCAATACTTTCCTGATATATGGAAACTTGCAAAAGTGGTACCAATATTAAAAGCTGGTAAACCTCCACAAAGGCCGGAAAGTTATAGACCTATCAGCCTACTAAGCAACCTTAGTAAGATATACTAAAAAGTACTAAAGGAGCAAATTTTAAAGTTCGTTGAAGTTAATAAAATTTATCCCAATGAACAGTTTGGTTTTAGACGTCATCACAGTACATCCCACCAGGCACTGAGAATATGCAATTGTATTAAAAGAAATCGCTTACAGGGGAAATCTACAGGTATTGTCTTACTAGACATTGAAAAAGCATTTGACTCCGTTTGGCATGAAGGCCTGACATACAAAATGATAAGTTTAAACTTTCCTCCATATATCTGCAAAGTAGTCCAAAGTTTCTTGTCCACTCGTCGTTTCAAAGTCCATGTTAATAGTAGTGTTTCTGACTTAATCTATTTTCAATCGGGTGTTCCACAAGGCTCAGTTCTTGCTCCAGTCCTGTATAACATCTATACATCTGATATTCCAAAGTTACTGCACTGTGATATAGCTATTTTTGCAGATGACACAGCAATATTTTCAACTCATGAATTCGCTTTCAATATTGAAAGAAATCTCCAAAATGGAATGGAAATATTAATAAAATATGCAGGGAAAACGCAAGCTATCTTTTTTCACTCGAAAAAGAAAGCCTTGCTTTCTTCCCAACAGACAGCTTCAGCTCAATGGAAGTGATATAAATTGGGAGCCCTCTATTAGATATCTAGGTATTCATTTAGATACCAAGCTTATATTTAAGGATCATATTACTAAATCGATAAAAAAATAGAAATAGAAATAAATCTTCATGGCAACCCTGCAGTTGGCCAAAGCATATAGCTCCCTGTGAAATTTAAATACAAAGATTAAGCAAAGACATATTAAAATAAGATCGTAGTAAAAGTGAAGTTAAGCAGACCAATAGTGCTTCTTGTAAGAGTTTAAAGGATTAAACCTCTTTTAAAGGTGTTTTTCATAATTGAGTGCGAGTCAAATCTGGACAAAGAACAAAGTAAGACAGTGGGTGAACTTCGGACCTATCAACATTCAATCCGTTGAAAAGTGCAAAAATGTCGGGACCACCAACGCCAGCTAAAACAAGATTTGGGTCTAAAAACAGTAAGCCTCAACATCAATCGCCAGCAATAGCCAACAACAAAGAAGATAAATTCTCCAGTAAGTTTGAACTACGTCTTTCTAAACAATTAGAAGACGACAAAAAAGAACTGAAATCCCTCATAATGGACAACCACAACACCCTAATGGAGAAACTGGAAAAGATTGTTGCCGATTTTAGTAGCCGCCTCGATGACGTACATAGATCCATGTCTGCATTAACAGTGCGAATTGAGGTGCTCGAACAAACCTCCGAATCAATCCGATGCACACAACTCGATAATGAAATATCCAATCTACTTGACAAAGTTGATTCCATAGAGCGCGACAAACTTTCCGCTGATGCCATACTCCATGGTGTTCCATCGACAGCTAAGGAAAATCTACGGGAAATGTTTGATTCACTCTGCACCTCCATCGACTGTGTTCCTCCTCTGGTTCCTAAAGACATCTTTCGTACGAAACCTAAAGGGACTATGGAGAACTCAGCCATAGTAATAAAATTTAAATCAGCGGCGGATAAGGTCACCATGCTCAGACTAGCAAACCAATCATATAAAAAAACACGTAAACCTATTTGTTTACAAAATCTTGGTTTGCAATCTGACAGACGAATTTACCTCAATGAAAGCCTAACTGCACGCAGTCTTGAGCTTTATCGAAGAGCTTTCCAATTAAAAAAACAGCAGAAGCTTTTTTCCGTTTTCACCCGCACTGGTCTTGTTTATGTGCGGCAGACACTGAATGCTAAAGCTGTTTTGATCGATTCCATTCACCACTTGGATGCTATTGCTGCTGCTACCGATACCAACCATGATGAAGTACTACCTGTTCACACGTAAGCGGCGGTTCCAGATTATTCATTTTTTAACTTTTTTTGCCTCTCAATTATTTTATTTTATTGTTTTTGCCTCTCAATTATTTTATTTAATTTCTATCATGTGCGTATTTTTGTGTATGTATCCTCTATCTGCCAGCCGTTCGAAAGTAGATTCCCTAATTTCAATTTGTGTCTGTATTTCTCTTTCCTGTGAGGTTAGTTTTTCTTTTCTATTTTATTGCATTCTTTACATTGATGTCTGGAACTATCGTTAGCTCATTTCAATATGATGGCGTGAATGATAACTTGCGCGTACTAATTAATATTTTTTGTAATCAGCGCCAAGGGTTGCGTGTGTGTCATATTAATGCACAAAGTCTTTTTAAGAAAATTGATGAATTTAGAGGTCTGTTTGTTGGTTCTAATGTTGATGTAGTATGTGTCACTGAATCATGGTTTAAAACAGGAATAATGGATGATACCTACGCTCTGCATGGCTACAGAATTCTTCGAGGTGATAGGCACAGTAGAACTGGAGGGGGCGTTGCAATTTACCTTCGAAACAGTTTAATTAGTAAATTTTTGATAAGTTCACCCCCTGATAGTCCACTTCAGTATTGTTTTGTCGAAGTTGTTTGTGAACGGAAAAAGTGTCTCATTGGTGTCGTTTATAGACCAAATAGCTATTTTGATTTAACTCCCATATTTCACTTATTAGAAAATTACTCCCCAAATTATTGGAAAACCATAGTATGTGGTGATTTCAATTGTAACATATTGGATAATGAGGGCTCTGAGTCATTCGTTCAATCTATGAAAACTCTTGGCTTGGACATTTTAAACACTACTGTGCCAACACATTTCACTCAAGCTAGCACACTTTTGGATTTATTCCTCTCTAACAACTGTGCCGATGTTTTTTATAGTCAGGTTTCAGCACCTGCGTTCTCCAAACATGACCTAATTTTTGCTATTTTTAACTTTCCACCAGATAAACTTCAATCCAAATACACATTCCGAGACTTTAGATATCTCAATTCTGATGCTCTGGGACAAGATATTCAAAGAATAAATTGGTATCCAATTTATCATGAAACATCCATTGATACCCAAGTTGATCACCTTCAACAAATTGTACTGGAATTGTTCAATACGCACGTGCCGCTCAGAACTAAAATTACTACGTATCCCCATAAGTCATGGTTTACACCAGAAATTATTGCCCTAAAAAACAATCGTGATACAGCCTATAAGAAGTGGAAAAGATTCAAGCTCCAAGAATTTTATAACAGCTTTCGCCAACTAAGGAATTTGGTCAATTCCAAGATTAAACAAGCCAAAAGAGTGTTCTACGCTAGACAATTTGACCATGAGTTACCTTCAAAAACTCTCTGGCAAAATTTACGCGAGCTTGGTGTTGGACGGAAAAAGAATGCTGAAATGAATGAAATCGATCCCAACCAGCTCAATAGAGAATTCACGAAAGTGCAAATGACATCCAGAACAAGTGCTGATCCATTGGATGTAACGTTCAGTGGCTTTGAATTCACTCGTATTGAACAGGTTGATGTTGTCAATGCTGTCCTTAAAATTAAGTCTAAAGCTGTTGGTATCGACGGAATTCATCCGATTTTTATTAAAATCATACTACCTCACATTCTTCCAGCCATAACCCAAATTTTCAACAATATAATAACTACATCTACTTTTCCGACTGAGTGGAAAACTGCAAAAATTGTTCCAGCCCTGAAAAAGAAAGCGTCATCCAACTCGCCGGCTGAGTATAGACCCATTGCCATCCTTCCATTCTTGTCCAAGGTCATGGAAAAGATAATGCATAAGCAAATGTCTGTCTTTATCCCGCGCAATAAACTACTTTGCGCAAATCAATCTGGCTTCAGGCCATATCATAGCTGTACGTCTGCTCTACTTAAAGTAACTGATGATATCCGAGTGGCGATGGATAAAGACCTAATAACTTTTGTGACTCTGCTGGACTTTTCCAAGGCCTTTGACACAGTGGATCATATGCAGCTTCTCTTAAAACTCAAGAGGTTGTTTGGCTTTTCATCATCTGCTATCAAACTCATCAAAACATATCTTGGTGGAAGAAAACAATCCGTTGCTAATAATGTGATGTCTGATTGTATTGCAACCTCGGCGGGTGTACCTCAAGGGTCCATATTGGGACCTTTGTTATTCACAATATTTATCAATGATCTCTCAACCATAATCAAAAATTCATTCCCACACATGTACGCAGGCGATGTACAGCTATACATAAGTTGCAAATTAGACCTTATTAAGGATGCAGCTTGTAAACTTAATGAGGATCTACGAAAAGTTCTAGATTGGTCTGAAGATAATTCGTTAAAGCTGAACCCAGCCAAATCTAAATATCTCGTTGTTAGCAGAAATGACGTGAATGGCTGTGATTGAGTTCGTTGACAAAGCTAAAAATCTTGGGGTATGGTTTAACAAAACGCTAAGTTGGGATGATCATATCTCCACTATTATAGGCAAAATCTATGGTTCTCTTAGGAATCTATCTATGTCGCAGTGTTTCACTCCTTTGCAAACAAGGTTAATGCTAGTAAGGGCTTTGCTAATTCCAATATTTACATACGGATGTGAATTTTTTTGTTGCAGTAGTGGTCTCATTCGACGTAAGCTCAACATTGCGTTTAACAATATAACTCGCTATGTTTATGGATTGAGGCGTTTTAACCATATTTCACAATATGCTAAGAACATATTAGGATGCACTCTTGATAAATATCTCGAGTACTGCACAATCAAGTACCTACAAAAAATTATTACCAGCAAACAGCCTCCATATTTATTCGAAAAACTTAAACTTTCACGGTCCAGCCGATATTTAAGTTTATTCCAACCGCGTGTTCACTATCGAAACTCAGAGCGCAAATTTTTCGTTCATGCTATTCATTTTTGGAATGCACTTCCTCTCAGCGTTAGGAGACGCGAATGGTTTTGGGGAAACCCGCTTTCGGCACTTGGCAGGGTAAAACAAGCACATTTTAGTTTATTTGCATTTTCACAATTACGAGTAAAAGTTAAATTTTGTTTCTACATATTGTATACTATAACAATTTTCTACTTATACATTTTTCATTTCCATTTATCACTGAATTGTATGAATTTTTGAATATTAGTATTACCTATATATACATATCTCATTTATAGCTTAAAGATGATGTAAAGTCTATTATAAATGATGTTACTTAATCAATAATAAATACTAAAATACTAAATACTAAAGATGCTGTACACTTTTATAAATAGAAAATCGCTACTTTCCACTGAAAACAAAATTATATTGCATAAAGTAATTTTTCAGTCAATTCTTCTGTATGGGTGTCAGGTATGGGGAGACTCTGCAATGTGCCATATAAACAAATTGCAAGTGTCGCAAAACAAACTCTTAAAAATGATGCTAGATTTACCTTGGCACCACTCTACTCTTGACAATCATGAAAGAGCGAATGTTGAATTGATAGCTAATAGAATCCTTAAACTTAATAACACGTTTTAAACAAGATGCAGTTTTGCTGATAATCCACTTGTAAACGAATTAAATGCTTAAGATCGTCAAATTGTAAATGCACTTACTCGTTTATACTCATTTATTTATGTATTCATGTTAAAACCTTTATAATTAATATTATTTACTTATTACCCATTCGTGTATACATATCTGTATTTATTAGTATATTTGTATATTGTTTTTAATTTATTTACTTTTCTCTGTTTTTTAAGCATTATCAAGTCATTTTTATTAATTATTCATTTATTATTTATTTATTTACTTATTTACTATTTATTTGTTCAGATTCATGAACATTATTATTTATTTAATTATTATTTATTTATCTATTTGTTATTATTTATTTATTTACTCATATATATCGATTTATTTATTTATTTATTTATCTATGTTTATACCTGCGCATGTTCATATGTATATATGTATTTATTTATTTATATATTGGGTTTATAACTTAATTCGTGAGGTTTTTTTTGTCAAAATTTGAACGTTTTTTTAAGAAAAACATGTACAATAGTATTATTCAAAGTATTGCCCATCTGAAGCTATTGCTTTTTCCCATCTTTCTGGCAATTTGTGGATCCCATCCCAAAAGAACTGCGCCGGCTTGGTAGCCAAGATTGAATCAAGCCAATTTTTGATATTCTGCTCCGATATGAACCGTATTTCAGTGAAGGCGTTCTGCATCGACCGGAACAAATGGTAGTCAGAAGGGGCAAGGTCTGGGCTATAAGGCGGGTGGGGTAAAACTTCCCATCCACTGTTTTCCAAATAGTTCTTAACCGGAATAGCAACGTGGGGCCGAGCGTTGTCATGATGGAAAATTATTGCCTCGTGTCTGGTCGCATATTCCGGGCGTTTCTCCGCCACTGCTCTCTTCAAACGGATTAATTGCGTTCGGTAGCGTTGTCCATTGATGGTTTCACGCGGTTTTAGCAGCTCATAATACAGCACACCCTTCTGATCCCACCAAATACAGAGCATTACCTTCGCGCCATGGATATTCGGCTTTGCCGTTGATTTGGCTGGTTGGCCGGGTTTCACATATGATTTTTTGCGCTTGGGGTTGTCGTAATGGATCCATTTTTCATCACCAGTAACAATCTGATGCAAAAATGACTTCCTTTTGTGGCGTTCCAGCAACATTTCGGACATGCAAAACCGCCTTTCGACGTCTCTCGGTTTGGGTTCATGTGGAACCCAATTTCCTTGCTTTTGAATATATCCAGCTGCTTTTAAACGTTTTGAAATGGCTGCTTGAGTGACACCCAAAGATTCTGCGAGCTCTTCTTGTGTTTGGCAACAATCTTCATAGAGTAATGCTTCCAGTTCTTCATCTTCAAACTTTTTTGGCTGCCCAGGACGTTCATCGTCTTCCAAGCCAAAATCACCACTTTTAAATCGTGCAAACCACTTTTCGCACGTTCGCTCAGCTAGCGCATGTTCACCATAAACTTCCACCAAAATACGATAACTTTCGGCAGCAGTTTTCTTCATATTAAAGTAATGAAGAAGAACTCCCCGCAAAAACACTTTTTCAGGCACAAAGTTCGACAAATTTGAGTGAAAAAAAATTATTGTTGTTTACACTTCAAATGAATGACATATACTGAAATGACGTACAATGACAGTAGCTTTCCAACGCATGTTCCAATGTCCTTTTGCTTAGATAGTACTGCTTCCATGTACGAAGGCAGAGTGATAAGTACCTAGCATTGTCAAGAAAAGGACATTGTTTTGGACAAAATTCCTACCATAAGTGAAGATCAAACGTCCCTGCAACTAGCACTTGATGTGTGGGTGGATGTTTTGGATGGAAATGGGTACCGTATTAGTTCAAAAAAGACAGAGTATCTGTGCTGCTCGTTCTCTGATCCACACCGGCCTATTCCAGACATTTACTTGAATGCAAAAGTGGTTCTCAAGTGCGAAAAGTTCAAACAAGTAATTTGTGATGATGGCATCAATCTTTGCGTAAGCGTAGTGTGGATGAAGTGGCGGGAAAACTCCGCAATCTTCTGTGACCGAAAAATGTCTTCTAAGCTGAAGGGAAGGCTCTACACCGCAGTTGTACGTCCAGCGGTCATATACGGTTCACAATGCTGGACAATGTACAAAAAGTATGAGGGCAAATTAACGGCAGCTGAGATGAAGATGCTTCGCATGACAGCAGAAGTAACGAAGCTTGATAGAATAAGAAGTTCAAAGATTCGAGGAAGCCTTCATGTAAAAGAACCCATCACAAGCAAAATAGAGCACGAACGGCTCAGTTGGTATTATCATGCTCAAAGGAGAGATCCTTCGAACCCCGTCAAAAAGGCAATATCAATCAACGTTCCTTCATAATCGCGCAAAAAAAGCAGACCAATAAACAACTGATTCACACAAATGCAAAAACACCAGCATTTGATTGGCCTCAGTGACGAAGTGATCTGAAACCGAGAAGCCTGCCGGTACTTCCTGAAGTCAAACTGGCAAACCAGTAGGGATACAGTAAAGTGTGATCCTTCTACCCCGGATCATAACTTCGCCGTAAGGAAAAAAAAAGAAGAAGAATAACTTAGTTTTTCTAATTTTTAGATCCCTTCTGAATAGGACGATTTCTCCAACCCTTTAAAATGTACATTTGTCTCAATAATGGCCTCTTCATTACAGCCAAATCTCTTTCTGCCGAGCCATTTTCTTTTTTTTTTTTTCAAATTCGGAAACAGAAAACAATCACAGGGTTCCAAATCTGGAGAATATGATGGAAGGTGGATTCGTAGTCCAATGGATTCGTAGCCCAATTCATTAAGTTTTACCATCACTTTTATGGATTTGTGAGCTGGTGCACTGTCTTGATGGAAGAGAATTTGTTTCTTTGCCAAATTTGGCAGTTTTTCTTCTTCAAATCTGCATTGAAATGATCCTATAAGTTGGAATAATATTCACCTGTTATTGTTCTTCCGTTTTAAATGTAATCGATGTGGATTATGCCACTTGCATCCCAGAAAACTGATGAAATGACTTTTGCCTTCTTCGCGAGGAGGAGTGCATTGTTTCGACCATTCCTTCATCTCTGGTGTATAGTGCTGGATCAACGTTTTGTCCAAAATTTTGAAACGGCACCGTTTGACGTATTTTGCGCTTGGATTTTCGTCTTTATCGATATAAGGTCCAGCTTACATAACAACTAAAATCTGCTGACAATAGAATGCGCAGACCATAGACCGATTGGGTGCTAGAAAATCAACAAGTTGCCACCGACTTTTTCAACAAAATCTTCTTTAGCGATATTGGAGACATAAATTGACCGCCATCAAAAGACCGTGTCTATGCAGACAATCCCCAAACTTTGGAGCACTTAAAAACCAACATTCATGAAGTTATAGCCACAATACAACCAGAAATGTACCGAAAAGTCATCCAAAAATTAACGCACAAAAATCGAAGTTTGCAGAAAATCCTGTGGCGGCAACCGGTCCTGTATTCCATGTATAATGGAATAGTCCAAAATTACATCAGTAAACAATCTTTAATAATTTTTATTTTATTTCAAATTAAATTCCTAAAGTACAAAATGATTACCCCTGCATATAAAACTTCCTGTTCCTAGCTCAAAATCTTAGGCCCAAAAACTGGATAGACGAACGGATATGGCTAGACATGGCTAGATCACCATAACTTTCGTTTTTATTCCCCTATGTTACAAAATATGTAGCAAAATGAATTTAACCTACGGAATAGGGTATGAATACAATACACAACTACCTAAGTACCTAACACACTGAACAAAAGGCCAGTTTTCCGGTTAGGTTCCCTAGGGCTAGAAATAAAATCTCTAAAAAGCAAATCGGTTTCATTTTCGTTTTTGTTTGCTGAAACTACGCTCGTGGGAACACGATATCCCCTTTTGCATTGAAAAATGCATTATTGCCAAGGGAACTCACATGCAAACACTGAAGCTGATGGAAAAAAAAAAAAAAAAAACTGAAATCGACAGAGCAAACAAAACAGGATCTTGACATGCCTCAGGAACTTTCCAGGGAGCAAAATGAACAACAAGCACCGTGAGAAATTGCAAGTGCATGAGTTGATTGCGTTACCCGATTTGTTACACAGCAAAATGGGATAGTTTGAATGTTCAAAATGCACCCGAGAGGTGTTTTCTCACCCTGCACAGCAACCCTGTGAGCCTACAGTGCACATGAGGCATTTTCTATTTGGATTTCCATGTAGTCACTCTATTCTTCATTTGTGGATGTGCTGTCGAGGCTATGTCAAAAAGCCGCATAGCGCTAATGTTTACTGTGGAAATGAAATCTCGAATCTGTGTTTATGTGAAGTATTATTTGGGCCAGTGTTCCCACTTTGATACAATTGTTTTATTTTGATTTATTTTTTAAATTATTGAACCATGGTGCAATGGTTTTGTGTAAACTTTCAATCTGGTTATTTTGATCAAACTTGACAGTACACACACATAATTGAGAATACAAAAAGTGGGTGTCTCAATTCTGTCCGTCTGTCTATATATATGGACGACTGCGACCGAAACGGTTGAACGGATTTTCTTTAAACGTCATATCCGGGATCTGTGGGTACACAATTCGAGGCGAGATCGGAATTTGCATTCTAACCTCAAAATTAACGGTAGTACTTTACTAATGGCCGATTTAAAAAAAAAAACTATTTTCTCGATAATGGTTTTAACGATTTTGATAACATTTGATATTTGAATTGAAGTGGGCATTTGCTATAGAATAGCGAACTAAAATTTTTGACAAAAATACTTTACTATATTAATTGTTCGGTTTTTGAAAATTGACTCATTCTCGGACATCGCTCGAGCGATAGCCTATACTACTCCCTAACACGGTCTCATCCTTCCCACGGTCTCTCCTCGCCAAATGGATTCGTCAAATACCCGAGATAAGCCTGATAGAAGTGGCAAAAGCTGGCCAGCCCACCCTTCAAGTCTTGCGACACAACCAATCGCTATCTCTCTGGCCAAAGTTGGGAGAGATAGCCCCTTATAGTACTTTCCTGTCACAACCTAAGTCAGTAATAGAGGATGTACGTTGAGGGTTACGTTATGTCATCGTCGTTCGCGAATGTCCTGTCATGTCACCGTTTATCTACAGAAGGACGGCCCGACCGTAGGTTGTAGGTCCATCCTCCTCCTTGTAGGCACATCCTCCTCCTCTGTTTATTATAAACGAACAAATCGTAAAAACCTAATTCTATAAGTAAAAACTATCAACTGTCCTGATATGAATATATAGGTATTTTTAAAAAAATTAAATGTATTGAAAAGTATGCACGGTTTTTCAGGTCCCCCGTTGTTCTGCCGGCAATACAGGAAAGGATGTGCGTATGTTGTTCGTTGTTTCTGTCTCCTGTTGTGGAGTTAACTGCACCACGAAGCACTAAATATTAACTACTCTTAGCAGAACTCACAAATTTTAATTTACCCTAACCTTAGGAATTGTTTCAATGAAACTGCACAAGAACTAAAAAACTAACTTAATTAATGGGAAATTCAAAGAAAATTGATGGAACTGAAAAAATTTCACTAAAGGCAAATTCACCACCAGTTGTATAACTATGTCATTGTCACTTTGCCGTTGTTAAAGGATCACCGCTAAGTACTCCTTTATTAGATTTTGTCCAGTTAAACCGGTGCGGCAACATTTTTATCGGAGGCCTGAGCTATTTTCCGATTTTCAATGCCTAACGGTTAAAAAATCAAATATATGATTCACTGGAGATCCTAGTCTTCATCCTACACACCTCTGCAAAATGAAACCTGCGCACACCTCCTTTTGCGATACAATTCCCAGACTTCCTGTATAACGCACCTTCTGGTTTATCTGGTTTATTTTTATTTTAATTTTAAATAATTTAATTAAATTAATTCCTTATTACCTCTTAATTTCTTGCTACAAAAACGACAAAATTTCTCCACAGTGTATCTTATACCTCACTGCATGTATACTCTAGTATCACAAAAAAAAATATTTTCAGCTATCAACGGCAGCGACCAGCTGTTTCGACCTGAACTTTGATAATGAATTCTGTTGGGGTCGATGCTCTAACCCGGCAATAACGTCTCGAATGTTGGCCTCGAGCTAATTCAAAGTGGTTGGCTTGTTAGCGTAGACTAAGGACTTGACGTAGCCCCAGAGAATATAACCGAGGGGTGTCAAGTCGCATGATCGCGGCTGCCAATTGATGAACACGCTCGCCGTAATGACCCAGTCCCCAAATTTCTCCTTCACCACTTCGAGCGTTGCGTCGCTTGTATGGCATGTAGCGCCTTCTTGTTGGAACCACAACTCGAATATATCGATGTTGTCGTGTTCTGGCCACAGAAATTCGGTTAACATCGCTCCATACCGACGACCATTGACGGTAACGGAGTCTCCTTCCTCATTTCGAAAAAAAAAGGTCCGATGATGCCGCCGTGCCATAAACCGCACCATGGCATGTTGACATAGCCGCTGAGTCAAAAATGGGCCTCGTTGGAGAAGATGATTTTTTGGCCAACGCTCAATTAGCGAACTCACGGCTTTGTCTATGGTCATCCGGCTTCAATTCTAGCGTCAGCACAGTCCTATATGGATGTAAGCCCAAATCCAACCGCAAAATCAGCCTGGTTGACTCTCCGGCGATGCCAAATTCAGCTGATCGGCGCCGAATCGACATTTCTGTGTCCTCTTCGATACTGGCCGCTACGGCGCTATGTTTTCTTCACTTCGCACCGACCTCTGTCTGGTTGGTGGCTTAAGGTCTAAAAGAGTGTACTTACGCTCAAATTTTTTCACGGTACGAAGAATTGCCTACGCACTGAAGCCATGACGACGACCTACCTCACGACGTATTTACAACTGAACCGGAATTTCGATAATATTTTTTAATAATTTCTACACGTTTAGGAAGCGTCAAACAGTGCATGAAGAAATGGCAAACCTAACTAAATATTTTGACAGCCAAATGTCATTAGAAGCTTTGACAACTGCTGAAACATAACAATTGGAAAAACTATCAGAAACAACATTTCTAACGGAAAACAACAAAATTTTAACCATTATCACCCATTGTGACTTGGGCTGAAATAATTTCCCGATCGCCATCTTAAAATTTGCGAGAATGCGATGAGGCTTGTGTACCCGTGGGAATGAGGGAGACGCACGCAATTCCCTCCCTCGTGTCAACACAATTGTTGACATTTTCGTATTCGGTACATTGCGAGGCGAGTCACTGTTTTTTTTTTTTTTGTTCCTTAAATTTGTCTTTTTTTTTAAAAAAAAAAGGGGAGCAGAAAATAGAAACACCACTCTAAAACCCACCCCTAGAATGGGATTGTGTGTGCATGTAGGTACTGCGGCAGGTGGACATTGGGCGGATTTTCTATATTGGCCGCACAGAAGCTCCAAGTATGTTGATCTGTTCTTTTTTTTGTTGCCACAAACCTTCGTACCATGTTTTCTGTTGGCTAAGTAAGAAGGTAACCATTTATTGAGTTTTGAGTGAATTCCCAAAGCATTCAATTTGTTCACAAGCTAGCTTATAAAAATCGATAGCATCTAATTGATGGCCAGATTCAGAACTATCAAGAACATACTTAGCAAACGAGGTAAGATTTGTGGTGGATGACCTACCACTTACGAACCCGTGTTGTTGTGTTTTTTTACCAGACTCTCCAAAAACTTGGGAAAGCAAAAATATTTAAAAATTGGTCTATAATTGTTGACCAAATTTCAAGAACCAGATTTATGAATTGGAGTGGTAAAATCAGCCTTCCATTCATGCCCGAAGGAAGATGCAAATTGAATATTTTAGTCCACCACGTACTACAATATTTTTGTACAAAAATTCAGTTCAAATGTTACAAGCACGTGACAGACATTAAAGACCATTCAATTTTCAAGTAGAAGTGATTTGCAAATGAACAACAGATAGGTGCAAGTACGTGCGACCCATTCTTTATTTAATTGTAGTATCCGTTTAGTCTAAGACTGAATTTGTGTTTCAACCCTTAACGCTCCAATGTCGAATAATCAACATAACATCGTTCGAAAACTAGGCATTCTCATCCTCACTCTCAGCCTTATCATAATTTCCATTGCTACTGTGAAAATGATAAGATCAAGTGACCTTTTGTAGACTATCTTTTCCTCATATTTAATTTTCAAAGGCTAAGGACTACGGATACTTCTGTCACCAATTATCATGTCCTTCTGTAATTAAAAAAAAAAAACTCTGAACCTCCCAGAAATAGTGTCAACAAAATTTTCTAGGATCATCATCAATTTTCTTTTAACAAATTTATTGCGAGAAGATGTCCTTAATACCCAGAAAGTCACTCCACTGTGTCTTATGTCCTTAATACCCAGAAAGTCACTCCAATCGTCATCCCAAAATCAACTAATTACTCAAGTACTTGCCAACAACACGACTTGCGTCAAAAATTCCGCAATAATTATTACTTTCATTAAATAAACTTCAGACGACTACTTGGCATAAGTGAGGGGAGAAAAACAAGAGCAACAAAAAACTCATTGTGTCAACTCGCAAAAGGATACAAGCGCAAATATGACGCACCAATTAAAAGTCAACCATGGCAAATATTTACATGACATTAGATGTTTCCTTCGCATCCCTTACTGGTTAAAGTATAATTTACTGACACAGTGAAAACCCAAACTGTGCAAATGTTTTCCTTTGGTCGAATTAAAGGCTTTGAATATCCCACTATCCCACAGTCTCATTACCATTCTACAGTCGTTATTGTTGTACCTTCAAGGATCACATTGTTTGGTCTGAAAGTTGTTATTCTTGTTCTTATCCTTAGCAGAATGTGTACGCAAATTCACGCAGGACTACATGAAACAACAACAGCCCCCCAAAAACGCTAAATAAAACAGGGAGGTGCGGATGTCGGGTTAAGCGCTTTGGAATATCCTTGGCCTTATCAAATATTTATCATGTGTACAGATTTGTAAGTGTATGTGCAAAAATCCTGGCAACGGTAAAATAAAAAGTAACTGCGTATTAATTTGTGGAAAATGGGGGCAAATATTGGCTTGGCAATAGCCATTTTTAGGACGCGGCATAGCATGAGGTGGTGAATGAACATTTTTGTTGGTATCAAGATGAACTGATGAAGCAAATGGGGCGAGTACGATTGGATTAGAGTGAAATGAAGTGGGTTCGGCCATTTAGAATGTTTATTAAATGTCATGGCCGGTACTTATTAGTTATTTCTTAGGAAATAATACGAATGGAATTATTCAGGAGATTTAATGGTTTTGTGTAGTGTGTTGCATTTACGTTTTTATCTTAAAAACTAAATACAGGGTGTTGCAGAATTTAGGATAGGGGATGATATTTGTTTCCTATAAAATCAATAGCTAGAAAAATCCAACATTATTACGATTATAACGTTGCAGACTATTGTCTCTTTAACAATCATTTACGAGTAAAAGAAGACCAACTTGATAAAGAAAGTCTTTGCTATTCGACTTCTGAAGGATAAAACTCATAAAATTAATGTTGAAACCAGTGAAGACTACAGAGTCATTACTAAAATGCTGTCTGCATCTAAAATGACTTGGTATTCTTACGAAGATAAACACTCTCGCCACATTAGAGTCATTGCAAAGAATTTGCATCACTCTTGTGATCCAAATATGATTGTCAATGATCTTAAAACTCAAGGTCTCAAAGCGGTCAGTGCGGTTAATAAACTTCAACTAAAAACAAAGAAACCATTAGACATGTTTTTATTAACCTTCGCCCATAACGAGGAAATCAAAAATGTGTACGAAATTAAGCATATCCTCCATTCCATAGTTACCATAGAGGCCATTAAAGCTTCCAAACTTATCCCCCAATGCACTAACTGTCAACAATTTGGGCACACGAAAAATTACAGCGGTAAGCCTCCTAGATGTGTGAAATGCGCAGGAGAACATAGCACCGTCAATTGTACTAAACCCTTAGACCTCTTTGCAAAATGTTACAACTGTGGTGAGGCCCATTGTGCGAACTATCGTGGATGTGCTGTAGCCAAACAATTGCAAAAGAGGGTGTGAATTTGTATCTACTGGTAAACCTACATACTGGCCGACGGACGTTACCAAAATTCCTGATCTGGTTGACTTTTTTGTGATAAATAAATTATCAAGAAACTTTATCCAGGTACAAGAAGGCTTGGATCTCGACTCGGACCACTCACCAATATATCTGACACCTAGTGAAACTGTTATAGTTAGAGAGAGGATAATCCATACCTTTCAAATAAGTTCACAGATTGGCTTAGTTTTAAATATATCCTAAAAGATAAAATCAATATTAGTACACCTATTGAGACGACGGACCAGCTGGAAAACGAAGCATATTCGTTCATCCAACTAATCCAATTTGCGGCTTGGAGCTGTACTCCTTCAACAAAGAGGAAAACGGTGGGTACCAATTATCCAAAAGAAATAAAGGAGCTCGTAAGGAATAAAAGAAAACTTCGGCGTAGTTGGCAACAAACTCGATCTCCTTCCGATAAAACAAGACTCAACAAGGCCACACAAGATCTTAAGCTTGAGATAAAGCTAATCCGAAATGAGACAATGAAAATATATCTATCAGAGTAACTGCTGACAAGAGCACTGAATATTCACTTTGGAAAAGTACAAAATATCTTAAGCGACCAACAAATCATATTCCTCCAATAAGATGCAGTAATGGGCAATGGGCTAAAAGCAATGAGGAAAAAGCTACTGCTTTTGCAGACCACCTAGCGAATACCTTTAAGCCTAATGATGCTATCTGTGATGAGCTTCTAAATCTCAATGAAAATGCCCATTCTATGATTCCTCCGATTAAAATGCATGAGTTAAAATATGAGATAAGGCGATTAAAAGACAAATAAGCTCCAGGTTTTGACTTGATCACTGTGGAAGTCCTGAAGCGACTGCCAAAGAAAGGGTTAGCTAAACTCTTGCGGTTAATGAATAAAGCAATTAGCCTTGAGTATGTACCAAGTGTCTGGAAAGTAGCTGACGTGATAATGATCCCTTAACCAGGTAAGGACCCTCACGAGGTATCCTCATATAGACCAATATCTCTACTTCCTTCAACATCAAAGTTGTTTGAAAGACTGATTTTTAAGCGTCTCAAACCAATCGTGGAGTCAAGAAACCTAATCCCAAATCACCAGTTTGGCTTTCGAAGCAAACACTCCACAATAGAACAAGTTCACAGAATAACAACTGAAATCGAAAGAGCTCTAGAAGAAAAAAAAGTATGTTCTGCAATTTTCTTAGACTTTCGATAGAGTATGGCATGAAGGTCTACTCAATAAACTAAAAGTGTACCTACCAGAATAGTTCTTCCATCTAATGGAGTCTTATTTACCATCGCGATACTTCCGTATAAAACAAGAAAACTACTACTCTAATCCAGTGCAGATCGAAGGCGGAGTTCTTCAAGGAAGCGTCCTCGGACCTCTGTTATACCTTCTTTACACTACAGACCTACCTACAATGCCCTACACCAAGACTGCAACTTTTGCCGACGACACGGCAGTCTTAGCAGTGGGAGATACAACGCTAGAATCGGCGCAAAAGCTGCAAGCTGCTGCAGACCAAATTATCAGGTGGACTCAAAGATGGCGTATAAAACTGAATTCGAGTAAATCTGTACATATTGACTTCACAAATAAGTCTATCTCGTACTCCCCTATAGCAATAAAAAAAATTACGAGTACCATGTGCTACAAATTAGTCTTGAATATTTCACCTACATGAAAAGCTATGCCTAAACTTCGTTAGTCTCCATTGACATGGCCGTGGAACACGTGGAAGAAAAGATAAAAAAAAAAACTCAAGAACGAATACTCTCCTGATCCTGATTGTCTCCCTTTCATAGTACTAAAAAATTGGTTGAAAGGTTTGGTTCAACTCCTCACGGCTCGCTTCCAAATATCTATCTCAAATAGAGCCTTTTCCAAGCATCAGAAGGGCCATGCTAGACATTGGCTCGTTACAGCCATCTTTATTCAGGTAATGAAGTTCTCTTAGAAAGGGATAATTAAATCTCTGATCTCGGCATACCCTTATACCCTTTAATAAAAAGGGTTCTAAGAATTAAATCTCCAACTATAGAGTATAGACTCATTGCTAAACTCTTTTCGATATAAAGTTTTTTCATTGCAAGTCTTTCCCGTAACTAGCACGGATTTCTTAAGGGAATGTCAACAACTACTAACTTAACGGAATCCGTATCAAGCACCTTGTGCGCACGGTATCATTTATTTCTTTTAAAATTAAATCTCTTGGCTTTCATTGCTTGGAGCAAATCCTACCTTAAGGAACGCCTATACAAAATTCCTTTTAGAATCAGCAAACAATAGGGAATCTGACAGCACATACATTTTTGCAATTCGCGATGTTCGAATTTTGACTTAACCTTCTTTGGAAAAAAACTCAATTTCTCGAAAACTGATTTTCGAAATTCAGCTTCGAATGTACATTTCGAATCAACAAACAATAGCGAATCTAACATCATACAAATTTTTCCAATTATTTTCTATTTATTCGGGCGGGTATATTTTCCAATTTAAAATCTACTGTATTTTCATAAAAATGTTTATCTAAAATTTGTTTGTCACTTTTTCCAAAATTGTTTGGGCCTAATTTTCTATGACATAATTTCCAGGAGCCATATGTAAACATGATTGATAGTTACTCGGCTATGGTCGTATAAGAACGCAGTGTATGCTTTATACAAAGGTCGGGCTAATATTATAAAAACCCGATTGCTACAACTGTGTCTTATATTTTCAACTTAAAATCGTTCGTAGAATTATAAAAACACATTTTTTATATAAATGGTGTTTTTTATAAGAGCTATAGGATTTGAAATTGAAATAAGATACACATAAGTTGAGCAAATGAGCCAGAGTTTTTTTTTATTCGATATATAATTGTATGGCATTGATGAAGAAAAATGATTTCGGGCATATGGCCACCCCGGGAGCATCTCAGGAACTGTATCCCGGAGCTCCAATTTTTTACCACTTTTTCGAGTGTTTGAGGCCGTATCTCACGAATGGTTGAGTTCGATGTTGGCTTCCAAGGCTAGAATCGTTGATGGCTTGTCCGCATAGACCAACGACTTCAAATACCATCACAGAAAAATAGTCCAGCGGCGTCAAATCACACGATCTTGAAGTCCAGGCCACATGTCAATTTTTAAACATAATGTTGTCATCGAACACTTCCTTCAATAACTCGATGGTTTCGCCGGCAGTATAGCATGTGGCACCATCCTGTTGAAACCAAATGTCCTGCAGACCATGTTCAAGCACTTTTAGGAACAAAAAATCGTTGATCATGGCATTTCGTGTCGATTTTCTTCATTTTTGAAGAAGTAGTGCCCGATGATGCTGCTAGTCCATAAACCACACCATGCAGTGTATTTTTCGAGGTGTACCTTTGGATTTTCTTCGCTCCAAATCCAACAATTTTGCTTATTAACAAAGCCACTGAGACAGAAGTTAGCCTCATCACTGAACAAAATATGACGGTAAAAAAGTGGATCGACTTCCAACTCTTCAAGCGCACAATCACTGAACTCACGATGCAAACGATGATCGTTCGGCTACAGTTCTTGCACCAATTGAATCTAGTAAACATGTAAAGCAAGATTCTTGGACTGGCCAAGTTATTGCGCACGATGACGAATCGATGAATTAGGATGTTCCTCAACACTGGACTCAACGGCGTCAATATTTTCATCAGTGCGCACTCTATGCATTCTTGTCGGTGGTTCGGAAATTTTTCAGTTGTTTTGCAAATGCCGACTCAGTTGGTCGATTATGTTGACCGTAAAATTGGCGTAGCGCTTTTTTAATAAACATTTTTGAATAAATTTCCACAATTTGTAAACGCTGCTCGGACGTAAGTCCTTGCATGATGATTTGCCAAACAATACTGAATAAAAAGTTGGTGTCAGCTGTCAGATTAACTATCAGCTGTCTGAGTGTTGCCATATTGAAAAAAAAGCCTCATAAAAAAAATACCATTTAAAGGTAAAAATATTGACTAAGGGTGGCCACGGTGTAGTGGATAGTGTGTTTGCTTGTAACTCGAACTGTGCAGGATCGAGCCAGAAAGTGGAACAGCAGCCAATAGCCATCCGAGCATATAAGAGAAACAAACAAAATCTAAGTTTCACCAACCACTATACCAAAAAGGGGTTTCTGTTTGGTAGTACAATGGACCGTAAATCGAGTCTGAGTGCTCCGGAACTAAAAAAAAAATAATATTGACTATGTATTTACGAGTTTAACTCCAATACCTCTCTTCATTGCAGTTTCTTTGTAATCAAGTAGCATTTCCGAAGGAAGAAATTTCCTGTGTAGTTTATTAATGTTTTCAACCTGCATACTTACGTACACATGTACGAGTATGTGCATCACCATTCTACAAACTGAATGTTTTCTCGGATAGATCCCCTTCAAATCAATGAGTGAAAGGGAACTTTCAATTAAGTTTTCGTGACCTGACTGCTATGAGTTGAAAGTTTTTACAAAATTTTCCTCTCGCTATTTGTTAACTTTTTGCAGTTTTAAAGTTCCCAACTTTAAGTTTGATTTCATGATTGGTCTGCGAAAGAAAATTACTTCAGGGAAGTGGATACGTTATAGGAATTAAAGGTACATTTCCCACGTCAGTTTTTCAATTAGTTAAGTTGCAGTTGTTGTATATAGGTACAACTGTAGTGCATTACTGGAAATTTCTGGGCAACACTTAAAAAATTTTTTTCAGCTACTCAGGGAAACCTTAATGAGCAGTATACATATTTTAAGAATGTGCGATGAATAACAAGTATTTTCAAAATCACCAGAAAGCTGTACTTGCTGGATGGATATTACTGTGAATGTTTTAAAATTTTGGCTGAGTACATTTTTTTTTTAAATTAAAAATAAAATTCGTACCAGCGTATTACAGTTGAAGTTTTTGACAAAACTAAAGGTTTTCGAATTCATTGAAAGATTTTGAAAATATACCCATTTGAAAAAAAAATATATAGTGCCCGACTGGGTCGCACGTACTTGCACTGTTGTTTATCTGCAAAAACTGGGATTTGATTTATTTTAAAAATTTGTTAAAAAAAAAACATGTTTTGAGAATTTTCAAAAACTTGGTATACCATGCCCTGCATATATCAAATACTGTTTAGATATTAATTTTGAATTCAAACAAAATCGATAGAGCCATAGTCGAGAAATAGTCAATTTTTAAGGACAGTTAATAGCTAAACTACTGTTAAATGTATTTTTTGACAAAAATTTGGTATGCAATCTGATAGCAAATGTCCAATGATTGATCAAAACTGTAAGAACCGTTTTCGAGAAAATATATTTTTTTTCAAATCGGCTGTTCGTAAAGTACCTTTAATTTTGGGGTTAGAATGAAAATACCGATTTCGCCTCGAATTGGCCAAATCTTATATCTGACCTCAGCAGTGCAGTCGTACGTACAGACAGACAGAGTTAAGAGACCACTTTATTAATTTTCTCTATCACAGTAATGTCAAGTTAAGCAGGTAAAAAAAATACATATTTATACCGAATGTGCCCGAGCGGGTAAGGGCAGGAATCCTATTGTAGGAGTCAGTCTCAGTCCGTAGCAACCATTGAACCGGTTGAATCAGAAAATTCAAAACTTTAGTCAGAGATGAGTTTCGCTAACCTGGAGAATTCTAAAGTAAATTTTCAGAAAGTTAAAAACATTTTAATTCAAATTTGCTTTATTTCCTCACATTTTCATTTGTTCTTGTGGCTGCCGTGGTTCAGGGGTTAAGTGCCAGATCACTGAGCGGGAGACTTAAGATTCGAGTCGGAGAAAATATCAATAATTTTTTAATGGTCCCACCTCTAGCGAGCGTCTGACGAATTCAAACACTAAAACTAACGGATAAATTATTTTCTCGAAAACGGCCCTAAAGGTTTTATTTAAATTTTATAATTGAGTTGATACGAGGGTGGGTCAATAAGTCAATGAAAAATGAAATAAGGAAAACTCTTTTCGGTATAAAAACATTTTATTTTTCAACAGTCTCCTTTTAGCTCTATGCACTTCATCCACTGTTTCTCCAATTTTTTGATGCCCTCCAAATAATACGTTTTCTCGAGCCCCTCAAAATAAGCGTTTGTTTCAGCGATGACCTCTTCATTCGACTCAAATCCTTTACCTCCGAGCCATTTCTTCATGTTTGGAAACAAGAAATAGTCGCAGGGGGCTAAATCTGGGGAATATGCTGGATGAGGGAGGAGTTCGTAGCCTAACTCATGCAATTTTGCCATTGCGACTGCGGACTTGTGCGCCGGTGATCGTTTTACCCTTTTCAAGGTAATCGATGTGAATAACACCGCGCGCATCCCAAAAAACTGTTGCCATAACCTTATTTGCTGACAAACCCGCCTTGGCCTTCTTCGGCTTCGATTCACCAGAAGAAGTCCATTGTTCATCCACGGTTACGAAACGGCGCAAAAACTCACCCGAATTTTTCTGGAACATCGCCAAACACACCTTTGAAGTTGTCAAACGAATGCATTTGCTGTCGATTGTGAGCAAACGCGGCACCCATCTTGTGGAATGCTTTTTCTTGTCCAAATATTTATGTAAAATCGAAATCACTGAGCCATATGATAAGCCTGTGGCCTCTTTAAGCTCGCGCACTTTCACTCGTCGATCGTCCATTATCAAACCATGTCCATTTCTGGTGTGGTGACCTCGATGGTGAAGAGTCCCCATAATATTTGTCAAGCTTTTGTTTGGTTTGCGTGATAGTTTTTTCTTGCAAAAATAGTGTTTAATAAGCACTCGAAAATCACTTTTTTCCATTTTAACGAAAATGCTAGTAGGCGTCTATATAAAATGGCCGCCACAACAAAACTATTTGACAGATCTGTCTGAAAATTTGGATGCGTTCTTTTGAAAGATGATTCTTGACAAAAAAAAAAAAAAAAAAAAAAAAAATTTAAGGTGACGACACAATTTGTGTTAATTTTCAGGGACTTATGGACCCACCCTCGTATATCTCACTAGAGGGTGTACCAAATTTTTGAATAAAATAATTTGAATTTTTAGTTATTAACGAATTTCTGAAAATTGGTTATTTCAAGAACATTATCCAAAAGGATTTTGTTGCAAGGACATAGCCAAGGACTAAGTTTCGAAAAAATTTCAAAATAAGTGTTGCGCTTTAAAGCATTTTTCAAACATTTTAATAATTCCACTAAAATTTCAAATCCAATTGGTTTTTTTTTTTTTTACTGAATCTTTATAAAAATGTTTACATTTTATAACACTACAACTAGTTTACACTAACGAGCAGTTCATAATTGATATATGATAAATAAAAAAAAATAAATACATATTTTAAAACATAATATTACATACATACAAAATTGCAAAACATATAATCGCCTTTTTAGTTGCCAACAATTAGGTCATGTGGTTTGATGCGCTTCAGTCTTCTAGTAAGTCCGTTCGTATCGGTGATTTTGAAAACGTTGTATTATTTCGATATTATTTTTAGCCGTACATCCCCATAGCTGAATTCCGTATGTCCATACGGGCCTTAGGATTTGTTTATACAATAACAATTTATTATGTATAGATAAGGGTGATCTTCTACCAATAAACCAATACATTTTTCTCAATTTGATGTTCAGTTCATCTCTTTTCTTCTTCACGTGTTCTTTCCATTTAAGTTTGGCATCTAGGTTCATTCCTAGATATTTTGCTGTGTTGCAGTAAGGAATTTGTATTCCAGAGATGGTAATCGGAAGCGTTTGAATCTTTTTGTTTGTGAAATTAACGTGTACTGATTTAGTACTGTTCAGATTTATACGCCACTTTTTGGTCCAGTTGACTACAGTATCTACAGCATTTTGAAGGATTCTGGTTGACTCTCTTCGCTTTTCTCGATTGCAAGTATTACTGTGTCATCGGCGAATTTGGCTATTGTACTACTTGGAGGGATTGGGAGGTCACCCGTAAAGAGTAGATATAGTATTGGGCCTAGTATACTTCCTTGTGGTACTCCAGCCTTAATTTCTTTAAGGCAGGAAAAAGCATCTTCTTGCTTGATACGAAAGTATCTTTTCGAGAGATATGACTCCAGTATTGTCGTATATTCTTTGGGAAAGAGTGATCTAAGTTTGTATAGCAATCCTGCATGCCATACCTTATCAAACGCTTGAGCAACGTCTAAGAATATGGCTGAGCATACCATTTTATCTTCCATAGCTTTCTCAATAACGTTGGTTATTCTATGAACCTGTTCAATGGTTAAGTGTTTTTCTCTGAAACCAAACTGATGAGTTGGTATCATGTTTTCATTTTCAATAATCGGTCTTAGTCTCTTGCTGAAAATCTTTTCAAATATTTTCGACATCATGGGTAGCAGAGAAATGGGTCTATAAGATGATACTTCATGAGGATCCTTTCCTGGTTTTGGAATCATAATTATTTCAGCGACTTTCCAATAGCAAGGAACATGCTTGAGTCTCAAACAGGCGTTCATTATCGCTGTTAACTTGCACATTGCTTTTTGAGGCAACTGTTGCATCAACTCCACAGTAATCAGATCATAACCAGGAGATTTTTTTCGGTTGTAGGTCTTTGCAAATAATATCTTCGATTTCATTTTGTGTCTAATTAATTTATAACAGCATATATGTAGGTGAAAGTACGTGCGACCCAGTCATGCACTTTATTTAGTTGTTGGTAGAGGGGAGATTTTGATTAATTGTGGTATGTAGAGGAACTACTCGGAAAGTGTCCATTTTTCGAAAATTAAAATTCATTCGATTCCTATAGATTTTGAATAAACTTTTAATCTGAACACCACAGAGGAGTAAAATACACGCGTCTTAGTTATCCGTACACCAAGTTTTTGGAAAATTGTGGAAAAATGTTTTTTGATTTTTAAAATATTTTTCAGAAATACATACATAATTATACTTAATTTGGCTATCGAAGATTGCTTTGATTTCAAATCTGAAAGATCGAAAACACATCAATTAAAATCAAATAATCATCAAAATAAAATCAAGAATTTGATCGCGGTCGCTAAAGTCAAATTATGTCGTTTATTTCTTACATGATTTATTCCGACTGAGAATTTCCATATTAGAATTTTTTCAACACCTTTTAACTTGCACCTATGGGATCAAGTATTGGTTTTTTAAAAAATGTTGATATCGACATTTTGACATTACTATAAAAGTGAAACTTAAAAAGTGTGTCTATGAATTCTGTGCGCATGTATGGTCATACTTCACTAATGATCGATTTGAAAAAAAAAAAAAAAAAAAAACATTTTCATAAAAATTGCCCTAACATCAGATGGTTTACAAAGTTTTTGGTAAAAAATTCGTATACTGGTACTTAACTTACTTGGAAACTGGCTAGTTTTCGGCTTTGGATAAATTGAAATTAATGTCAAAACAATGGAGAATATTTCTACGATTTTAATGAAATTTTATCACAAAACTATTGTTACAACTTTTTTTTAGGAGAAAGTAAGTAAGACTTAACTATCAACGTAAATAGCTTTGAAAAAATAATAAATGTCTTCTTTTTTTAAAAAAAAAATAAAAAATGCCCCAAATATGCAAAAAGTGGGCGTGGCCATGCAGAATGTATGGACAAAATGTAGAGAAAGTCAGCGTCAACATATTTTACTAAGACAATGTATTTCAATTTCTTCTTCTTCTTCTTACGGCGAAGTTATGATCCGGAGTAGAAGGATCACAACCCTCCCACTTTACTGCATCCCTCTGTGGGTTTTGCCGGTTTGACCTCAGGAAGTACCGGCAGGCTTCTCGGTTTCAGATCACTTCGTCACTGAGGCCAATCAAATGCTGGTGTTTTTGCATTTGTATTAATCAGTTATTTATTGGTCTGCCTTTTTTGCGCGATTGCGTAGGAACGTTGATTGATATCGCCTTTTTGACGGGATTCGAAGGATCTCTCCTTTGAACATGACAATACCAACTAAGCCGGTCGTGCTCTATCTTGTTTATGATGGGTTCTTTTACATGAAGGCTTCCTCGAATCTGTGAACTTCTTATTCTATCAATCTTCGTTACTCCTGCTGTCATGCGAAGCATCTTCAACTCAGCTGCCGTTAATTTGCCCTCATAATTTTTGTACATTGTCCAGCATTGTGAACCGCATGTGAGCGCTGGACGTATAACTGTGGTGTAGAGTCTTCCTTTAAGCTTAGGGGGCATTTTTCGATCACAGAAAATAGCGGAGTTCTCCCGCCACTTCATCCGCCCTACGCTTACGCGATGATTGATGTCATCGTCACAAGTTGCTTCGCTATTGATCATAGATCCCAGATATTTGAACTTTTCACACTTGGGAAGCACTTTTCCATTCAAGTGTCTGGAATAGGCCGGAGTGGATCAGAGAACGGGCAGCACAGATACTCTGTCTTTTTCAAACTAATACTGTATCCATTTCCCTCCAAAACATCCACCCATACATCAAGTGCTCGTTGCAAGGCCATTTGATCTTCGCTTATGATAGCTCCATCGTCAGCAAAGAATAACTGATGCACTTTGGGGTCCGTCACTTTTCCTTCAAGCAGATAATCAAGGACTACAATAAACAGCAAAGGACTGAGGACGCTTCCCTTTTGTACACCGACTTTGATTGGGAACTCTTCGGTGACTCCTGCGGGACATCTTACTCTTGTCCTTGCTCCCTCACACATGTCCATGATCATGCGCACGTTGACTTAGCGCCACCCATAAGAGATCTCTTGGTTGTCTATCAGAGGCTTTTTCAAAATCAACCAACACCATATGCAAGTCCTTTAGGGAATCACGATGTTTTTCAATTATGATCCTTATACTTTGGATTGCATCTGTTGTTGATTTCCCCGAGACAAACCCGCACTGGTCATCAGATAGCCTTATTATTTTCCGCAGTCGGCCATCTAATACCCGCTCAACGATCTTCATGGTGTGTGACATCACCTTGACAAAACGGTAGTTGTCGCAGTTTCGCGTATCGCCCGTCCCTTTGTCTAAAGGAAGAAGATAACTTTCCCTCCACTGATTAGGCATTGGATCACCGCTCATAAGTTTGGAGATAAGAATCATGAGCCATCTGGACCCGATGTCTCCCATCTTTTTCCACAACTCAGAGGGTACCTCGTCTGGCCCAACCGCTTTTCTTTTTTTGGAGTATTTGACGGCATTCCTAACTTCTTCGACAGTAATGTCGGATACTTCGTCATGGTTAGGAGCGGCTCTTGGAAAGTGTACCCGGGGAAACTGTTCGTTCAGAAGTCTTTCACAATACTGTCGCCATCTGTGGAGAATTTTGCCGTCATCCACAAGAAGCTGGCCTTGAGCATTGTTAATGAACTTTGGGGAACGAATCTTCTGAGCATTTCTTCTTCTCTGGGCGGCTATTTTGAAGATAGTTGCTCCCTTATTCAAGTTGTTTTGTCGAAGGTCCTGGATAGCCTGGTTCCTATCAGACGCCGAAGACGATATTTCCTCCAACTCCCGATAGAGGCCTTCCATACTTTTTGCTTGAAATTGGGCGCACTTCTTCTTCGCGAGACCTTTGCAACATCAATATATCACTTCAAGGCGAGCTTTTTCATCTCTATTAGTAGGAGAGCACTTTGACCAAGCCTTGAAAGCCGTTTTCTTTTCCCGTATCACTACTTTACCTTCATCTGTCCACCACCATGTTTCTTTGGCGTGTTGGTAGGGGCCTTTCGACGTTCCAAGCAGTGATTTGGCTCTCTCCAAGCAAGATCGCTGTGGGGAATCCCACATATCTTGTGGGACCGTATGACTTGCACATGCTTAGGATGTCTTCACCTGGAGAATTCCTGGTGCCGTACCCCAGTCCTTCATGGCAGTCAAATCACCGCCAACAAACAAAAGATCTTCGTTTGGGATGAGGTTGTGAAAATCCATCCAGAATGCATCTTTTTCTCTCTGTTCGCATCCGACTTGGGGAGCATATGCGCTTACAATATTCCACACCTCACCCTGTATCACCAATTTGAGAGACATCAAACGGTCACTGGATTTTGAAATGGTCAAGATGTTGCCAAATGATAGCAATTCCGTTTTTACCTTGTTCCGATCCATAGTAGAACATCTTGTAAGCTTTTGTCTTAACGTCCAAGAAACGCGCCCGATTCCCGGTGTTTCGCCATTTCGTTTAGTGTACACACAAGATGTCAACTCGCCTTCTAATCATCATTTCTTCAAGCTCGTAGCTGCGACCTTCCATACTTCCAAGGTTCCAACTCGTGACTCTTAGGTTACGCCTAAGCCGTTGCATTATTTTGCTATCCCCCGGGAACCGAATAGCTTTGACCCGAGCATTTCTGCTCGTCCCAGGATCACAGCCATGCGTAGCATTGGTAGTGCTTTTCTTTTTAGCGTACTTTTCCATAATGCTAGGGTTTAAGCGTTTTTTTGGTTTTGACACGTGCATGCTCCTGATTTTTTGATTTATGTTTGATTCTACTTTTACAACACCGGTGATCTCCAGTCGTGTCAACCCACGGATTCGCATGAACACTTGCGGGACAGTTTTAAGATGATATATGTGTCGCTAGGCTCACCTGAATATTTTAAAAATTGCCTAGATGTGATTTGTCGCCTTCTACGACAAGCGCTATGTATTTGTGGGGAGCGCTGCAGTGATATTCTTAACCCGTCTATGCACGGGGCAATGTATTTCAATTTCTAACAAAACTATTGAGAAAAAATATTTTGGCCAGTCTGCGGGCGGTATTTAATAATTTGTACACTATTTTTTTTTTTTATAATTTGCACGTGTTAAAGGGGATATGAATACCCTTATACTAATTTTTAGAACACATGCGTTTTGTGGAAAGAGGAAGAGACAGAGTGGTGTAGTTTGAAACTCAGGTGCTATTAAGTTTCTGTAAACTCCAAGGGTGGCTGTCCAGATAACTGGGGAGTATTTTGTTTGTTTTCGCTATTATTGTCGTTGCTTATGATTCACAGTATTTTTTTCCATCTTCCTGATGTCATCATCACGATCAAGTAGCTATTTAACCATATGACGACTCTACTGCCAGTGTTATGCCTTCACAGTAGAGTTGACTTAGCTTTCGCATGTGATCGACTTTTTTATTTATTTCATGCGAAATAAATAGATGATTCTTGACATCAGGATTCGAACCGTGAATCAACAGCGTGACAAGCGATGATGTTACCACTACACCACGGCCACCCTCAAACACTATTAAGAATTCATATGATATCATATAATTTCTATGCTTTTTATTAAAAATTCCGAGATTTGCCAGGAATACCTTTTCTTTCAAGACTCACACACTTCGTAGTCGTACCTACAGAAGGTCGAAAATATCCCTTAAACTGATTCCAAAGCTAGGTGGCATAGTTCTGATTTAATTGATAAAGCTTTAGGCTTTCACCAGATAATATTTTCAGCTGTATTTTTAGATGTTACTTAGAGCTTTTTTGTAGAGCTAACACATAAATTATACGAGTAGAACCTAAAAATATATATAGTGCAGTAGTACAGGTCATGAAATCTAAAACATTTGAACGTAATTAATTTTAGAGAGTAAATATCCGAACTTGATGCATATTTCGATTCTGGATTTTTACAATATTAGCCAGATTTTCTTTGAAATTTTCCTATGAAACTCCTTTATTTAGGAAGCTAATCTTGAAAAAAAAAAATTAAATATACTCATAAATGAAAAAAGGGCACAACTGGATAGCGCTTACTTTGGACATATCTGTAGCTTCTGGTTGCTCGTATATTACTCAGATTTAAAATTTATTTAAATTCGAAAAGAGGCAAAAATATTTCGAAAAATACGTAACTTTTTTGACCATATGTCCAAAATTTGAATGCATGTCCTCTCACATACGAGTATGTCTTGAATGACTTAGATATCAATTAGATTGATCCGAAAATCTTGAGATTTTACTCTCCCTTTATATGGGCAAGTAAAAAGGAAAAGCATCAATCAAGGGACAAACATTATAGAAAACTTTTTCAGTAGTTTTCTAATTTTTGATAGAATTTCAACTTCCTTCGGCGATGTCAAGCGTAGTGTGCAATATTTCTCTGTTTAGTACGAAAGCAAAATATTAAAAGTTTTTGAAATTATTCTCAGAGTGTTCAAGCGCATATAGACAGGTCATGCTAATTGGATTTGTCCTGCTGGTGATAGATTTTGAAGTTTTCCCATTTCATTCACATCAAGTCTAAGAATTTCAATTAAAATGTTTGTATTACACTCTGTCCAGCCAGTTCCTGAGAACGTTCCTACTTTTTTAGCAACTACAGTGACACTATTGACATATTAATTAGTATATCAATGTCTATCTCAAATGTCCTTGACTCCACTGCACTGAGGTTGATTTGTTCAAACCTGTTTATCCTGCAAAGTTCATAATAAAGAATAAATGCCTTCAGTTGTAAAATTTTTAATTATAAATATCAAGAACATATGCATCTACTCGATTTCTAATTGGCTGTAGCTGGACTAGGATAGATACAGATACAGAGAGAAGGAAGTATTTCCTTTCAAACCACATGTATTCGTTAGACATTCCATATTTTCGAAAATGTCTCGTTTGTTAGAAAAAATAAAAAACCCAAAAGCAATACCATAGCAAATCGTACCGTTGCGTATACCTACGAGTATATGCTAATCTGTAGGTACTCGTACCAATACGTTAGTGTACCTAGTGCTGTGTAATTCTGTTTGCGTTATTGGAAAACTTTTGCTTCGTTACTTTTATTGCTCATTGGACTCTTTGGGAGAAATTACGAAATTAATCATCGGGGAGATGTACTTGACCTGCTGCTTCCGCTACAATCGGCCTCGTTTCTCTTCCGCACTACTTTGGCACTATAAGAGCTCATAAAGTCCACGCGAGGACTATTTGCCTTTTGATGGTTGCATTATTGAGCGCGAAAAACCTCTCCCTAGACTCAGTATTAGCGCTAAGAAGAAAAACTGGTTAAGGAATTACTTTCGTATCCTGTTGAGCGTGTTGCGGATTAGGCTACTTGGATTTCTCTCTAGATCCTCATTTATTCTCTGTTTTTTTACTGACAAAATTAGTTCCATTAAGTTGAAATCCAGCAACTCACCCCCATTGGCATCGACTCCAATTAAACTGCCCAATGTATTGACGTAAATGACATCAATCCCCATTCTAGAATCCAAGTAGAATTGCCGAGTGCGCTGCGAATAAATGCCACTTCCTATTAATCGCCCGAGGAAGTACTTTAAAATGAACTCATTTCGTCCTTTGACTTTCTGTAGGAACTTTTGCATTGATCCGTGTATGTATTTCCACAGTCTAAGCATGATATCCAAAGTCAAAGGACAGTCAACAGGACGAAAGGCCATTTGTCATTCGCAGAAGCTCTGTACCAGTTTTAGTAGACTTAACTATTTCGTGTTTCGGTCAGTGTCCACCTCAAAAGCATTGACTATCTATTCATCCCTCTTATGAGAATTATACTGCCGAGGGGCGGGGAGTGAAATGTTAATCTTCTACACGCTATCAGTTAAGCTCTGTGACTTAAAGGACACAAGCAAACACAGGCACACGGGGGAACACAATTGAATTTTCAGGTCTTACAGGAGGAGATTGGTTGCCCAAACGTTCATTTTAACATTTCACTGTCATCAGAGAGCGAACATCATTTGGCCTCGGTACACATTAATGGGAATTAAAGAAGCTTGATTGCGCGTACCCCTCATTTTGCCTGTGTCCTGTGCCAGAATCCCCACTTAATTGGGTGAGCTAATCATTTGTCATTCGGAGTAGTGGTGGCATGGCAAGCACTCATTCTGTGTTAGTTGGGGGTGCTTAACTTTGGATGATTATTATTGCTTATTTGAGTTTAATTAAGTTGGCGGATCTCTTTTTTTTTCATCTCCGCTTTTTTATTCGCTCCAGTCGGGAGAGAGGAAAATGATTTTTTAATTACAATTTTGTAAAATCAATGAAGTTGGTTGCATTAAATTGAATGAATGTTTAATTCTTGGTGGGATAATTGGGTAATAGGCACTGTATAATTGATCCCGGGAAGGATTTGTGAAATTGGATTAGACAACACAATCTTACAGGACTTTTGGTATGAATATTGGATATAGTGAAGACGAGACCAAATTGTGCGATCCGATTTATTTTCTACAGTGGGGCAGTGAATGTAGGAAAAGAAGGGGAAAAAATCTAATTAAAGCCTAATTTACGAAAAATAGCGCACAGGCCTTTTGATTGACATTGGGGCGGACCTGAAACGAGCTTGGGTTTTAAAGGGTCTGCAAGGTCACAGAAAACAGTTTCTATGGAACATTAATCGGTTTTAATGCTACAACTCTTGTGTGTTGGTTGGCGTAAAGTTTCCTTAAATCTAGCCGGTAGCATTAGAAAGCTGATAACTTCCCCAATGGTTTTCTTTGCAATCACCTTTAGGTTGCCAAAGAAAGGTTTGCCTAGTGTGCACTGTTTGGCCCTACCTAGAGCTGGTCATTTGCAGAGGAAATGGAAGATAGTTTCTATCTCGCTTTAAGTTTTGCAACTGTGATAATGTGCATTGAATGTAATGCCTAGTCTGACCGAGTGAACTCCAATGGACCAGTGGCCTGTACTAATCGCTACAATTCTAACAATATCTGCCCGGTTTCTGTTTTGTAGGTCTTGTGTTCTCCGCCAGGTGTAGTTGGGCCACATCTGCCTAGATATGATGCAATTCCGCAACGCAAGCCATTGATTATTGGCCTTTGAAAGGAAATGAGAGAGGATATTGCCCTTAAGAGCCCCAGGGGTTCGAAAATCGCTTCCGCAAGGGATCTGTTAAGAGCAGATCATCGCTTCGGTAGCTCATCAGCTCGCTCGTTCTCCTCAATATTGTTGTGTCGCGGTACCCAGATGAGACTGATCCTGAACCGAGTTCCTCTTTGTATTGTTCCACCAGCTTGGAGGAAGACGTAGCGGATACAATTGTCTTGATAGCAGCCTGGCTATCAATGATCATAGCGATGGTTCTGATGTTTTTCAATAGACGGCACGTTTTACAGCAAGAACTTGCTCCTGGAATACGATCATACAGCGTAGACGGTATGATTTTGATATATTGAGGGTGTCGGAGAAAATCACCGCTGTTCGGAAATGGACTGCTTGGTAGCAGTCCATTATCGAACTATCAGTGAAGATTTTGATTTCGTAGTCGTTCGTCACTTCGCCTTTTTTTGTGTATGGTTGCGCCAAAGGGTGTGTAATCTTCAAAGATACCATTAGCCCGGAGTACTGACATGCACGATATGCAAACCTGAATGATCGAGGCCAAGAATACGCCTAAGTACTAATCCACACCCTGTACACTTCGAACCACTCTTCCCGAGCGACTGCCGTTACGTATTACTTCACAGGGCTTGTTAACCTTTTAGGCTACGTTCTCTTCTACGCCTTTTGTGTTCTTAGATGATTGACCGTCCAAAGGACGTTCGGATTATTCGCGTCACGTTGGCGCTCAATGCGGCGTACCGCCACATTACATATGATGGTCCAGTTTTCGTCATTCTAAGGCATGCAATTAACGACATTCTCGGAAGTAGGGCACTCGCCAAATTGGTCCCGAAGGACGATCCTCTCGGTTTCATACCGCGGGCAATTTTGTTCCTCGTTTTCCGGAACATTTTCACAATGTGGACAGTTTGGAATAGTTTCATGTCCGCGTTCGAAGAGGTATTCTCTGAAACAGCCAAGTCCCATCAGAAACTGAGTAGATAAAAGTTCGTTTAACCGTGTTTTCATTTTATCAATACGTCCATCTCTCCTTTACGGATACGTTCCACTGCTGTAGCCAGGTTGCAATACTGTGGGTTCTTTCGTATTTCCTTCTTTCGTTGTCTACCTGGCCATTTCAAACTCGTTCGCCTTTTAGTCTTGTCTTTTCTTCAGCAAGTAAGTCGATGGGTAGCATTGAAGATACGATGAGTGAGAGCATCGTTCGAGATTGTTCGAAACGCACTGGCTACCCTTAGTGCTCTAAGACGGTGAACGGATTTAACTCCATGCACGTACGACTTAACTTTCGTGGCACTTGATCATATTTCTGCTGCGTACATATATGTAGAACTGGCAGCTCCTGCAAGTAGAAGTCTTTTATTCTGTTTTGGGCCTCCGATATTACTTATTAGCCTTGAAACACACTTGCACTAATAGCTTTTGAAGATTTTTTGTATGCATACTCAAGGTGGTGTTTGAAACTTAAACGTGCCATCCGACTCTAAACGATATTGTTTCGCGAACTTTTCTACTTGTAACAAGCACCGCCTCTGTTTGATAGTGAGCAAGCTGCAAACCAGCGTTAGCTAGCCAGTGGCGTACCGTTGTTATTGTCTAGTTGCAGTGGAGTTCAACTTCTTCAAGAGTTTTTGCTACAACCACCACTGCGACGTGGAATCGGTAGGCGTAGCATTCCACAGCAGAGGCCCAAGGACCAAACCTTGTGGTACCCCGCCTGTTACTTCATATGTCTTAATTCCCTCGTCAGAATCGTAGAGGAGAAAACTTTTCTCAAAATATCTTGTTATTATTTTGCAGAGGTAATCCGGTATCTGTATCCGATAAAAACAGCTCATAATGCGTTCTCAATTCGCTGAGTTGAATGCGTTATTCACGTCCAAGGTTGTAATGGCGCAGTATTTTTTGGTGCCGCCGTTCCAGCACCTGCATCTATCGTGCGGCGTGCCTTACGGAAACCGTATTTATGTTCCAAGAGACCTCCTGCTGTTTCAACTGCTGGTAAAAGCCTATTGTAAATTATCCGCTCAAGGATTTTTCTGATCGTGTTGAGCAAACAAAGAGGACGATAGGACGAAGGTTCGTTTGGGCTCCCTTTTCATTTCGGCAGTAGAACTAGTCGTTGGCGTTTCCAAGACTCAAGGAAAAACAGATACCCTGTTCATACCCTATTCATGATGTTTCAGTGACCATACTGTTTGGTACACTAGCACCCCGTTTCTTTTAGTCTGCCCACACTACATGCTGATATATATAGAATATGAATGTCAAGTGATAAAAAGGTGTAGTATTACATTCACGGGTTCTGCAGGGCACATTTTTATGGCCCCCGTTGTGTCCATAGCCACCGTTCTCTGCACTTTGTCGATTAACTTGATGTTAGGCCACTACACTAGTGACTCATAGGAAAGTATAGGACGTACCACTGAGGTATACATCCATAAGACAATTTTTGGGCAAAGTCCCTACTTCTTGCTGAAGGTTTTGCTGCAAGCATAGAAAGTCAGACGGGCTTTCTTCATCCGCCGCTTTATGGTGAAGTACCATACCTAGGTACCTAGCGATGGAGGATAAAGAGGGTAATTGGTTGTTAGCCGTGGAGGCGTGAAGGTCGGTATTTTGGTTTTAGTAGTAAAGAACATCAGTTCAGTTTTGCTTCGATTGACGTTGAGTCTACAACTAGTAGCCCATGATCTTATCATTTAAATCTATTCTTGTGAACTTTTTCTCAAAAACATTTGAAAAATCATGAAACTTACATCACAGAAATTCCGTTAAAACTGTTATGTTCTTTACAGGTAGGTAGGTAGATTTTAACGGGTTTGGCAATGTGAGGCCGTATGTAGAATCACTTTTTCGAGCCTCTGCTCCTATTATGGCTGTTTTTCGCGCAGGGCTCGGTTCAATCGCATTAATTGAAGTCGATACCGTTCACAGGCGAAAAAACGACGCTCAACGTCCCTTAGCTTCAAGTCATAAGGAACGCAAGTTCAATGTTTTTGAATGGGAATGGATTGACGGGTAACTCCTAATGCTGAAGCAAGCTGTTCTTGCGTTTGGCACGGATCCTCATCGAGCAATGCCTCCAATTCAGCGTCTTCGAAGGATTTTGGCCTTCCTTCACGCGGACGGTCGTCAACATCGAAATCACCATCTTTGAAGCGACGGAACCAATCACAGTACGTTGTTTCACTTAGAGCAGTATCTCCGTAAACTTTTTGGAGCTCTCGATGTACTTCAGCCGGCGTTTTCTCAAAAACACTTCCAGTAAATGACGATTATTTGGCACAAAATCAGACATATTCACACAACCAAAAGCATATAACGCCAAAACAAAATCACTAATGTGCCAAAACAGTTTGTTTACCATATGTCTAAGCTCAGTTCATGACGTTTTGGATATGTCAAAATCGACCAGCACTTACTGCTGGAGCCATCTATTGACAAACAGCGAGAACTTAGTTGCGCACCTAATACACACATGCATAATCTGGTTCTCTTTTACAATTAGGGTTGCTCCCGTGTTTTCCATCTTCCTCTTTCACTGGAAATTCCTCAACTTGGTCCTGCCTCTTGCTAGTTTTTTTTGGCCATATATCACCTTTCAAATTTTATTTTAAAGATTCTTAGATATAAATTCTACAAGCGGATGGCTTAAGAGTTTGAGAAAAAAAAAAAACACTTCTTGGTTAGGGTGCGGCGTAAATTATATCCTGTTTCCCGGCTTTGGGTAAGCGGAACCAAAGCGTGACTATTCCATGAGAAGATCTGAATATTGAACAAACTTTCACAAATTCCTGTTGTTTAAGACGTTCTAATGTGGGTAGGACATGACTTTCAATATAGTTATGCAGATCACAGAGGAAGTGTTCCAAACTATCTTCTTACTAATCCTGAAATATTGATATTTTCATCATGGAATGTAATTGGAATGTGGTATTGTATGTACGGGAGTTTTCTGGGACTGTAGCCGGAATCATTTAAAAAACAAACACATTTTTGGGTTTTATTATCAATGAATTATGTATTCAATGCTAATAATGATGAAAAATAATGTCGGCTAAATGGTCACCTCTAACACTGGCACAAGCGCGTGCTCTTTCATCACATCATGTCATCAATTGCGTTGCGTATATTATCTACCAATTGTTGCAATGTTATTGGTTTGATAGCGTACACAACCTAAGCGTTTTTCAGTTACAGGCTCTGATTATTTTAGACAGCAGTCATGTAGTAGTAGATACAACACAATACCTGACTTTGAAACCAGCACGCCCAAATGAAAATCATTACAAAGAATTGTTCGCCAATTTCTTGTAATGTAGGCATACATTTTCTCACCATCAAAAGTCATAAGATTAGGTACATAAGTATGTAAACATATAATGCTTTGTATTTGTACATATCGCACTTCCGGTGGTAAGTGCAACGACGTAAGTGCAAAAATGTTGATTCTTCAGAAAACGCAATTTAACATTTTAAAAATCTTTTTTTTTTATTAAAAAAAACATAAAAATGTACTTCATTTTTTATGGAACAAACTATTTTTAAAAAGCGAATTAAACATAGTTTTTGACAGTTCAGCTATTTTTTTGTGCTACAAGCAATACTAATAATAATGTAAGTTTAAGTAAAGGTGACAGTAATTTTAAATTAAAGAATCTTAAAAAATGCTATTAAAAAAAGGCTCATAGTAGCTTGGAATAATATTATTTTTAAGCAGGCTTAATATATCTGCTTTTTTCTTTGTTGCCAATGGTACTTTAGATGAGTATGCGGGCTTTAAATTTATATTTTGTAACTCATTTGCCGCAGAAGAGCGCCGGTTTTCGATTTTAAATTTAACTTGTTCCCAGCTTATGTGTTTATAGCTTGTTTTGTAAAAGTACACATTACTGCCTTTTTTAAAACGTAAGAGTTTCATTTCCGACATTTTAATCCGATCTCCGTTTATATTTTTTGAGTTGTTTAAGCAAATTTGCTCAGAAAGCAACTTTAAATCGAAAAAATCTTTAAAGCTCAATTCTTTAACAATGAAAGCATTTCCTTTATTTTTTGCGGTTCTTATGAGGGAAACATATTGGTCGGGCACGTATATTGGTCCCGATTGTTTTGCTTTCTTAAGTGACTTTTCAATGACACTATGGACAGGATCCCCTTCATTTTGTGTATGACCTCGAATAAGAAATTTATGTGTTATGGAGTTTATTGGGAGATTTTCTACAGCATACAAATATATTCCAATTATGAATCTGAAATCAAAGTCTCGTTAAATCTTCACTCTTCTTATCAAGTTTAAGTAATTGTTTAACCTATTCTTCTGCTGACCACCACAATTGTCGGTGTAAAACACAACGTTTGCGCCTGGGCGAGTGACTGATAGCTCTTGTATAAACATAAGTACACAAGATCCTATCTCATTTGAACCTCTGTTCCCGAATGCCTCGTGCCAAAAATAACACACTGTGTGATAATTTTTCATTTCCGATATCTGCAAATTTAAAATCAAAAAAAGTTTAGCATCATTGAACTAGAGAAAAATGAGGTATCACTTATTTTACTTACAGTTAAATTGTAGCAGTTCAGCCTCGATTTATAAAAAAATGCAGATGTCTGTCCAATAGGAACTGGAAGAAGAGCTTGCAAATCATACGTTGCTAGTATAATGTTCGATGTGTTTTCTTTGTCTTTACTCTTTTCAGCACGACTCAATTCTTTTTCTTTTTGGTGTAGCTTATAAGAGCCTTCTAACTGTTTCTTTTCCTTTCCTATTGCGTTTTTGTAGGCTTCACAAATATCGCACTGATCCTTTTTTGGTACGAAGAAGCCTATATTAAACTCATTATTGAATATTTTTGCGTTTTGCATCGTAACTCGCCGCGTTTTTTTTTTTGGAGAGAAGTTCTTTCCGTTTTATAATGTCTATACATTTCAGCAATAGACAGCCCGCAATCTATAAATTCTCTTGAAGTTTGAGCTCTCAAATAATGACTTTCGATTCGTGGAATGGAGTTTATGTGTGTCCTTATGGAATCTAGTATTTCGCTGTCAGCTTTCGGATGCTTGGAATGCTTGCCACGTTGATCTTGCTGGTTGATGTTTTCACCTGAAGACTTATTCTTAATAATTGATCGAATCACTCTTTTAGAAATTGCAAAAGTGCTTATCAAAAATTGTTTGCAGACTCGAACTCTGTTTCCATTATCCATTATCCATTAAGAAAAAGGCACAATTTTGCCTCCTAGGTGTTTCTTTAGATAGAGATATGCGACGGCATTTCACCTGCAGCGGTTCGATGCACGAGTTTAAGAAATCGCGTTGACGTTGAAAAGAATCGAGACTCCAATAATTTTTGAACAATTCGGCTTTTAGATTTTCATGGAATTTTGTTGAGCATGCCAACTTACAACAACTAGAGCAAGGTGGTCCCATAACTTTTTCTTTCACAAACTTACCCCTTTTTGAAACACAGCTTTGTCCTGAGTTCCGTAAGTTTCTTGCAACATTCTGCTTCCAATTGTCTGGGTTTCGAGATCTTTTTTTCCCTTCTTTATAGGTAAGTTGATCAAACCCGAGGCTTCTGGTTGTCGATCAGTCGTTTCATTAATAGAAACATTCGAGTCACTGTCCGAATAACTCTCTGAACCTTGACCTTCTGTAGGAGAGTAAACACTTTCATCCGCAGAAAAATCCTCGTTTTCCGAATGGGTGATTTCACTGAATGTTTTCTGGGAAACTTTTCTCAAATACATTTTTGTTGCACTAGTTCTTGTCGCAGTGAAATAGCATTGCTCATTATCGATGAATTCATTATTTGCGGTTGCCGAAGTACTTGGTTGGGGTTCGGTAATATCGGAGTTATTCATAGTGAGAGAATTGTTCTTTTTGCCATTAACTGTACTGATGAAGACGTGACTGAAGAAACTTTAGGATCGACAGATGATTTTGTTGCAGCTCCAACTTTTTCCATTGCAATTGCAAGTTTTGCTAGCATTTTTCAACGTTCCGACATTTTGTAACAACGTCCTAAATACAGAATGCGATGCTAATAATTGGTTGAATATACTTACGTCGCTTAAACAAAAAATTTTTTTTTCTCAAAAAATGACGCAGCCCACACTTGTGTCGATGCCTCACTAAAATTTGAGAAAAATAGTTGAACATTTCAATACAAAACTGTCATAACGTGCACTTACGTCTTTGTTCAACCGAAAATCACGTAAAATCAAACAAAAAGCGTCGGAATTCACAATTAAGTCGTTGACTTACTAATCGAAGTAGTGTTCCTTGGAGATTTGTAACACAACTGATAGATAAGGCTAAGTATTCCCGAAACATTAATTTGAAAACACTGTACAGGTACAAAGACATATCTGCCGCTTGGAGACAAATAGAATATTTTAAATTGGGTCTTTGTTTTATTGGAAAGAAATGCCTTTTTTGAGAATTGTGGCATACTTAACTCTGAAAATTTAATATTTGCACTTACGTCGTTGTACCACCGGAGGTGCGAATTATGTACATACGAGGGTGGGTCAATAAGTCCCTGAAAATTAACACAAATTGTGTCGTCACCTCAAATTTAACTTTTGTTTGTCAAGAATCATCTCTCAAAAGAAGGCACCCAAATTTTCAGACAGATTTGTCAAATAGTTTTGTTGTGGCAGCCATTTTACGCCTACCAGCATTTTCATTAAAATGGAAAAAAGTGAATTTCGAGTGCTCATTAAACACTATTTTTTGCGAGAAAAAACTATCACGCAAACCAAACAAAAGCTTGACAAATGTTATGGGGAATCTTCACCATCGATTGGAACCATTCACCACTGGTTTACTCAATTTCGGTGCGGTCGTTCAAGCCAGTGACGCCGAACGTTCTGGTAGCCCAATTGATCCATGGTTTGATAATGGACGATCGGCGAGTGAAAGTGCGCGAGCTTGAAGAGGCCACAGGCTTATCACATGGCTCAGTGATTTCGATTTTACATAAATATTTGGACAAGAAAAAGCTTTCCGCGTTTGCTCACAATCGACAGCAAACGCATTCGTTTGACAACTTCAAAGGTGTGTTTAACGATGTTCCAGAAAAATTCGGGTGAGTTTTTGCACCGTTTCGTAACCGTGGATGAAAACTGGATTCACTACAACACACCAGAAACCAAGGAACGGTCAAAACAATGGACTTCTCCTCGTGAATCGAAGCCGAAGAAGGCCAAGGCGGGTTTGTCAGCAAACAAGGTCATGGCGACAGTTTTTTGGGATGCGCGCGGTGTTATTCACATCGATTACCTTGAAAAGGGTAAAACAATCACCGGCGCATATTACGCAGAGCTGCTGGATCGATTCCAAGCCGATTTGAAGCAAAAACGGCCGCATTTGGCGAAGAAAAAAGTTATTTTTCACCAGGACAACACACCGGCGCACAAGTCTGCAGTCGCAATGGCAAAATTGCATGAGTTAGGCTACGAACTCCTCCCTCATCCAGCATATTCCCCAGATTTAGTCCCCTGCGACTATTTCTTGTTTCCAAACATGAAGAAATGGCTCGGAGGTAAAGGATTTGAGTCGAATGAAGAGGTCATCGCTGAAACAAACGCTTATTTTGAGGGGCTCGAGAAAACGTATTATTTGGAGGGCATCAAAAAATTGGAGAAACAGTGGATGAAGTGCATAGAGCTAAAAGGAGACTGTTGAAAAATAAAATGTTTTTATACCGAAAAGAGTTTTCCTTATTTCATTTTTCAGGGACTTATTGACCCACCCTCGTAGAATAGTCCACAGGGTAAAGAACGAATTTTTGATTTTCATAAACGTATCAATGCTTACATAAGACTGTATTTGTATTTAGAACTCAAAATCTCAAAAAAACAAAAAAATTCCAACACGTTACTCTGTTTTTTTTTATTTTCGGTATACGTCATCAATTCCGTCAAAGATTTTATACAAACATGCTAAGCAAATTAGTTTCATTTCTAACTTCACACATCTTCAAGCGAAATTAGCAAGAATTCAATGAAAATTTAAAATCGGCTTTAACTTGATCCCCTTAATCAATCCGAAAGTCAGTCAGCAGTAAAGTAAAAGTAAAAAAAGAAAAAAATAAACAATAAAAATAAAAAGTGAATAAAGCGGTTCAATAACGCGCAGAACTGTTCATCTTGATAGGCTCGTCTTAGATTTTTGAAAAATAAATTATTTCCGTCAAAGTTTACGCTTTCATTTGGTATGCGGAATAAGTGTCAAGCGTGTAGAGTTCACGATAAAAAAAAAAAAAAAAAAGAAAACGAAACAGAAACAGAAACAGAAACACGCGATGGCAATTTTTGTTAAATGAATTCGAATTGTAAACTTCTTCCACCACCAACACAGCTCTGCGCCATCGAGAAGACTCCAGTCAACACTGCTTGAATTGAAATTCCAAGACGGAAATGACAGTAAAATCTTATTACACACCACCACCTATGTGACAATACAGAGATCACAACCCCAGCTGCCGACTCCACGATCCCACCAAATTTAAAGTAAAAAAGAAATTTCATTTCAAAATGTCGTAAAAACATCACCACTTATTGAAAGGCTGGCAGGCAGCGGGTATGACCTAGAAGGCCATTACTTGAGCTTCCTTTTCCACCACGTCCACCACCTTCGACATGGCAGCCTGATATCAAGTTTTATGCTCAAATTAGACGTGCGTTATTGGATGGAATGGTGGAACGATAGACGCATAAAATCGTAAACCTAAAACGCTCGGGATTCATATCTCATAACGAACCTATTCAAACGTTCCAGATATCCTCAAAGCGGATGCCTTCTCTTTTCTGCGAAATTTACACTAAAAGTTTTGGGCTATAAAATGATAGCGGTGCTGATGGGTGCTGGGCGTATTCATCTGAAGTATGACAAGAGAAGACTCGCCCGAATACACAAGAAACACAACAATTGAATTTGGAAAATTTTCGAAATTATTGCGACATTGAAATATTACACCCCCCGCAAGCAGTCCTGTGTGTGGTTGGGTGGCACTCGGATCCATTTACAGAACATCCACACGACCGACATTCATGTAATGATATACTTTGTCAAACGTTGCCACAGTAATAACAATAAAAGATACTTGCCGCGTATTGGCATCACCTGAATGGATAACGACACTGAGATGGCATTTAACCGCGCATTAGGAAAACGATGTTCGCTTGTCGTCTCCTCAGTTCCATGTGGTGTTGAATAGAGAATTGAAGGCATTCTGCGGGTGTGAGAAGGTGTGTGGAGCTGTATCGATTATTAACATAATTAAATTTTCGCAAAGTACATAATAATACCTACGCAAATAGTATTAAGGGTGCCTTCCTCGGCCCTTTTTGGTAAGCATGTCTGAGCTTATTATCTGATTAGGGATACAGACATGAAGAGAGCAAACTGAGAAGAAAGTATATCAAGGAATTCCTTTAGGTGAACAAAATCTGGAAATGGTTAACAAAATTGAAGCCATAACAATTTGTTACGTTGAATAAATTGAGTAAATCGTACAGGACATGGGGGATATGGTAGACGTTTGGTACGCTACGCGGGTATTTTTTTTTTTTTTTTTTAATAATCATCACCCGAGAGTGGCAAATCTGGAACACTGGGTTGGAAATATGTCCCATTTTGTCTGTAACAAAAGAGATTTGATAGAGAAGTGCTTGCGAGGTTAACAAGTCGATATGTAAGCTCATTTCTGACTCTGTTCTTTTACGTATTTTATTTCCTTTAATTATTTCTGACAAGGTACATTCTTGGGCTACGTGATGTAGCCTTGGAGTAAATCCAGACAAGACCGAGATGATGCTATTCACAAGAAAAACCAAGCTAGACGGTCATCCACTCTCACTATGTTCAAGTGCAAAATACCTAGGCACGATTCTAGATCCGAAACTTAGTTGGAAGCTTAACATAGAGCAGCGGGTTAAGAAAGCAAGTGTGGCTTTCCATGCATGCAGCAGAACGTTCGGCAAAAAATGGAATCTCCAGCCAAAGATGACTCTATGGATATACACAGCCGTGGTGTGTCATAGGTAGCCCGCCTTACATAAAAAAAATATGACATCAACAGAATCAAAAAAGTACAGAGATCGGCATTAAGGAGCATTAAGATCTTGCCCAACAGATGCTCTACGTGTGATCCTGCATCTCATCCCCCTTGAACTCCATATTACTCGTAAATTTTCAGCTATATGCAGCGCAGTCCTGCTCAGGGAAGCTGGGTGCTGGACAGCAAAGCCATATGGCCACTGTAAGGTCCTGGAGACGATACCAAGTGAACTGGTGACATCTTCGACCGATTACAGGACTCCCACGCTTGACTTCAGCAAACCTTTGCCAGTAAAGTTCCCTACCAGAGCAGAATGGAAGAACGGTAATGGTAATCAATGACTTTGATATCTGTATATGTATATACGGATGGTTCGAAAATGGATTCTGGAGTTGGGGCAGGCATTTTCTCGGACCAACTGAATACCGTCTCCCAGACTCCGCTAGTGTCTTCCAAGCGGAGCTTCTTACGATTCGGGAAGCCTGCCGCATGCTAAAAAAATCTCCCAACGTCCAACCTAAATATAGCCAAGCCGCAATCAAGGCCATTGATTCGGTTACCATATCCTCAAAACTGGTAGAGCAATGCCGGTTTGAAATAAACGAACAAAGTATCCATTCTGGAATTACTCTCGTTTGGGTCCCAGGACACAGTAATTATGAGGGTAACGAGCGAGCAGACTAGCTGGCCAGGCGAGGGTCAGCCATTAACGGCTCGCTAGCGGAAAGAATCAATATTCCGATAGGAGTCGTTAAGGGCAATTTACACATTCACTTTCTCCAGTTAGCCAATCTGGGGTGGAGCAACCTTACCAGTTGTGTCATATCAAGATAGACATGGCCCAGTTTCAACAGACCTAAATGAAATGAGCTACTAGGCAGATCAAGGCCTGATATTGCTAGAATTGTAGCCTCACAACACGTTCTGTCGCAGCTGCAAAGACAGAAATGAGAAGGAAGCTCTTTTCCACTTTCTTTGCAGTTGTCCTTCCCTAGTAAGGACCAGACAACACACATTAGGTAAACCCTTCTTTGAAGATTTCAGAGAGATAGTCTCTAAACGGATCGGAGAACTAAAACTGTTTCTGAACTCTACGGGCTAGGTTTAATTATTGTATATCCTTCGATTAAGTAAGGCTTTCGACTGTGTTAATCATAAAATCTTGCTAAAAAAATTATGGGATTTTGGATTTCATTCCTCAATGTTTAATTGGATTCCATCTTTTTTAACTGGTAGGGTTCAAAAAGTAATGATTGGGAATCACTGTTCAAGAATGATTGAATGATTGATGAATGAATGAAGAAAGTTGTTCTTCGGGTGTTCCACAAGGAAGTCACCTAGGTCCCTTATTATTCATAATTTTCATTGATGATATTGCCCTGAATATAATGAACAGTAAGTGGCTTAATATACGCTGATGACTTAAAAGATATTTCGTAAAATAAAAACTATTGATGATTGTGCGAAAATTCAGCAGGACATTAATTGTCTATCGAATTAGTGTACCGTTACCTGTTTAAAATTAAATATAAAGAAATGCAATGCTATGTCCTTTTTTAGAGGTTCTTCGTATATCTTATATAATTACAATCTTACGAATTGTATATTAAATAGAATTGACACAATTAAAGACCTTGGTGTCAATTTTGATACTAAGTTAACCTTTAATTCTCATGTTGATTTTGTAGTCTCTAAAGCCAATTCAATTGTTGGATTCATAGAGAGAAACGGCAAAGAGTTTACGGATCCCCATACGCTTTATTTCGTTGGTAAGGTCTGTCCTTGAGTATGCTGACGTAATTTGGAACCCTGCCTATGAAGTTCACTCCAATCGTCTTCAAAGTGTCCAGAAGCGCTTTACCAAATACATTTTAAGAAAAATGCGCTGGGATTTTATGCCTTCTTATAATACTCGATGCCAGCTATTAGGTATTTTGACACTCAAGACAAGGAGATATGCTCATGACATTATGTTTGTTAGAGATCTGTTATGTTATCGCATTAACAGTCCTCCGCTTTTATATCTTCCGCCGATCTACGCCCCTGAAAGACCATTGAGAGAAAGGCAATTTCTTTTTCGTCCCGCACATAGAACGAACTATGGACTAAATGAACCAATGTCCAGAACTATTACCTCTTTCAATGAAGTTAGTAGAGATATAGATTTGTACCTTTCAAGAGATTGTTTCAAAAACACTTTATTTAATTTAATATCATAATGTAATCTATTGCAAATATTGAATTAGTCTGTTAAGCAAAGCTTGTAGATGGAATATATACAAAATAAAATAAAATAAAATAAAAGATTATATCCTCCAATAACCCATGTAAACAAACAGGGTACACGAGTTTTTGTGGCATCAAAATGGCGCACTTAACGCTAATTGGGTTCTTCCGAACCACCACTTTACCTACCTAGCTTAATTATTTCTTTTATTTTATTTATTTATTTAGTCTAATTCAAGTTCTGTACAGGAGTAATAGATGCGCCAATATGAAGTATTTCTTTGCTCTAAACAGGTAGATCAACTTCCTGGACTCTGCTTTTGTGATGTTTGATTCAGTTGGACCAGATTATATTAGCCTGTGACGCCAATAGAATGCATAGCCTTTTAGATTTGATGATTTGCTTACTAGTTGGTAGTTTTGCGACATGCATTTATCTTCTTTCTCTGTGAATCGGTTAAATGCGGGGCGTTTCAGCTTGAAGAAAATACTTTGACGAGTATGGCATGGCTTATGTGCATTCCGTGTTTCGTCAGATCCTGATGCGAGGAGGCAGATTGACTGAAGTTCTTGGGTATCACTTTTACCATTGATCAGAAAGGACACGATCCATTAGGATATTGCTAAAAGTTTTGATTACTAAAAATATTTAAATACACACTCCTTTGTATAGGTATAGACTCTGTTCTGGGCAGCAATGTCTTGCTCCAATTGGTGGAGTGGGAAACGTGTAGGTCTATTCCGAGCTGAATTATCCCATTGCTATCATTTGTACAAATGTTGGCATTAGTATTCCTGAAACACACATATATAGGTATGTGAGCCAGTGGAATTGAGACGACAAAATCTCTTAGTTCCTCTTGTGATTTCAAATCAAGCAATAACCTTGTCCTGCAGCCCTATAATTGATGCCAGAAGCGGGTGCAGTGCTGCTGGAAACTATGCATCTAGTTAAACAGGTTTCAGACTGTCTTCTTGCCTCATCAGTTCTATTGTCTACAACAGTCGCTCAATCGTGGATGTATTCATTTGTTTTTCTTTTTTTAGTAGTACAGTGAATTCCACTGAATTGAGATATACCGGACTAGTCCCAAAAATGCGAAGTGAGGACCAAGTGAAAGACGTAGTAAACAAAAAAAAAACTTTACTGAAGAAATAAGAAAATAATTTTCAAACCACATCCCTACGAATGATGTTAGTTCTCTGTAAGTTTACGAAATCAGCGCAGAGATCTAGTGCCGACAATCACTGACATCTGACATGAAATATTCCTTCAGATATTTCCTGGCCTCTCGGGTGGTCATTTGAGATAGAGCAGGATCATCAATCTCCACATCACTTCCGTGATCTTCTGTGCTTGCTTTTCAATAATGGAATCCTCAATGTTCTCATATTCCCTGATTATTAATGGACGAAAATTCTTCATGGTATGTAATGCACTCCAGTTGATATATGCATTCAATATCCGTTGGATCTGAATTTTGAATTGTTGACCAGCTTATTTTTCTCCAACTATCCACAACAAATTGTTTAGCTTGTAGAGCATTCACTTCTTATTCCTTAAGTCTTGTATGATTTTGTTGCATTTTTTTTTTTTTTTTTAATAATTTACACGTGTTAAAGGGGATATGAATACCCTTATACTAATTTTTAGAACACGTGCGTTTTTGTGGAAAGGAAGAGACAGAGAGGAAGACAGATTGGTGTGGTTTGAAACTCAGGTGATATTAAGTTTCTGTAAACTCCAAGGGTGGCTGTCCAGATAACTGGGGAGTATTTTGTTTTGTTTTTCGCTATTATTGTCGTTGCTTATGATTCACAGTATTTTTTTCCTCCTGATGTCATCATCACGATCAAGTTGCATTTTGGCCATATGACCACCCTACTGCCAGTGTTACGCCTTCACAGTAGAGTTTTAGGTTTGCATAACTGAAGTGTCGCATGTTCCATCGAGTGCTCCTTCCTAAATCGAATTGCGTTTTTGGAATCACATTTGCGTCTTCATAGAAGATGTTAATGTGATCAGCTAATATTATTTCAAACAATTTTCTTATATTCCAGAGCAAGGATATAAGACGAAAATCTTTGATTTCCTTTGCAGACCTTTTTTTTGGCTTTTTTCAAATTGTAGGAAAATATCTGTCGTTGATACATTGGTTGAATAAAGAAGACTAATTATCTAGTCTATGCCTGATGAACACTTGTTATTAAGCCTGGCTCTAAAAAGCTGTTCATTACCAGGGGTGGTAAAAGGTGGTGTATTAGGGTTGACTGAAAGATGAAATGGCGAAAAAGTTGAAATGGGAAAATCATTTTGACTGACACAAAATTCTATAAAATCGAAATGAAGTATTTTTTCTAGTAAACAGATAAAAAAAAGTTTTTAAATGTATTGAGCTTAGTCTCAGTATCTACCAGCTCCATGACATTATAAGTCAGTATGTCATTTGAGATGTCCATACCAAGAAATTTTGTTCCCGTCATTCTATCGATCTCTCTAAAAGCTTGTGAAGAAAGTCTTATTTTCTGTAATCCTGACTTGAAAGTGGAATTGATATCTAAATACCAGTGGGGTCGGCTGAAATTTCAAGATAGGGAAGCCGAACAAATTTTAAGTAAAATGTTTTATTTAAGACTTACCATTTTGGTGCTTATTCGAAACACAGACTTAAGATATGCAATCTAAGCCACCTTTGTTGTACTTTAAGTCATTGGAATTTACGTAGACAATGAGCTCATCGCATAAAAAAAGTGGCTTCGAAAGAAGCCATTCTGGGCAGAATTATCTATATAAGTTATTGATAATATCGGAGCGTTGTTAAATATAAAAAATTTAGCAATTACAATTATGTACTACCTATTTGTACTCTAAAGCTATCCTACGATTCTTTTTTACGAATTCTGCTAAAACTCTTTCATAAAAATTTGAGTTATTTTTAATTTCTAAAGGAAGGTGCTTTTCGATAATAAAAGTGCCAGGTCTGAGAGTCTTTCTTCTTTGTGGGAATTTTTTAAGTGTGGACTATTTTTAAAGTCGAAAAAGATCTTCGACAGAGGCCACAGTCAAAGGAGGGTTAAAAAGATTTCACACAATGTTAGAGCTTGTGAAAAGTATCTCTAAGCATTTCCGTATTAAAATGCTTATAAAGTTGAAAAACTTCAAGCTTTCTAAGTGAAGGGGTAGTGTATAAAACTTTTAGTTCCTTTTTTTGAAGTAGTCAAATTAAAAATTCCATGAAATAGGGTAATTAAAAAAGATATTTTGTAATCCTGCATTGAATCATGTTTTGATTTGTTTAATAAATCAAAGAAAATATATGAACTAAATGAACTATACCTATTCTTAATCTGACTTGTAACATTATCTATAATTGCTACAAAAAATCGGCTATAAATTGTATTTGAATCAATATTAAGTAGTCGGCGTTTGCGTGGAGGTTCTGAGCAGTTACTTACGCTCTCATAGATTGAGTCAAATGAGTTTAAAAATTCAGGATGAATCCATGACTCAAAACCCTCGATCTCTGGCTTCGCAAGCTCTATGTCTTCTCTGCAATTGAATAAGACGTTCACTATACGCGAATGATATTGCCATCGAGTCTCTGATACCCCAGAATGCCAGCTCTTGTTTTCCTTGAAGATCTACAGTATCTATGAAAAGCTTCATTAAATCGCGATTGCGATCAACTTTTCTATTATGAGCCTCGTAAGAATTCCCTAAAGAAGTCTCTATGCGATATTCGCCAAATTCATGCAAATGCAAGCAGCTGCATATATGCTTTTCCGTTTGAATATGTCTTTTGGAAGAATTAATAAAATTGTTTATATCAAAGAAACCTGTGTGACTCCAAACACTAAGAGAATTAGAAAAAAGAAGACAAGGAAAACAAAACATTCTATTTAATTTGCAACTGCCAGTCAGCCATGGATTCTTTTTGTAAAAAGACTAATGAAAATGTTTCTGATACCCATCCTTTCGCGTATAATCAATTTTCATTGATGGTGTCGAGCGACCTAGTTCTATAGCTTTTTTTTCTGCAAAACAAAGAAAGCTTACTGAACTCATGGGTTTCTTTTAGAAGAAAATCAGTTAAACAACACTCAAAATTAACTAGAGACATCTTGTCTAAGAATAATAAGAATGTTCAATGGGGCACCTCTTAAGCAGATTTATAATAACTTACTTGGCATATAGCTAATAACCATTCACTTAGCTCACTCACTATTTTATAATAATTTAATAATTTAAAACACTAACTTAACTACCAATATGTAATCGCTAAATTTTTAAAATTTTCTAATAATCACAAAAATTTGCATCCAAAATTTTAATAAATCACGCACAATTACACAACCGATTTGCAACCGTCAATGCAAATATCAAAAAAAAAAAGAAATACCCAGTAAGTAAGAAAAACCTCAAACGCCGTTCGAACCACTACATCACCCAATAACCCTATTTTCGTCGACTTATTTTGTTGCCTACAATAAAAAAAAAAAAACTCCTTCGAACTAAAACCTTTCTCCTCCACCAATGTTCATCCACAAAAGCCGAGAAACCCCGGGTTATTTTCCTCATAAGCGAATGTATGTTAGACAAAGAAATCGCAAATAAACTTCTACTATATGCCAGAAAGGAATAGAGTTGAAAGTTCGTACTGTGAAGAAATGAATGCATAAGCCGGAAAGTGAACGGCTTTTCAAAAAAAAATTCATTGCACGCTTTTCTTTTGAAAAAAGAAGTTGTCTCTCGCTAGCGGAGTTCATACTTGTCTCGGCTATGTGTGCGAGTTTGTGTATGAGTAGAAATGAATAAACAACCGAAGTGGTCGCAGCATTTCATCTTCGAGCGTGTATAAAGTTATGATTTATGAATGAAAATTGGTTTGATGAACAAATAATTGAAAGTGATTGTTGACTTGCCAACAAAAAAATAAAATAAAAATTGTTGATATTTGAAAAGGGAAGCCGGAAGGAATTGGCTTGTATGGACGCCACGCCACTGCTAAATACGTTCTCTCACTTATGATTTTGCTTATTACTCGCGACATTCGTGGTTTATTGTATTCAGTTGTCTATGATAAATTCTTTTTAGTTTTCTGAGCCAAAGAATCAGTTTCATTGTACTCGTAAAAGGGGAGATGTTGCTCTACTTAGATTGTTTAGGTTAGCATATTGCTAAATTAGAATTAATACTCGTTACCAGCGTTGAATTCATTTCGCTTATGAATGTGTTAGTATTCGAAAGGTTCCTCTCTTAGGGAATGTCCAGTCGGGAAAGACTATTATGGAGGCCTAATCTTGTCCAGTCAGTATTTTTAAAGTTTCTGTAGTTAACAGAGGTATAAAGTTACCGATTCTTACCTTAAACCATATTCCGTAATGGTCAGAGGTGTACAGTTTGGACATTGACCTTGAGAAAGCCTTGGATTCTCTCTAGCATTATAATAACATGCTTCATTCGATTACTACCTACAAAATAGTTTTTCCTCTATAATTATACATTTTGTGTACTCAGAATCATTCACAGTGTTGTCGGGTATTCCGCAGGGGTCCATTCTAGGGCCGATACTCTTTATCATATTTCTTTATGATTTTTCATATGAAAATACATTAGATGCTAGACGAAATTTTGGTGAAATCTTCTATGGAGACGACACCATACAACTAGCTAACCATGCGAGACATCAAAATGCTCTTAATAAAATCAAGGAAAAGCTCCCTTTGGAAATAAGCACAGAGAAATGTGGCATAACTTGTTTTCGCAATGCAAGTGGAAAAGGGCATCGCTTAGCTGTGAAAGAAAGCAAAACGTTGAATTTGCAAATCGACAAACATTTCATTCCCCTACAGACAGTATTGAAATACTTGGGTGTATAATTCCACAACAGATTTCTTTAAATTACCTGCTAAATTTATACCAGAGCAAAGAGATACATATTTTTATATACTCCTAAATAATATTTAAATTGATTGTATATGGCACTAGTATATTTTGTTTTGCTTCATTTCTTTTTTAAATTTATTCTTTATCTTGTCATTATTTTAAGTCCTTACAAAAATTGATTAAAGTATGCCGGGAGCAAGAATATAGTGGGAACCTGTTGTTAATATTTAAAAATATATGTAAAGGGTTTTTCAATAGGGACATGACAATTTCGTATTTTAATACAAACGAACGCTTAAACTTTTTTTATGATCTGTCAATGTGAAAACGTCAGTCAAGGTTTACATTTTTATCATGGTGAAGTTCACGAACGAGCAACGTTTGAAAATTATTAAAAATTACTATCGAAATTCTGAGTCGGTAGTCGCAACTTTAAGAGCGCTTACTAAAATTTTCGGTGGTAATAATCGTCCCACCAGACAGGCTGTGTGTGCTATAGTGGATAAATTCTAGTCAACATATTCACTATTGAATGTTTCTGTGCCAGTGAGGCAACGTACCGGTCGAAGTACGAAAAATATCGCAGCCGTAAGTGCTTCAGTTCAAAATGAGCCACATCAGTCGATTCCACGCCGCTGACAGGAATTGGGAATCTCTCAGTCCACATTGTAGCGAATTTTGCATAAAGATCTTGGCCTACACCTTTACAAGATCAAATTAACTCAAGAACTGAAGCCTCTTGATCATTTGAAGCGCCGAAACGATTAGGCTTTGCAAAAGTTCGAAGAAAATCCTGAATTTCATCAAAAAATCATCTTCAGCGATGAAGCTCATTTTTGGCTTAATGGCGTCAATAAGAAAAATATGGGTTATTGGACAGCAACATACCCACTTGTGCTTCAAGAGACTCCATTGCATCTACAAAAAGTGACCGTGTGGTGTAGATTTCATGCCGGAGGTGTGATTGGAACGATAAAAATGATCGCCATGTTACGGTCTTGGAATAATACTCACAATCCAAGGAAAACTCCGGACAAATACGGTCTACGATATCCTACGGAAATAAAAGAATTGGTCAAGGAAAAAAGAAAAGCGCGTAAGAAATGGCAACAGAGTCGTGCTCCGCAACATAAAGCTCACTTGAATCACCTGTGCAATTCGTTGAAGAAGACTATAAAGGATTTATTCGTGCGATAATTTCTTATCTTGAAAGTTTAACAGCGAAAAAAGATTCCAATTATTCACTTTGGAAAGCTGTAAAAGGCATCAAAAGACCCAAGGTCCCCGCCCCGCCTATTAAATTAAATCACAATGAATGGGCAAGGGAAGATAAAGAAAAAGCGGACGTTTTTGTGGCCCACCTGGAAGATACCTTTAAACCGTACGATGGTAAGTGTCTTACGACAATATCAATAGGCTGGATTTACCATATGACGATTTAGCACTTACAAGTGCAATGCTAAGGGAACTCAAACACGAGATCGGGAATCTAAAACCTAAGAAAACTCCTGGTTATGACTTGATCTCAAAGCTTTACCTAGAAAAGTGTTGATTAAGCTTCTTCTTATTGTAAATGCTGCGCTCAGATTAAAACACGTGCCTAACCAACGGAAAGTTGCGGAAGTTATAATGGTTTTAAATCCAGGAAAGCCGCCAAATGAGGTAAAATCTTACAGACAATCAATTTCGCTACTTCCAGTTATATCCAAAATTTTCGAGAGGATATTACTAAGGCATCTCCAACCGGTTATAGAAGGAAATAATCTTATCCCTGACCACCAGTTTGGGTTCAGAAGTAAGCATTCGACGGTTGACCAGGTGCATAGAATTACTGACGTAATCGAGAAAGCACTTGAAGAGAAAAAGATATGCTCAAGTGTATTTCTTGACGTCTCGCAAGCCTTTGATAAGGTGTGGCATGATGGGTTGAATTGCAAATTACGACAAGTTCTCCCTGTATTCATTCACATTCTAGAATCATATCTCGGGAATAGACTCTTCCGTGTTAGACACGGAAATGAATACTTGGAGCTAAAAGAAATTTCGGCCGGTGTACCGCAAGGAAGCGTTCTTGGGCCACTTCTCTATCTGTTATATACTCGAGATATACCGAAAGAAGATGGCACTATCCTGGCTACGTTTGCCGATGACACCGCTATCCTAGCCGTAGGTAAAACAATCGAAGAAACGACTGCAAAACTGCAAAACGCACTGAATAAAGTAAATGAATGGACGAGGGACTGGCGGATCGCCTTCAACGAATCTAAATCTGTTCACGTGAATTTCACTTATAAGAAAACTAATGTCTTGCCAATTTTCCTAAACTTGGCCCGAATACCTTTTGCAAACGAGGCCAAATACCTTGGAATGACACTCGATGCAAAACTGAAATGGAATTCTCACGTGAAAATGAAACGTAAAGAACTCGAAATCAAATATAGAGAAATGAACTGGTTGTTCGGAAAACACTCCCAGCTCTGTATTGAGAACAAACTGCTTTTATACAAGCAAGTGTTAAAGCCGGAGTGGACTTACGGTATACAACTTTGGGGTACAAGAAAACAAACGAAATTGTCCACGCACCGTGGTATACTAGAAACGATGATATCCACAGGGATCTCGGAATTCCGACAATCGAAGCTGAAATTAGAAGCTTCGCGAGAAAGCATAGAAACCGACTAATCGGACATGTCAACAATTCTGGATGAAAGCAATTTATTGCGCCGACTACAAAGGACAAAACCTTTCGACTTGGCGAGATAGGAATCAACGGCGCCTAGATTGCGGAACATGCAGGATCTTTCAGTGGAAAGTAACTTGCCAAACGAGTTTTTTTTTCATGATAGAAAAATTGTTTGATAAGGTCCTTCTTAGTTGCAATATATAACAAATTAAATCGCAGGGTGGTTTTTTTTAGTCAGTAAGAATCTGACACTACTATGAGCACGCGCTTGCTATCCTCATAGGGTCTATGGAAGATTTTTTCACCAACCCTCGGAAAAAAAAAAAAAAAAATTTTACGGTCAATGGATTTCGCTATCGAGCCATGTTGGAAAACTACTTTTAACCAGAATTGGATGGACTTGACATCAGTGATATGTGGTTCCAACAAAATGGTGTCACATGCCACACAGCTGGTCCAACAATTGATCTATTGAAGGGGAAGGTCGGTAATCGTGTAATCTCGTGAAACGGTCCGGTCAAATGGCCAGCTCGCTCATGCGATTTAACGCCGGTGGATTTCTTTTTATGGTGCTATGTTAAGTCATTAGTTTATGCTAACAAGCTAACAACGTTAGAGGACCTCAGGAACATTATCGAACGGGAAATTGCCAACGTTCCGGCCGATATGTGTGGAAGAGTTTTGCAAAATTGGCTCCAAAGAATCGATCGCTGCAAACGTGTTCGCAGTAGTCATATGTATCAATCATGTACTACACCTGGAATAAATTTCAGCCCGGTATCTCAATCATTCTGTGTTTTATTTAAATACAAAATTGTTATGTCTTTATTGGAAAACCCTTTATAATGATTGAAAAGCTTAAGAAGCGATATTCCTTTAATTTATATATTTAGCCAGGCATATGCTTTAAAAGTCGGCTCCAATTTATTATAAGTACAGAAAATAATTGTAATGATTTTGATTAAAGTCACAATAAAACAAAAAGTAGAACATTCACTTTTGCGCTAACTTCTCTAGCAGTTGTAGATGTTATTAAGAAATTTTCTTCTGTACAAATCTTCCTCGATACGAATAAGATGCCTTTAAATTTCTAATGATTTCCTTGTCCAGTGATTGTATCAAAGATGCAGTGTTTACTTGAATATTTTTCAATATAACTGAAGGACTTTATTGCAGCTCAGCATTCCAATCCAAAAGCCATTTGTGAAAAATCTTGGCCCGCATCCACGCGTTCTTATTGTCAAATTGTCCATTCTAGGACCTTTAAAGCACCTAGGCTTAGTAGCAGTATTTCAAATTTCACACAACCATCCAATTCACAGTATTTCAAAGTTTTTGCGAGATAGCTATCCATACATAAATCAATCTAATCCAATCAATAACTATTCGGTTTTAATTTATCTATTTGCTGAAAGTGAAACGTTTTTGTGGTTCTGGGCCCACCTTGCAATAGGTATATCAAATTTATTGCTTCCCTTTTACCATTTCCTGCCTAGATCTGCAAATACAAATTTCACAGAATTACGTCTTTCATCCAAATTTAATGAACCGTTCCACAATTTCCCAAACAAAAGACACGGAAAAACGCGTTGCTCTTCAAATGGAAACTTTTCATATAGAATTCTAAAAAATTGAAATATGCGAAAAGTTTACAAAAAAGAACAAAGAAAAGTAATGAAAAACCCGCCAATCTGGCATATTATGTAGATATGTTCATTTGTAACACCGACCAAAGCCACTTATGCGTATCCTTCTTCCAAATACGTACGAGTAAATACTCCTCTCACAAAAAAATAAAAAAAAAAAGAATTCGCACATGTGTGTTCCGCAACACTTTTCAAACTTCCATCAATGTCATCATTGTTAACCAAAATCCGCCCAAAATCTTTCAGGATATAAAAAAAAAGTTACAAACAATACAACAATATAGGAGCAAGAAGAATAAAGAGTGAGTCGCACGTACTCGTACTTGTTCATATACGAGTATGCTCCTCGTTTTGGAAATTTTCGAATTTAAAAATATCGTTAAGGTGTTAAAAAAAACACCGCCTTTAGATACAAAGGTTAGGTGTGAATAAGTACTTCTATGTACAGGGTTATTAACTTTGTGCTTTAAGATTTTAATTTACTCGTAAATCAGGAAAAGATTAAACATTTTGTTTGTTTAAATGTTGGACTAGATCGGTTAAATGGTATCCAGGGGAGTTTTTGCAAACTTCGATTCTTGTGAGGTAATTTTCGATAACTTTTCGACACATTTCTGGTTGTATTACGACCACAACTTCACGGTTGTTGGTTTTTAAGTCCATTTTTATGTCTGCAAAGACATACTCGTATCTCAGGACACAAAAAGTTAGTTATCATTTTATCTTTTATTTATTTAAAACTTTGTTTCATGAAGAACTTAATGCTAACATTCTTTGTATTCTTACTATATAAAGAAAAATAACTATTTTAAAAAAAAGTGCATTAAATCTTATGGCTATATCGAGTTGAAATGGGATCGATGATGAAATTCTGGATACTGGCGGACGTGTCGGTGGCGAAAATCGAAATGACGCTTGCTGTGTCGATGATGAAATTCGAAGTGCTTCTTCTTCTTCTTCGGCTAGGTTTAAACGCTAGGAAGTGTCGTGGTTAGGAAGTGTTCGTACGCTCTTTGGTTAGGTAGTGTTCGTATTTTTTATTTATTTAAAACTTTGTTTCATGAAGAACTTAATGCTAACATTCTTTTTATTATTACTATATAAAGAAAAATAACTATTTTAAAAAAAAGTGCATTAAATCTTATAGCACGCGTGGTTATATCGAGTTGAAATTGGGAAATTGAAATGGGATCGATGATGAAATTCTGGATACTGGCGGACGTGTCGGTGGCGAAAATCGAAATGACGCTTGCTGTGTTGATGATGAGATTCGAAGTGCTTCTTCTTCTTCTTCGGCTAGGTTTAAACGCTAGGAAGTGTCGTGGTTAGGAAGTGTTCGTACGCTCTTTGGTTAGGTAGTGTTCGTATACTCGTTGGTTAGGAAGTGTTCGTAGTCCTTTTATTATTTTTAATTTCCTCGTATAGATGTCGTTGGTTCAGAAGGTGGAAGATCGGGCGCCACAATCTCAATGAAACAGTTAGGAACATTCAATTGCCAAAAGACAAGACGCGAATGTACGATTAGATTTTGAATAATGTTTAAGTAAATATTGATGGGGGTCAATATGAATTAAAAAAGAAAAAAAAAAAAAAAACAAATTAAACTTCTAATTGTTACAATTGTGTGGTTAATGCAATTCAAAAAACCAAATACTTCAACAGATCAAACTATTACATTTAATAATGAATCTATTTCATCATGATTGAAAGAAAAAAAGTAAAGATTTTAAGTTTTTTAAGAAAACTGATTTACGTCTCTCGCATCTCAGACCTACAGGTAAACTATTGAATAATCGAGGCGCAGGGACCTTATAGAAGAGTGAAAAGTGTGATTTTTTTATGTTGGGTACATTTACCAAATTCTGGTTATTTACACGTAAATTATGAGAACCATACAGTCTTGAGGCAGAATACCCGGAATTTTCAAAAAATGATTTCAAAACTTTATAAAAATATAAATGCTTAAGTGGAAGAACTTTAAGGTTTTTAAATAACTCAAAGCTATGAGTTCTGCGGTTAAATTTACACAAAATACGAATCGCATGCTTTTGCTTAGTAAGCAAAGGTTCAATTTTATTGAAGTGAGTACCTCCCCAACAGGTCAGCCCATATTGCAGCTTAGAATTAAATAAACTATTATAGACTAATTTTAAAACATGCTGACTACAATAAAGGCTTAGGTAATAGGACTGTCTCAAAACATTATTTAAGTATTGTGTTAAATTTGAAGTATGGTCTTTCCAGCTTAAATATATTAAGCTGTCAGTTCGATATTAAAGCAACCAACAGAACACTTTGTATTTGCGTTATAAGTGGTCTTACAAAATTGATGTGGACAAACATTTAAATTATATTTAGGACAACTAGGTGAATGATAAGTCAACACCATATCTTCACAGACAGAACCCGAAATGTTGAATATCATGAATTTTTTTTTTTTTTTTTTTTCACTTATAATTAGTTTATGTAGAAAAACCATTTGCGCAGAATTTCTAAGTCATAATTGACAGAAATACACAAATTGAAATTGTTTTTTTCAGAGTAGGATAAAGCAGTGTCATCAGCAAAGGCTGAATTCACAAAAATTAAGAATAGGATCGGGCCCAAAACGAACCTTGAGGAACACCTATGTTTATACATTTTTCGAACTCAAATTATCCCGAATCTTAACTTTTTGCTTGCGGTCTCTGTGATAAGATGCAAGCCAATCATAAACAAACCCTCGAAAACCTGCCTTATACAGTTTCTGGAGTAGCAAAACATGATCTACCATGTCGAAAGCCTTTGTTATATCAATAAACAGGGAGGCAGCAATTTCAGATTCGTTCAAGCTATTATAAAGTTCGCCACAAAGTCTCAAAACAGCTTCTTCTGTCGATCTTCCTTTTCTGAATCCAAATTGGGAATCACTAAAAAAATTTACTTTTGTCCAAAAAGAATAGCATTCTTAATTTCATACCTTTTTCAAAAACTTTAGAAAAAACTGGTAAAAGAAAAGAAATAGGACGGTAATTGTTGAGACTCATAGTTTCTCCTTTTCTGTACAACGGAATGACAATTGCTAACTTGAGTGCATCTGGAAAAACACCCTTTTCTATACTAAGATTAAAGATATAACTCAAGACATCAGAAACATAGTACGAAATATTTTTTTAAATTTTATTGGAAATCATATCATTGGGTGATGAATCAGAAGTTTTGAGAGACATTATAATTTTATGAATCTGCAATGAGGAAACATTTTCGAAGAAAAAAGCTTTCGGTGTTAAAGGAATCTAGAATAATAAAGGGTGGTTAAATTTTAAGGGCCGATGTTGAATGTGAACCACACCTAAACATCAAGTTTTTTTCTGCATTTCATTTGACATTTCTCAATTTCAGACTAACTCAATTTGAACCATGGAAAGATACACAATCGAGCAACGCGTTAAAGTTATTCAGGCTTATTATGAAAATGGGCGTTCAAATCAAAATGCATATCGTGCATTTCGTGATTCTTTCGGTCAATTTAATCGTCCAAATGTGCGAACAATCGGAAAAATCGTGCAAAAATTTGTGCAAACCGGGTCTGTAGGAGATGTAAAAACACCAGTGCATGCTCGTACAGCTCGTACTGCAGAAAATATTGCTGCTGTTCGCGATAGTGTGGCTGAAGAGCCGTCCACCTCAACTCGTCGTCGTGCCCAACAATTGCACCTCTCACGCTCGTTGTTGATGAACATTATGCATAAAGACTTGCATTTACGCGCTTACAAGGTGCAATTGACTCAAGAACTAAAGCCTCTTGACCATTTCAAGCGTCGTCAATGGTCACAATGGTGGCAAGAAATGGCAACAGTGGATGATCAATTTTCGAAGAAAATCATCTTCAGTGATGAGGCACATTTTCACCTCAGTGGATTCGTCAATAAGCAGAATTGCCGCATTTGGGCGAATGATAATCCAAGAGTGATTGTCGAAAAACCAATGCACCCACAAAGAGTGACTGTTTGGTGCGGTTTATGGGCTGGCGGCATCATCGGGCCGTATTTTTTCCAAAATGAGGCCGGTCAGGCAGTTACTGTGAATGGTGTTCGCTATCGTGAATGATAATGAACTTTTTATGGCCCGAATTGGAAGATATGGATGTGGACGATATGTGGTTTCAACAGGATGGTGCCACTTGCCACACAGCTAACGAAACAATGGCTCTTTTGCGCGACAAATTCAATGGCCGTGTTATCTCACGTGGTGGCGATGTCAATTGGCCGCCAAGATCATGTGATTTGACACCGTTGGACTTCTTTCTTTGGGGTTATTTGAAAGAAAAGGTGTACGTCGATAAGCCAGCAACAATTCAAGAGCTAAAGGATGAGATAATTCGGCACATTAACGGCATAGAACCTCAATTATGGCTCAGCGTCATCGAAAATTTGGACCATCGGATGGAGGTGTGCCGCCGAAGTCGCGGCGGCCATTTGGCCGATATTTTGTTCCATACATAATTGAACCATACCAATATTATCATAATAAAAAGAAATGACAGTAATTTCCTAAATAATTTGTGTTTTATTCAAAATCAATATCGGCCCTTAAAACTTAACCACCCTTTATTATCTGTACATTGACATGACCTGGAAAGAGGAGTGTTATTGATGTTATGAGTTATGTTGGAAAAATAATCATTAAATAAATTTGCCACTTTTGAAGGGTCATTAAGTACTATCAGCTTTAGTCTTCTTTTTATTTAAGATTTCGTTAACAACTTCCCATTCTTTTTTAGAGTTACCTATATTAATAGCAAGTCTATTTCTAAAATAATTATCTCTACAACGAGGAATTTCAGTTTTAAGTTCATTGCAAAGTATATCATAACATCTTTTAAGCCTAATGTTGTGAGGATGCTTCTTTACTTTAACACCAAGCTTGTTCTTTAAATTAATTTTCTTGAGTAGTGATAAATTCATCCAATGTTTTAGTCTTTTTAACTTTTTGTTATTTCTGTTGAAACATTGGCAACAGTTTGAAATATAGATTTGAAGCTTTTGAAGAAAAATATAAAAAGCAATTGATGGATCATTTGTATTGTAAACTTCATCCCAAAACTCAAAGGTTAAAGCAGTATTAAGTGCAGAAAAATCATTTTTTTGAAATGTATTTACGTAGGACTGTTTGTTCCATCGTGTACTTCTGTTTTGTAAGTAATATCATTGTTCCAAGCAAGATGGTCCTCTGGTAGGTTTGTTCACCAAAGAGATAAAGCCAAATGAAGATAGGACCGCCAGGAAGTTATCAGCATCAGGTGAATTAGACAAAAGGTCAATGTTAAAATCTCCTAAAAGGATTTGATTTTTGCAACTTTGAGACTCCAAAAACCCAGAAAATTCCACCACAAAAGCAATAATAGTGTATAAATGCAATCTGTATACTCCAACAAAACTGTAATGAACGCCAGATAATTCAAAATTTAAACAAAATAAATCAGCACTTTTAAGATCAGGTTTTAAAATATCACACACAATATCACTTCAATAAAAGTCCGCCACTCCACCAGCTGAATAAGAATCATTGCAAGTTGCCGCGAAAGTAAAATTGGGAATACAAAACTTAGAAACTTCAAATTCATAGATCCATATTTCGGAGACGAATATGAATTGAACATTGCGCAGAGTATTCATCGTCGCCTTCGTAATTTTCAAAAAAAAAAATACGATCCGCACAAAACTGTCACCTGTGGTCGATACAATGGCCTCTCAACAATCACATTTGGATTGCCACTACGCAGAATTCTACAATTTGGTTTCTTTACGTAGCCGCTGAACTTTTCATCAAAGGCAAAAGTACTAGAGATGCATCTGACTGGGACTCGTACAAAGAATCCCTAAAAACATATAAAAAAGAATTACGGAAAGTCAAACGTAATTCTTGGAGACTCTTTTGTGGCAAAATAGAAGAAAGAAAAATAAGGCGTCTAGGCTGAGAAAAGTCCTCTCGACAAATCCTTCAGTTCCCAGCTGTTTATTAAAAACAGATGGGTGTTGGGCAACTTCTAGTGTAAATACGTTAAATTTACTTATTAATACATACTTCCCACGTAATTCTCTGACTGCCAACAATATTGACCCCATCAAGTCAAATACTCAAAAAATCAACCTCTCAAGTCTGATTGCGCAGGACAAACTCCTTTGGGCACTACATAGCTTGAAACCATACAAATCCGCTGGACCATACGGCATAACACCTGCTGAACTACAAATGTCATCTGACATTATCCTGCCAGTTCTAAAATCTGAATCTAGTCCATATTCCGCATATATGGAGAGAAGTCAATGTGGTATTCATACCCAAAGCTGATAAATATTCACACGCCAGTCCAAAAGACCTCAGACATTAGTCTATCATCTTTCCTTCTAAAAACACTAGAACGACTGATAGATATCCATTTACGTCACAGTATTGACACACAACTACTGTTTACGGCTCAAAATGTATACTTTAAGGGTAAATTAGTAGAAGCAGCATTGCATACGATCAAGAAGATCGAATACTCCATGAAGAGTACACCATGGTAGCTTTTCTAGATATTGAAGGCGCTTTTAGCAACGTCTACTCATTTGCGATAATCAAAGCACTGTCAAATCTGAAGATAGATAGTTCACTTGGCGAGCTGATTAAATTACTGCTTAATAGTCGGATCAACTCAAAGCTGGGTGGGACATCTCTTAGAATATATGTCAGCAGCGGTACCCCTCAAGGGGGCGTCCTATCCCCACTTCTTTGGAATCTGATGGTCAATGAACTACTGTTAATCCTGAAAGCTGAGGGTCGTGAATTTATCGCCTATGCGGACGATGTTGCTATAGCAGTCTCCGGTAAATACCACACTACCTTAAAAGAGCTCCTAGAAAACGCTTTGAATAAGCTATCTAGATGGACAGCTCGGTGTGGTCTAGGAGTGAAGCCCAAAAGTGAAGGAAGGAAATATAAAATCCCACCTATCGACTCTCCATCCCTTAATGGAAAAAGCTTAATTTTCTCCAAGGAAGCAAAATATCTGGGTCTTATTTTGGATAGAAAAATAAGCTGGAAACCTAATATATAGGAAAGAGTCAAGAAAGCCACTAGCGCACTCTTCTCTTGCAAAAAAGCCATCGGATGCAAATGCGGTTTACAACCCAGATTAAATCATTGGCTCCCGGTCATTAGACCGATCTTTATGTACGTGCTCATTTATTCGCCTTAAAGCTACTTTACAGTGGTTCAAGAAATTATGTATTATGGAGCAGTTAATTTAGTAATTTAGGTGACGGGGCATAAGGATATTCCAGGAAATTGTAAGGCTGACAAACTTGCCAGACATGGAACAACAATACCAATCCTTCCAGACAAAAGTTCACTCACAAACTTAAATTAAAGCCGGATGCTATTGAAAGCACAAATTCTAGATGGACAAGTGGTACAACGTGTCAAGCAACAAAATAGATTTGGCCTAAGCTGAATCTGAAATGCTCTAAGAATTTGATTTCTTTCAATAGATTGCATAGCAGTGCTGTAATTGGTGTCATCACTGGACACTGTCTAAGAGACAAGCATGCAATAAGGCCTGGCAATGATTTCTGCAGAAGCTGCTTGGACGAGGAGGATGAGACTATTCTTCACATTTTTTGCACCTGCCCAGCTCTCTCCCAAAGAAAGAAACTCCAATTAGCTGTCTTCTGTTTCAACGACCTAAATGATCTGAAAAAAAAAAGACGCTAGGGACCTCCAACGCTTCATCAGAAGCTCCAAATGGTTCAATGAGTAGGCTAGAGACCACTTTCCAAAGCCACGTGGACCCTATTATTGGTCGTAGTGTGTTGGTTTTAAGCCGGCAGCCACCTCAACCTAACCTAACCTAAACGGACCTGATCGCTGAGGAAGATTTTGTTTGAAAAATCGGCGTTAACTTGTTGATTTTCCAGGTATGTTCTGCGCATTCTATGGTCAGCAGTTTTTAGGTTGTTGTGTAAGCTGGACCTTGTAGGGATGAAAATGAAAACTAAAGGGCAAAATATGCCAACCGGATCTGAAGGAAATGCCCAATTGCTACTCGTAAGTACGGCGTGGAATTGACAATTCGGGGTTTTAGGCCACTGAGGCTCAGTGGAATTTCATTGATCGAGAGCGTAAGAATTTTTTTTTTTTTTTTAGCAGTGTAAGCAGGTGTAAAAATAGCTGTTTACTTGGTTTCCCTATAGATTTCGTCAAAATATTCAACATCGGGATTTTGATCAATCTTGGTATGCAAATCTTTCGAAAGGATACGCTGTAGAGAGCTTCTCGATATATCCAATTCTTGACCACAGTGCCAAATTGAAGTGTCTGGATTCTCAATAACACTCTCACGCACTGCATCGATGTTTTGTTTTGAACGACTTGTTGAAGGACGGCCAGAGTATCTAAGATCACTAATTGGACCAGTCTTCCTGAATTTTTGGATTAATCTCTTCACAGTTGATGATTGATGATGATGACCTTCATTATTTTTAAAATATTGCTCAACAATGAAAACGCGTTGTTCTTTCGTGTACCCCTCCATTTATAATAATCCTGAACTGTCAGCTGTCCTGCTGTCTTTTTTTTTTTTTTTCGTTGGTAACACTTTACCGCACAAATGGCGCAAAATTCAAATCTTGCGTGTATTTTTGGACACCCTTTGTATCATTTAGCAATTATCGCCTGACCATTTCCCAACTCGTAAAGAAAATCCACATAATTTTGACGGGACTGACAATTTCTGAACTCCATACAATGTATTGCTGTGTTTTTTCCGAGTCATACTTTGCCACATGTTACGAATTTATTAAAGCAGCTCGATTTTCCATTTTAATTAATTTTAAAAAAAAATATTTGGAAAAACGGACAAGTACCCTTTTTTGGTGTCAGTCAAAATTCGTGAACCCAAACCCATCCAGCAGATTTCTTTTAGAATTTCAAGTGATGACTTAACATTCGTGATACAGCCATGGTTTTAAAGCCCAATTCAGCATCTATCATTCTAGTATCTTCGTACATTTTTCTCATTGCGTCGGACACCTGGAAACAGTCACTTTCGTTGAAAATTTCGTCTGACCTAATTTCTCTAACTTCTCCTTTCATAGCAATTGCATTAAAATTCTAAATTAAAAATTGCAAAACCATAACAAATTGACAGCCGTCTTTTGTTTTGTCTAAAACTAATAAATTAACGCCCACGTAATGTTAGACCATCAGTATGAGTATACTAAAATTTGGGCCAATTCGTTAGACGTGTTTTTGAGAAAAGCATGCAGGTATTCGTATGTATTGTCAATTTTAAATTATGAAATGAATACTTTCGATCTTATTGGAATTGTATCCCAGATATACTATCTGAAGTAAATTCGTCAAATTGTTTCTGATACCACAGAAGTACAGATAACATTCTCCGGATTAAAAATGATATCAAAACCAATACTTTGCCTTCAAAAGAGAAGAAAGAAGAAGAAAACTTGTTAAAACGATTCCAACTTATCCCGTACGCTCCAACGAAACAAGTGGAATAAAAGTGGCAGATTGAATCAATACTATCATATTTCTGGAGTATTCGCTTTACACTTATCTACAGCTGGAGTAGGGTTTGTGTTTTGTTCTGGAACCAGTTTTCAGAAGTGTCATGGGTGAATGTCTGTAGCTGATATCAAAAGTCATTATGGCACTGAATTAAGCCATTTTTTTTTTTCGGACTACGTGTACCTGTGTGTCTGGGTGTCATAAATGCTTTAGAGGACATTTCATCCCACTTTAGCCTAAGAATACACAAACGTGCTCACATAGCCTTCGTTCCTTTGTGGGTAAAAAGTTAAATGGCGCAGAAGGATTTTAAATTTTCAATGTGTATGACACTTTTTTCCACTTGGCGGATTTTGCCAGACAACACAGAACGATAAGGTGTAGATGGGGTGTGATGTTCCGAAAAGGAATTTGGCTCGGTGGAAGGAACAATTTTTCGGAAAATTGTAAACAATTTTAGTTTGAATGACTAATTTCATGCTCGGTGGCACGTGGGTGGGAGAGTCATTCAACTATTCCATAGATGGTGTGACTGGATGTTTTATGATGAAGAAAAATAAATGAAATGATGGCAACATGGACGACAGAAGGCTGGCTACTGGCTTTTTTTTTTTTTTGGCTCTAAATTGTTTGCATCAGTGGTTTTCAAAGTGTTCGTTCTCATGCCATTCATTTATCGCACGACAAAAATTTCAAGACTGAATTTAAATAGTTAATTTTGTTTTTTTATCATTAGATATGACAGTACGAGTATATGAATTATTTATGAAAGGGACAGAATTAGGACTCTTTAAATTATTCCAGATATGTATACTGCCTAATTTCGCTTCCACTAATTTTGCTATGAAACATAATGTAACATAATGTAGCATAATAACTAAGCCCCAAAAGTATGCAACACATTCCGAAGTGACTTTCCGGAACACATTCGAGGTTCGTGTCCACGGATAGAGAAGGATTATGTCTAAGACGATGTCGCGGAATTAAGAGAGAATTATAACCACAAGAGATTATTGGCTGCAGCTGTCATCTTGGAATTATAACATCAGAATTTTCTCGTTCCAGTGGTCGAAGAATTTGCTAGAAGTTTCTGGCTATCAGAAATGCGACTATATAAGAACAGATGGCGATCGAGGCAGGAGCAGGAAGTAATTAGTTTGGATTTGGGAATTAAGTAATTGAAATGAGATAAAGTGATTTGAGAAGAAACCTTGTAAGGAAAGAATTTCCGAAGAACAGTATAGTGTGAACTTAAGTTGTTCTATAGACTAGAAAATAAAGAAATAATCTCACAGAATATCGTTTTATCTACTCGAGCCGTAGCTCGCATATTACAATAACATTTAAGAATGTGACTGCTTTTGTTAGTATTTTTTAAATTAGACAGCTGGTTATTGGTTATTTTCGATGGTAATGCTCCTATTTTTATCTTAGATGAATAGCTACAATGGCTATTTTGCATAGCTATTTTGCATTACAGTTTCTATTCTAGAAAATGATAGAACTAGTAACTACGTAGTGAAAATGAAATTTTTTGTTAGTGCATAATGGTGCCGTGGTACAGAGGTTAGTGCTTTGGACTACTAAGCGAAAGGCAAAGGTTCTGAAGCCCAGAAAACACAAATAAAAAGTCCTTCGAATATGTGCCAAGTCTGCGAGAGTAAAATTGTTGCATTAAGGAGCTTCTCTATTCCGTTTAAAAAAGACAATAAAAATCGTAGGTACACGCAGAAAATATAACACTTCATATGATGAACGAATACAAGTATCACTTCTGACATACCATGATGGCTAAGGTGTTGCGTCAACACTTTGATGGCCGTAAATTCGCCACTTCGCGAGGCATTGAATCTTCGTTCTTTTGGTATTCACTTACTAAAGAACTGGCTAAAAGAGCTAGTTAAGAATTGTAATAATGTCAAATGTAAAGAACTATTATTTTAGGAAATTTGTATAGAGATGAAAACATTTGATCCAAGGGCAGGGAAAGATTCTGCGATAGATAAGGTTTTAGCTGCCAACGCTCTACCAACTGAGCTATTCCTGGATGTTTTGTTCCTCTGTCAAATCTCCAAGATAACAATTTGCTGCCAACTTTGCTATTCGGGTTGTAGCTGATTACGAACAGTTAATTAAATTTTGTTAAAAGAGTGAAAACCTAGTTTTAGCACCAACTTATGAGTATTTTAAGCACTGACTGTTGGTTCCCAACAAACGATCCAGAGCACTATCACGAGGACGACACAACTGCGAGGGTGAAAGCGTCGTTGTACATTCGACTGGCTGTTGGAATGTGTAGACAATGGTAGCCTCGAATTGAGGCTGAACATTACCAGCAGCTATAGTCCTACTAGTAGTGGACAGGACACGAAAAGGAGTCTGCAAATAGCACAATCAATAAAGACAAATGTTGCACAACACTCGAAATACTACGCGACAGTCCGACTCTACCGACGATTTAACACGAACTGTCAAATGTGTCGAGCCGGATTTCAATGATCGGACTGTTTCCCTTCAACACCCAGGGAAGATGTCCAGGAAAGATATTGTCGGTCCATCCAGCAATCAAAGCTTTCACGTCCTACTCCAACCTCAACTCCGAAAAGGGGGGCATTGTTATAAAGAGAGAGAAAGTCAGTGCATATTGTGTGTGTAAATGTTTGTATCAACACCATGAGATCGGTGTTGTTGAGAAAATGTATGTGAAGAAAAAAAGATTACTAGGTCATTCACAGAGATTTTCTTTTAAGTAATGAAACAAGATTGAACTCACTCGTTCAACAACTTTAGAGTGCGCAGCAATAAAGTCTTTATAACGTTTAATTCAGTAGTTTCATCCGCACCAGAGTTTCACGGTTTCTCCAATTGTCAGTTCGCCTAACTGGCCAATTTAACCTTTGGGAAGCATCCTTTCCCAATCAACAAAATCAAGTACAGTCCACAGTCCTACGATTTCCAACTAATACCAGTTCGGAACACTGTCTGTTCTGTAGACATGAAATATCAAAGTGAGCAAATAGCAATAGTGGTGATTTTTTATAGCTAATTCACCCATTTAGATTATACAGTAACAGCGATATTGTTTACTTCTCAAAGCTAATTGTCATAAAATTGGTACTTTGACAAATATTGCGTAAATACCAATTTTGAATGAAAACGCCAGATTCACAGCCGAGAAACAGACAATTTTTCAAGAAAGTAAAACCTGGTATGCCGTCTGGTAGCATCTTCGCTAAATTTTCGAATAACGATACTTTACTTATTGCTGGGATTGCGAAAATTGTCTATTTTTCGGATTTGTCTGAGACATATTTCAAAATTGACATCTACGTAATTTTTGACATATGTCAGAATATAACATTCAATTTGTTGACATATGCTCAAAAAAGTTTTTTAAGGCTTAAATTTGAAATCTCAAAAATTTTCAAAGAAACAGCATGTATGGAGCAAGTACCATGCACATGATATCCAATTTTCAAGACCAAGCTGCCTGGCTTCCGTGATGGCTTAGGTTAGGTTAGGTTGGAGGAAAGTGCACCTAAGTGCTTATCACGGGGGCCATACGGTCCATTGTGTTTCACTTTTTGTTGTGTGGAACTTATATTCCTTGCGGAAGGTTCTGTAGCAACCAGCCTGCGTTCTTTATAAAGCCTATCATGTTCCGAAGTGGAACTTGTACAAGATCTCCCAGTTCATCAAAAAGCCTGTTTCCCATAATATGACGGAGACGGTGGTTTTGAAGATTTGGGCAATCACATAACAAGTGTTTGATAATTTCTGTCTCCACTATATCTGGACAGCTCCTGCAGTGGTCGGGTGTGTTAATGCCTAGTTTGGCAGCCATTTCCCCTATCGCGCAGTGTCCTATTAGCACGCCTATCAAGATTCGAATTTCTTTTTTATTCATCGCCAGTAGGCGTTTTGTTCTATTTAGGCCATACGTTGCGAGAACGCTTCTGGCGGACCATGCGGAGTTAATAAGTTCTCTTGCTTTTAGGTCTATTTTCCTTTTTAGTTCACCTATTGGAGTTTCTTCTGATGTTGATCCCTTTTTAGCTAGTTCATCTGCTGTCTCTTTTCCTTTTATATTGGTATGTTCAGGAACACAGCACGTGATGGGTGTTGCATATTCTATTCAATGTATTACGGCATCTGGAAACTGTTTTCGATGGGACTTCCACGCAGTCTAGTGCTTTGATTGCCGCTTGACTATCCACGAAAATTGTAATCTTTGAGGGATTTAGTTTTTTGCTACGTATAGTCTGTGTAGCCTTATTAATGGCGAAGACCTCAGCCTGAAAAATGCTACAATCATCCGGGAGTTTGTACGAGTGGTTGATTTTAAGTGACTCGCAAAAAACTCTACAGCCAGTTCCGATATCCAATTTAGACCCGTCAGTGTAGAGCTGAATGTCCTGTACATTAATTAATATGTTGGAGTCACACTCTTGTCTTTCGGGAATAAAAGTGGAGTAGCTCTTGTCGAAATCTATGTAGGGTATGATATAATCTGTTTGTTCTGTCGAGATCGGTTATACTATACCTATTGAGTATAGATCCGCGTCCCTAGGAGCTTTGCTTCCATGCGCCCGATTGTTTGAGACGAATCGAACTTTTGCAGCTGTGCATCCTATGTACTTATCTAGGGGAGGGATATTTAGCATCATCTCTAAACCCGCTTGTGGTGTTGATCTCTGTGCTCCTGTTATGTTTATGCATGCTAATCTTTATAACTTTGTGAGTAGCTGGTTTTGTCTGTCGTATTCCACCATACAATAATTCCGTAGGTAAGGATGGGTCTGACTATAGCCGTGTACATCTAGTTAATCATGGACGGACGCAGACCCCATTCCGTGTTCTTTTTCCAGGTAAGCTTCGAATCAAGGAAGTTCCGAGATATTTAGCCGTTGTGGAGAGAATCTGAGGAATTGCATTCAGTTTAGGGGGGTCAAATTTGTCTATTTTCCTTCTATTGGTAAACAGAACCAGTTCGGTTTATACTTAGACCGTTTTATTCTGCCCAGGAGGACAATCTGTGATCGCTTGGTCTTTGAAACAGAGATTGGGTCTTACTGATTTTATGGGGGCTGGGATTCAAAACTCCTTTTGGCTAGAACATAATTGTACATTATACTCCACCACCACACTCAGGTCACTACAGACCTATTTTGATACTCACTGGAGGAAAGAGTAAAAGTACCTTGCTAAGAGGTACCTATCAAAGAGTATATGTATAACAACACCCTTATGGTACAAACCATCCTGTGAATTTGATGAAATTCAAGATGTCATTCACCGGTTTGCAAGATAGTTCTTCTATATTTCTTTGATTATAGAGGCCTGGGCAGTGGCAAAGAAAGTGAGTTGTACCCTCGTAAACTTCCTCGTCACCGCAACCCCTACGTAGGTCTTCTACCGTTATAAATGGAATTTTCATACATGTAATACCGAATTTTCATAGAACGTCGTGTAATCACTCCTATAAGAGTAAGTCTGTCGGTCCTGGCTTTGTCGTAAATGGGCCTAGCGGTACAAGAGTCTAGAGAGGTCCACCGGTTGTTTGCCTCTGTTAGAGCTTTATTCTCTGCTTCGAGCTTTAGTGTGCAAGGCGGAATGTTCACCTAGGGGTCGGATTGGTCAGAGCTTAATGCCGAACCTCTTCTTGCCAGTTCGTCTGTTTTCTCATTCTGCATGCCTTCATATCCAGTGTCCCAGCAAAGTTTTACCTTATGCTGTGTTCCAAGAACTTTGAGCTCTTCTCGACAGCAATTCACAAGTTTCGATTTTATTTGCTGCCTGACTGTCAATGAAAAAGTTCATATCGTCTTGTGGTATTGCCCTAATCGCAGTCTCATGGATGGCTATTACACTGCTAGTACCACCGCCTGCAAAATACTGCTGAGGTTCGGAAGTTAGACTGACTTTGATATACACAGCGGTTCGAAGTAGATACCCGCACCTAGACCTATTTCCATATTGGATCCATTGGTGTATACCGCTGTAGATTGTGTATTAGGTAATATACCGCTTTTCCATTGATTCCTATTCGGGTAAGTCCTTGAGAAAGATCTTATAAAGTTTAGGTATGGTACGGTGTAAACAGGAGTAGCTACATTGTCTAGATATTCCGTGGGATTGTAGTGTGACCAATTGTATTTAGTCTCCAGCTGTATAATTGACTGTTTCTTAGGGCACTAATAGCCGCCGATACTTGTATGAAAATGTCCAGTGGAAGCAGATTGAGGATGGCCTCGAGTCTTGCTGCAGGTGCTGGTTCCAATGCACACTAGTCTTTATACTGTCAGTACCCTATAATAGAACTGGAAAGATCATTGATCTTTAGACAATCAATTTTGTTCTTCGAACTAGGAGTTTTGAACCCAGTTGTTTTGCCAAATTGAAATAGCAGCGGTTGTCCAGTTGTCATTGGATCTCCATGAGGGTGGTATCATTTGTTGAGTCTTTATTAACTTCTTATCTCCTTCGAAGTTGGAACTATTAACGTTTTGTCCTAGAACGATGGAGAGTTGCTTCTTCGTATCTATATCGTTTCCTTATCCCATCCCAGCAGTTGGATACACTTGTAGTGCATCACACTAGATCTGCGGACTATCTGTTCCTACATACTACATGATTGAAGAAATCAAACGGCAGCGCTTTCTGTGTCGAAAATTGGGGTACATCTCGAATAACTCGGAAGAGTTGTTTTCAAATTTCACAGCATACCGCGTATTTTGTAGCACTTTGTGGCCATGATGCTCGCATTCATTTTGGTACAATCGTACATAAAACCCTTCTCTGTAAGACTACTGTTGGTGTTCCTGGTAGTTAAGGAACAAATTTCCTGTAATATACTTCCATCTGAATTATGGTTTGGTGTTTGGTAACAAACAATCATACATATTTGCACAGCTACTCCCGCTTGAAATTTTAAAATTTATTCTGTTGAGGTCTTCTTGGATCAATGGTTGGGGTTACTTTAGTACTTTGGGATAAAGCATCTATTCACATTACTTTCTCCTCTTTTTTTTTGCTGACGAATAATACTACTTTTCGAAAAGGTACAAAAAAAAAAAAATAACTACGCAGTTCCTTTCTTCATCCAAAAAGAACGACAATCTTGCAAGTAGATTAAAGTTGGATCCAATGCAACTGTATAGTCCAACGTTTTCTCATCAAGGAGAAATATTTTCTGGAATTTCGAATTGTGTGTTTCGGTTTGGTGCACGAAAACAAATGAAATGTAAATTTTTTCAATGGAATAATATTTTGTTAAGGTTTCTGATCCGCAAGAATGTGAACAAATAGACATGAATTGCTTTGTTTACGATAAATACGAGTATTTTGAGGATGGAATTTGAGCTTGAATTGCAATTCATTTTTTTAATAGGTTTTACAAATTTGTGTTATATTGGAATGAAATTTTAAATTCTAGTAGTTTCTAGTTTACTCTTCATAACTTTTTTTTTAGATTAAAGGATACTGTGGATACCACGCCTGTCAACCGTCGGAAATGGCAATGAGCGGATCATCATTATATATACGTAAAAGAAAGTATCGAACATTCGCCAGAACTACAAATAGAACTTAATACAATGCAAGTATGGTCCGTACGCTTAAGAAATAGACACTATTCTTTTAGTGCTTTAAAAAAGTGATTTAAGAAAAATCCTTAACGCTCTAACACCACGTTTTATAATCGGTGGTGACTTTAACGCAAAACACACATTCTGAGGATCAAGATGTACCGCATCACAAACAGGTAGAATGCTTTGCGATGTGGGAATGCTGTGACTTTCACTCGACGGGTAATCCTACTTAATGGCCAACTGATACCAAAAAAATACTCGACCTGATTGACTTCTTCGTCGTAAAAGGAATGCCTCGAAATTGCATAAAAGTTGATAGCTATGATCTGTCCTCTGATTATTCTCCAGTCATTCTAACGATGAGTGAAACCCTGATTAAAAAAGAGGTACTAATTCGGAAAACTTTAAGAAAGCCATTGAAGCAAATATAGATCTGAGTCTATCACTTAAGACGATCACAAATCCAAAATAATGATTAGGAATCCTAGGATAACAGATTGGTCCATCTTTGTAAGTAATCTTCAGGGAAAGCTGACACCAACTCAGCTACACTGAGATTAACCAATTAAACAATGAAGTTCTCAAAGTACAGAAGTGTATTATAGAATCTTTTGAGGCCGCCTGTACCTAGAAGTGCAAAGCAAAAATGGTGGAACGGCGACCTGCATGAAATAAGGAAGGTTGCTAGACAACGCCTAAATAAAGCTTTAAGAACCAACGAAGAAGCAGACTGGGAATCCTATAAAGAAAGTAAAGGAGGCTTCAAGAAGCTCACCACAGCTGCTAAAAGGGAATCATGGAAAACTTTCTGCACCAACATATGCGATAATAATGGAGCAGCGCGATTAAAGAAGATCCTGTCCAAGGAACCACCAAGTTATCAACTTCTACAAAAAGGGATAGAATTAGACACTCTAAAGAAAACCCTGGTCAATATCTCCAGGGGATGTCTATATCACAGATACACACCAACACAATGGCAAGAGGTGAGGGTGGTGTTCCTGCCGAAACCCGGGAAAGATTTGTCGACAGCAAAGGGCTATAGACCTATTAGCCTAACGTCCTACTTACTAAAATCAATGGAGAGAATCTGTGATAACTACATCAGAACACAGATTACAAATCCGCGGCTGTGTCCTAATCAACACGCAGACCTCAAAGGAAAATTAGTTGAGACGGCACTACACCAGGTTGTATCCACAATAGAAACCAAGGAATCAGTCGCAGGCGTTTTTCTAGATATCGAAGGGGCATTTAACAATGTTAAAACTCAAAAAATTGTGGAGGAACTCTCGATATACTGTAATAACCCTAGAACACATGCTTACAAACCACATTATCACAACTTCACTGAGACGGTGGGAGACGACACAAGAAGGGGAACAGTCCGTACGGGAACACCACAGGGTTGGATAATATTTCCTTTTCTGTGGGTGCTCACAATGGACAACCTTTCAAAAGCACTGGATGGAACCTGTGCGAAATGTGTAGCGTACGCAGATGACCTAGCCGTTCTGATAAGAGGTAAGCACCTGAACATCATAGGAGAGCTTATGCAAAACACCTTTCGAATCATAAAAGAATGGGCGGAGGAGAGTGGATTAGAAATAAATTCAAATAAAACAGAAATGGTTCTCTTTACAAAGAAAACCAAAACTAGTGACTTTCACATTGCACAACTCGGAGGAGTATCACTACAACTCCGCCACAGCGTCAAGTATCTGGGCATTATATTGGACAGGAAACTGACCTGGAGAAAGAACCTGGAGGAAAGAGTCACCAAAGCCAAGAGAGCATATTGGATATGCAGGAGGGCCATCGGGAAGTCATGGGGCTTGAAACCGAAACAGGTCCAGTGGATATACGAATGCGTAATAAAACCCATCATCTTCTACGGTGTAGTTGTATGGTGGCCAGTGATGAGCAAAAAGTATGCAAGAGACTTGCTAACTAAGGTGCAACGTATGGTCTGCCTGGGTATTACAGGAGCACAATCCTCAACACCAACCGCGGCCATGGAAGCGATACTAAACATTCTACCAGTGTACCTTGAAGCGAAGAAGATTGCCGGCATTTCAGCCTCACGGCTTAGAACTATCGGCCATTTCAGCGGTGGTGCAAATACGGGACATCGGAAAATCACCGAAATGATAAGAGTAATGACACCACTCATCGATTGCCCCAGTGATGTTGTTGGAAAATCGTATACGTTCTCCAATAACTTCGAAACAATTTTCCCTGCAAGAGAATATTGGACGTATGAAAGAACGACAAGAAACTCCAATGGAATATTGGTTTATACAGATGGCTCTAACATATCAGGGGAATCAGGGGCTGGCATCTTCAGTGCTAACCCACCGATTGAACTTGCTATTCACCTAGAACCATTTGTATCGGTGTTCCAAGCAGAAGTCTATGCAATTATGAAGCCAAACGAAATACTCGCGGAAGACACCAGCGAAGGAAGGTAAATCGATATCTGCTCGGACAGCAAAGCAGCAATTAGCGCGATCACAAACCCCATGTCGAAATCACGACTAGTAAGGGAGTGCAAAACTAAATTGAACTTACTTGCCAGACGCAATAGAGTCCTTCTCACATGGGTACCGGGGCACGAAGGTGTACCGGGTAACGAAAAGGCAGACGAACTAGCAATTAAAGGAGCAGACAATACAGAACTGAACCCGGATAATACAATAGGGGTCCCTCTGACAACTATTAAAACAATAATCAATGAAAAGATACGACAGGAGTTCAATAACTACTGGACGAATCTAGACACGTGCAAAGTAGCTAGATCTGTAATAACCAAACCGAGTAACAACACAGCAAAAAGAGCTCTTAACTCAAGCAGAACACAATTGAGATTGATGTTGGGACTTTTAACAGGGCACATCAATCTCAACAAACATTCGTTCAGACTCGGGATAGCTGATACAACAATCTGTGCCAACTGTGAAGAGGAGGAGGAAGATATAGAACACTTCCTCTGTCACTGCCCTGCTACAGCGAGACTGAGGCTGAAAATTCTGGGATCTCCAAGGATTCCGGATATTACACACCTCAGTAAGAAAGGAATCGGGGATATATTGGAGTTCGCCAGACGAACACTACGATTCCCCGATCACTATACGATATTGTTTCCCGTTGATACTACCCATGATCCCTAGACTTAAATCCTCTCAATACATAATTCCCAAAACACAGCACTATTCCCTATAGTTACGTAGATGAGGGGAACACAACGGGCCCAATGGAGGCCTAAGTGAAGAGCATAAGCTCACCCTCTAAACCAACCAACCAACCATCACTTAAGACGCCGTACGAACTAGAAATTGAAGTCCCTCGCTTTAGTGAAATCTTGCAGTGTGCCGCCTGGAATAATACTCCACCACTGACAAAAAAGCAAGAAAATTATGCTTTAAAATATTCTCCGGAAATTAAAGAATTGGTGAAAGGAAAAAGGAAAGTGCGAAAAAAAATTACAACAATAAAAGATTTTAAAAGATCCAAGTCCCTCCAATCATGGCAAATGGGCCAAGAAAGATAAGGAAGAAGAGGAAACCTTTGCAGCCCACCTGGAAGAATTATTTAAACCATTCGGTGGTCAACCATTCATTGAAAATATCAATGCACGGGACATAACACTTGACAACTATACAAGAGCTGCTTAGACATTGACCAAGTCAATGGAAAATCACAAAAGTTATAATGGTTTCAAAACCTGGTAAGCTGCCGAATGAAAAAATGTCATATAGACCGATCTTGCTTCTTTCGATTATATCCAAAGTCTTCGAAAGGATATTGCTTAGCCGGTTGTAGCATATTATAGAATAAAAATATCTGATGCCTCATCATCAGTTCGGATTTAGATGCAAGCTTTCTACTGTTGATCAAGTACATAGAATAGACGATGTAATTCAAAAATCTTTTGAAGAAAAGAAGATTTGCTCAAGCGTATTACTAGACGTTTCTCAAGCCTTTAATAAGGAGTGACACGAAGGCTTCAAATTGCGGTAAGTTTTGCCAAGACATTTATATGACATTTTGGAGTCATATCTCGCGAATTGACTCTTCCGTGTCAAACACTGTATCGATCATTAAAAATTTAAAAAAATAGCGGCCGGGATACCACAAGGAAGTGTTCTAGGTCCGCTCTTGTATCTGTTGTCTACTTTTGATATACCGCAAAAAAAAGGCACCACATTAGGTACATTTGCCGATGACACTGCTATTTTGGCGACAGGGAAAATTATAGAAGAAATCACTTACTAGTTGTAGGAAGCATTAAATAGGGTAAATGAATGGACACAGCAAAATTGAAGTGAAAGCCGCATGTGAAGAAAAAAAATGCAAGGAACTTGAAAATAAACACAGATAAATGTATATTTGTATATTTCAATCTATGCATAGGACAATCAATGTTGCCTGCCAATAACTGGTGTACAAATAGTATATCGGCAACTTTTCTACGCTTTTCAAGCGATTGCATGTTCAGCAAGTTCAAGCGAAGCTCGTAAGGAGGTAGGTTGAATCTGTCAGGCCACGGGATTTCACGTAGAACAAAACGGATGAACCTCCGTTGGACACACTCAATTCAATACGAATGTGTATCGAGATAGGGAGACCAAACTTGGCAGGCATATTCTAGAATTGGTCTTACAAATGTGAAGTACAGAGATTTCGTGACGTAAGGATTTGAGAATTCCTTGGACCAACGTTTCACATAACCTAGCGCAGAATTTGCTCTGCTAACAATATTGTCAATATGACTACGAAAATTAAACTCACTGTCGCAAATAACACCCAAATCACGCAGAAAGATGACAGTGGGAACAGGCTCATCGCAAATCACGTACGTTCTTCTAGGAGCTGTCGGGAGACGCTTCCGGGAATAAGTAATTGCTTGGCATTTAGTGACATTCAATTCAAGAAAGTTTTTATTACACCAAGTAAAATAGCTGTTCAAATCAGATTGAAGTGCACGGGAGTCAGTGGGAGTGGAGATGTGTGCAAAAATTTTCACGTCGTCCGCATAAACTGACAGACGGGAATATTTAATAATGCCATCAACATCATTAATTGACAAAATGAAAATCAAGGGACCAAGATGGCTACCTTGAGGGACACCAGAGGGGGCCATAAAGGGATCAGATAAAAAGGATCTAAAAAGGACTTCATATTGACGTTCATGAAGGTAGGATTTGATCCACGCAATAAACCCAGACTGAAAACCGACTACTATAGTTACTTGGAAAATATTCCAAGCTTAACGTAGATAACAAACTGCTTTTGCTGTGTGGACATATGGTATACAACTTTGGGGCTATGCTAAAAGAAAACCATTACAATATTTTACAAACTTTTAAAAAGAAAGTACTAAAAGGAATTGTCAGCACACCGTGGTACATAAGAAACAATAATGTACATAGAGATCTCGGAATTGCCACTGTGGAAGACGAAATTAAAATCTTAAAGGACAATTACAAATTCTAGATGGACAAAATTTATTGCGCCTTTTACAAAGAACGAAGCCATTCGACCTAACTCGATACTATATATGACAACCGCTTTAAAATTGCGGAATTAGCAGGAACTTTCGATGGAAAAATAAATGTCAAACGTTTTAATTTCATTATACGAGTATGAAAACTGCTTGTTAAGGCAATACTTAGTTGGAGTAAGAAAGACACATTTTGAAGGGACGTTTTTTTAGTGGGTCCTCGTAGTGTCACGTACCCTCGGAAGGAAAAAAAAAATACTTTTTTTTGTCCTTAGATTCATTACGAAAAGTGTTAGAATAGTTTTTAGGCTTAAATTGCTACGAGTACGTCGCATTTTTCCAGTTCATCAAGTACAGGTATTGTAACTAAAAATTGCGCACACATTGTTCTCATTACCTTAATGCACGATGTGTTTATGAGAATAACTGCGTTTTTTTTTTTTTACTAAAATGTAATTGGAAGCATTGGAGATATATCTCCCTAGTTTTGTTTTTATTAAAACTTGCTGATTTGCAACAAAGTTGTTCGGATGGAAATAGATCGGATTTTTATAAACTTACCTGGTAAAGGTCACCTGTTTTGCTCAAGTTGTATTAAAAATTTTTGATGTAATCAGGGTGGTAGTTTTGAGTATAGAGAATTGCAATTCTGTCCTTGTGTACCACTGACTACTATCTAAACGATGTATGGATTTACAACTAACTTCATATCTGGGTTCCGTGTGATCACAAATCGATGCGAATTTGGAATTTCCATTTCAATTTCACAATTAGTGGTACTCGTTGAAAATCTTCAAAATCGCATGGATATGGTTTTCCTGGGGTAAGATATGGTTTTCACCTAGTCCCACTGTTTGTGGCAGAAGATTTATTATAATTTGTTCCTTCTTCAAATTTTCGCATTAACAGTTGCGAACATGGCCTATGCAATGGTTTTTGAGCTTTTTTGCGCAAGAAACTTTTTATAAGTTTTAATTTGAATTGATGTACATTGTGTACCACAAACAATTTCTGTACACTATTTCAGCTCTTTATTGCATAGGTACATATCGGTGGCGTAGGGTGAAACTTCAAGAGAGGGAAGCCGAAAAAATTTTAAGTAAAATGTTTTATTCAAGACTTACCATTTTGGTGCTTATTCGAAACACAGACTTAAGATATGCAATCTAAGTCATTGGAATTTACATAGACAATGAGCTCATCGCATAAAAAAAGTGACTTCGAAAGAAGCTGTTCTGGGCAGAATAATCTATATAAGTTATTGATAACTTGGAGCGTTGTTAAATATAAAAAATGTAGCAATTACAATTATGTACTACCTATTTGTACTCTAAAGCTATCCTACGATTCTTTTTCACGAATTCTACTAAAACTCTTTCATAAAATTTTGAGTTATTTTTAATTTCTAAAAGAATGTGCTTTTCGATAGATAAAAGTGCCAGGTCTGAGAGTCTTTCTTCTTTGTGGGAATTTCTTAAGTGCGGACTATTTTTAAAGTCGAAAAAGGCAGGGTTAAAAAGATTTTACACAATGTTAGAGCTTGTGAAAAGTATCTCTAAGCATTTCCGTATTAAAATGCTTATAAAGTTGAAAAACTTCAAGCTTTTTAAGTGAAGGGGTAGTGTATAAAACTTTTAGTTCCTTTTTTTGAAGTAGTAAAATTTAAAATTCCATGAAATAGGGTAATTAAAAAAGATATTTTGTAATCCTGCATTGAATCATGTTTTGATTTGTTTAATAAATCAAAGAAAATATATGAACTAAATGAACTATACCTATTCTTAATCTGACTTGTAACATTATCTATAATTGCTACAAAAAATCGGCTATAAATTGTATTTGAATCAATATTAAGTAGTCGGCGTTTGCGTGGAGGTTCTGAGCAGTTACTTACGCTCTCATAGATTGAGTCAAATGAGTTTAAAAATTCAGGATGAATCCATGACTCAAAACCCTCGATCTCTGGCTTCGCAAGCTCTATGTCTTCTCTGCAATTGAATAAGACGTTCACTATACGGAAATGATATTGCCATCGAGTATCTGATACCCCGGAATGCCAGCTCTTGTTTTCCTAGAAGAACTACAGTGTCTATGAAACGCTTCATTAAATCGCGATTGCGATCAACTTTTCTATTATGAGCCTCGTAAGAATTCCCTAAAGAAGTCTCTATGCGATATTCGCCAAATTCATGCAAATGCAAGTAGCTACATATATGCTTTTCCGTTTGAATATGTCTTTTGGAAGAATTAATAAAATTGTTTATATCAAAGATACCTGTGTGACTCCAAACACTAAGAGAATTAGAAAAAAGAAGACAAGGAAAACAAAACATTCTATTTAATTTGCAACTGCCAGTCAGCCATGGATTCTTTTTGTAAAAAGACTCATGAAAATGTTTCTGATACCCATCCTTTCGCGTATAATCAATTTTCATTGATGGTGTCGAGCGACCTAGTTCTATAGCTTTTTTTCTGCAAAACAAAGAAAGCTTACTGAACTCATGGGTTTCTTTTAGAAGAAAATCAGTTAAACAACACTCAAAATTAACTAGAGACATCTTGTCTAAGAATAATAAGAATGTTCAATGGGGCACCTCTTAAGCAGATTTATAATTACTTACTTGGCATATAGCTAATAACTATTCACTTAGCTCACTCACTATTTTATAATAATTTAATAATTTAAAACACTAACTTACCTACCAATATGTAATTGCTAGATCTTTACAATTTTCTAATAATTAGCAGTCACAAAAATCACAAAAAATTGCATCCAAAATTTCAATAAATCACGCACAATTACACAACCGATTTGCAACTGTTATTTCAAAATTGCAAAAAGAAACAAATTATGCAAAGAAATTATACCTAACAAGTTTAAGAAAAACCTCAAACCCCGTTCGAACCACTACATCACCCAATCACCCGATTTTCGTCGACTTATTTTGTTGCCTACAATAAAAAAAAAAAAATCCGTCGAACTAAAACCTTTCTCCTCCACCAATGTTCATCCACAAAAGCCGAGAAACCCCGGGTTATTTTTCTCATAAGCGAATGTATGTTAGACAAAGAAATCGCAAATAAACTTCTACTATATGCCAGAAAGGAATAGAGTTGAAAGTTCGTACTGTAAAGAAATGAATGCATAAGCCGGAAAATGAACGGCTTCTCAAAGAAATTCATTGCACGCTCTCTCGGAAGAGGAATTCATACTTGTCTCGGCTATGTGTGCGAGTATTAATGAATAAACAACCGAAGTGGTCGCAGCATTTCATCTTCGAGCGTGTATAAAGTTATGAAAAATGGTTTGGTGAACAGATAATTGAATATGATGGTTGGCAAGTCGCAAAATAAAAATTTTTGATATTTGAAAAGGGAAGCCGAAAGGAATCGGCTTGTATGGACGCCACGCCACTGGTACATATGTATTCGCCGAAGATCCGATGTCTGATCATTTTTTGATTCCTACAAAAAGAATTATCCCTTCCTAGATGGAGTTTAATAATCAAGCTCCTGAAATAATTTAATGCCATCAGACACCCTAAGAGTCCAAACGATGTGATGTTGCCGATATCCGGCCTTAAAAAACTCCTCGGCAACACTTCGATTTATGCCCATACTAACAAATTTATTACTTGCACCTAAAAGTATTGAAAATTGTTGATCTCGAGATTTCAATCAATCTTGAGAGTACTATGACATAGTCTATCTGCCGAAACGGCTAAACGGATTTTCTTCAAACTTCATATATGAGATATGCAGGATCAGAATTTCACCAAAATTATTGGTAAAAAAATTCGGTACTTTATTTATTGGCTGATTTCTAAAAATTGGCTCTTTGTCGGCTATGAAACTCGCATCTTCGTTCAATAAAAATTAAGCAATATTTGACTTATGCAAAATTAAGGGGTGTAAAGTTTTGAAAATTCTGCAAAATTTGAGTGATTTGGAAATAAACAACATATTGGCGGGAGTCGTGGCTTAGGGTTTAAGTGCGCTATCACTGAGCAGGAGATTCAAAGTTCGGATCCCAGAAAATACAAGAAAACAAGTAATCTCACTGCCCAACCTCTCGAGAACGTATTGACAAATATCAGAAGCTTCTCTCAAGCGGATAAATATTGCTGTAAATTTAATTTGTCTTAAAAAGTGGGCGTGTTTGTGAGCGAATTTTAAAAACGGTTGCATTTGTACTGCTTCAGATTATAGAAAGTTTATGTGTGAAATTCCATCTCCCTCTCGTGAACGTTTGATGTACGTACGAGGGTGAAATTCTCATGAGAAGTTTCCCTTAATCGAAAAAACTGCCCTTCGGAAATAGCATAGAACTATAGGTTCCTAAATGTGTCGAGCAGCACGAATAAATGCGAGAACCTAAGCTCATCATAACGCCAAATATTTGCTTAAAGTTATTAAAGCAGACTTTGTACAAGATGGCGAAAAAAATGTATCCCGTTTGTAGGTTATGTTTATTTAGGCTTTTACATTTTGTTCCATTAAGTCGCGAACAGCCAAAGTTGATGCACATTCGGGCTCAGTTCACAACAGTTTCCATGACTTTATTCAAAACTTCTGGCGATAAATTCTCCACTTCTTGTCGGATGTTCTCCTTTAGGAGCACCAAGGTCTCTGGCTTATTCGTACAAACCTGTGGCTTGTAAAAACGCCAAAGAAAGAAATCTGGAAAGGTCAAATCGGGCGATCTTGCCAATGCAAATCGCCAACACGAGAGATTAAGCGGCCGGAAAACGCTTACTGCACAATGTCCATTGCGCTTGTGCTGTGTGCGCTGTTATACCGTCCTGCTGGAACTACATTTTCTCCGCACCCAATTCGTTAATCTGCGGCAACACGAAGTCGTTGATCATGGTTCTGTAGCGCCCACCAGTCACAGAAACAGTATTGCTGACGCCGTTCTCGAAAAAATATAGGCCAATCACCTTTGCTCCACAATTTTTAGAGTGAATCCATTCGCTCTTTCGTAAGAAAATTTGACACAACAAATGACAGGCAAAGCGATTTGACAGTTGCTTCCGAACACATACTCCTATTATGGGCTACTTGAGCAATTGACAGTACTGAAGGAAACTTAACGTACAATTATGACATTAGCTTCCGATTGCTTCCGATTATTATAGTTCAGCCTTTCAAGTCCCTAGAGCTTATCGTTTTCGTCTCAGTAGACCACGTTATTGAAGAGTTTGTGATTGTCGTTGCTTATGATTCACAGTTTTTTTGTTTTGTTTTTTTTTTTTTTTTTTTTCAGTCCTGATGTCATCATCACAGTCAAGTTGCATTTTCAGCCATATGACCACCCCACTGCCAGTGTTATTAATTCGTAGTAGAGTTGACATGTGCTTCCCAATCGACTTTTTTATTTATTTCATGCGAAATAAATAGGTGATTCTTGACATTAGGATTTGAACCGTGAATCTGCAGCGTGACAAGCGATGATGTTTTGCGGGGCATAATGATAAATATTTATTTATTAACTTATTAATTCACCTATCACTACGTATAATATGCCCTATTGCAATAGTAAACATACACCGAGAAATTGCGTAACTAAGAAAAACGAATATACAGTGTTGTGCAAAACATACCGGATTTTTATAGAACGTTTTTCTTCGGTGAATTCTAAGGGATTGTAAAACTTGTTTTCAATATAAGAAAGCTTATTGTATAAGTTTACAAATAAAAGAAAAAAAAAGTTTCCTGATAACATGTTTTAATATACCATAAAAAAACTTAGCCTAACTCGATAACTTCTTGTGCAAAACATACCGGATTTTTTGTTTTGCCTAACACTGACTGGACAAAATCCAGTAACCGTTGTTTTTTAAGACCTCCTCACATCTCTTAGGCATGGACGACACCAAATTCTCAAGAATATCTTTTCGAATGTACTCCCAATCATTCTTCAGTGACATCATAAGTGCGTTTTTAGATGTGTGCCTTTTTGACCCTACCCGTCTTTTTAAAATGGCCCACTAGTTCTCGATAGGGTTTAAGTCGGGCAATTGAGAGGGGGGGCATTCCAGCACAACAACATTTTTCTCCGTAAACCACTCCTTAACCAACTTTGAAGAGTGTTTTGGGTCATTATCGTGTTGATAAACCCAACGCAGTGACATCTCCTCTTCAGCGTATGGTAGCATTACGGATTCCAGTATATCCCTATAGTGAAAATGGTCCGTAATACCACTAACGTCATGTAGTGGATCACATCATTCAGCAGAAAAACATCCCCACACTATAACAGAGCCTCCTCCATGCTTTACGGTTGGATGACAATGTCGTGGCCTTCTTTCGTTTAACGTGAATACTTCCATCAGAAGCAATCAAGTTAAACTTATACTCATCGCTAAAGAGTACATTTTTCCAGTTTGTTGCTGACCAATTCAAATGTTTTCTTGCAAATTAATCAAAGACTTGTAGAATAATAAAATGGTACCTTTTTTGTCTATGCTTAAGACTAAGTAGAGGCTTTTTTGCTGGTCTAAAAGAACAAAAGTCAACTTCTTTTAAACGCCTGCGTACGGCGCTTGCTTCAATTGAAAGATTGAGCTCGCTAAAAATCTTTCTTGAAGACAAGAAAGGATCTTTAAGGACCATTTTTTAATTTGCCGATCGGTTCGGACATTCGTTTTTCCCGGACGCCCTTAATTTTTTTTTTTGCTTGATTTTGTTCAGTCTGTAACTCAATCCAAATGACAGCCAAACTGTTACCAGTAAGATGTAGAGCAAGAAAATACGGTGCTTTTTAAAAATCCGGTATGTTTTGCACAGGCATGGTATTGAGTTGAGTTACAGTTTTGCATAAAACTTTAAAAATTATGACAGCAAGACATTGTTTTGTTTTTTTTTTTGTATTTGTAAACTTATGTAATAGGTTTTCTTAAATTGACAAACAAGTTTACCTACTGTATTCCTATCCCCTAGAATTCATCAATGAAAAATATTCAAGAAAAATCCGGTATGTTTTGCACAACACTGTATGTACCTATGTAGGTACACAAAAAAAAAAGTTTGACCCCTCTGATGAATATCCCCATGCTTCCATATGCTCCTAATATATTTTTATTCTCATCCATCAGTATCAAAGCATTCGCATTTAAATCATTTAATTAATTTGAACTACACATACAGCACTTCCTTGTGCTTCATGCTTTGTGTATTTAATAGTTTTCACTTGAGTGCACTTGTTACAGAATGCAAATACAAAACCAGAACTCTTTGACTCAGTAATTATTCTACCATCATTATTCAAATAAGCAATTTGTGCTTAATAATGTAATTTCTCAAAAGTCATAAAATATTACCTCTCAGAAGCACAGATTTTTTTTTGCAAATTAATTGGTTGCAACAACGAAAACACAAACTCAACAAAGAGTAACGTAAATCAATTCACAGAATCAAAACCACACTTTGCATCTACGTGTGTATGTGGCTCCTAACATTACCGTATTTTTCAATTACATACGAGTAAACCCTGTTGTTTCCCCTTTCGAGAGCTGCTGGCACACTTTTCTGCATTTCGTACCATCTATAGAGCCTTCCTATAGCAGCTTACTGATTTACTCTGCAAAACTTCACATCACTCCAGACTCTGAGAGGCAAATTAAATTTTCTCCAAAGCCAATTAAATATTTCTCCATCGTTGATTAAAAATATTAAAAATATGAATAAAAATATTTTTCTTCTAGATTACTCACTTAATCATTGAGGCAGCTCCAAATAGTAAATGGCAAATGCACTATACCAACCAGGATAATTCCGCTTGCATTTTTCAGTGCAATTATTCAAGCTTCATCCGGTCTTGCCCATCCAATCCAGCCACAGACCCACATACCCGTAGAGTTATTTTCGCATTATACTTGCACCCGTATTTCGTTGAATTGTATTCTCGAATTATGCTGCTGAAATGAAATAATGATACTGTCATTCAAAGTGAAAGAATGAAAATTTGAAAAAAAAAAAAGAAACAGCGAAAATAGCTACTGAAATCACGTAGAATGTTACGGAAAATGAAAAAGCAGCTTCCTAGGGTTTGCTGCAGCGCATTAAGAGGTTCCGGGTTTTTGTAACTCACACAATTTGTTGAGGTAATGTTTTGCACAAAATTTTAAGGGATGACACACCAAGGACTTTACGAAACTTAAGTCACGTCGAATTGTATTCCCCAAAACTGCCTCAATTTCAGTGTCTCATTGGTCATAGGAAATGTAATCTGTTTACGAATTCACTGCAAGGAAATACGTGATGGTGTATAGGTACTGTACAGCATGGGTCCTCAGGGACCACTACATATGTTATTGTAGTGCTACTTAGGGATGTGCCACGAGAAACCTCGCAAAAAGAAAAATAATATATACACAACGGTATATATACTTTTTTAGCTGAACATCCTGTGTCAGAGGAAAGAAATTTAAATTGCAATTTTTGGAATTTTTATTTGTCTTTTCCCCGTTCTGAGGGTGTCCTTGGAAGAAAATAGAAAATTCATACCTTTGCACAACTTAGGGTGGATTCAAGGAATGAGCCATTAATGCAGTAAAAAAAAAACAAGGAGATAGCTTTGTGGTTCTCTTATTTTCTACGACAAGAAAAGAAACGGGGACAATTTGAAAATACATTGGTGTCGTGAAAAATTTTTGTAAAACAAACGACATTCACACAACATTTTTAAATTAACAATTACACATGTGTTTTGTGAAAAATTCACAAAAAAGAACGAAAAATTAAATAAGCACATAAGAGTGCAATAGAAAACTAGCTGATCTCAAGAAGAAACTTAAATAAAATAAATTAATTCGATGTCTGGATTTCACATCTCTGCCATATGGCATCTGTCAAATCCATCTGTCATCCATAGTGACAGTTCTTAGTTTGTCATTTTGCAATATTACCGCTCAAAGCATTAAAATTGTTGCATCTTACTACAAAAATAACAGTTCTATAATTTCTTTGTATCCATGGTGGCCGTGGTGTAGTGGTAACATTATCGCTTGTCACGCTATAGGTTTACGGTTCGAATCCTAATGTCAATAATCGATCAATTGCGAAAGCTTATGTTAACACTACTGCGAAGGCATAACACTGGCAGTAGGGAGGTCATATGGCTAAAATGCAACTTGATCGTGATGATGACATCAGGAGAACGGAAAAAAATACTGTGAATCACGAGCAACGACAAAAGCAAAAACAAACAAGCTGCCCAGGTTATCTGGACAGCCACCCTTGGAGTTCACTGAAACTTAATACCAGCTGAGTTTCAAACCAACTACACCAATCTCTCTTTCTCTCTGTCTCTTCCCCTTTCCTCAAAACGCCCGTGTCCTAAAATAAGTAAAAGGGTATTCATAGCCCCTTTCACACGTGCAAATTATAAAAAAAAAAAATACGTAAGTTTACGCTGATTTTTCGAACAAAATCTTCTTCATTTGGGGTTCTGAGGATCCAAATGTGATCATTGAAAGGCCATTGCATCCACCACATATGACAGTTTGGTGTGCGCTGTGGACCGGCGGCGTGATCGGGTCGAATTCACTTATGAAGACGCCACTGTTACGATGAATTCTATGCGGTATGGTCAAATGATAATCAACTTTTTTTGACCTGCGATTGAAGACATTGATGTGGGCAACAGGTGGTTCCAATAGGATGGGCCTACTATTGCACGAAGATATCCTCTTATAAAACAGAAAATTATATTGCGTGAACTGGATGTGTCCACCAGATCCATGCCAAGACTCATTCGGGATGATCTCAACATGAAAGCTTTTCGTCGGTCAACTGGACATCTATTGCCGTCAAATTTAAACGAAATTAGGCTTGAAAGATGCAACCGACTCTTGCACTGGCACGCTGAAAACGGTAACGAAAATATCCTTTTTATGGACGAATGGATTTTCACCGTCGAGGAAGTTTTTAATAAGCAAAACAATAAAATTTATGTAAGACGCAAAAATACAGTTCCTAATGTTCAGTGCGGCCACCTTCCTGCTTCGATAATGAATCTGGTGGGGGGTATCACATCAAAGAGTTACTGCTTTTCCTTTTCTGTGAAAAAGTAGTCAAAATCGGGGCAAAAGTGTACCAAGAAGATGTCCTAGAAAGCGTCGTTAAAGGCTTGACAAATACCCTTTTTAGTAAAACTGTGCTCCAGCACATAAAGCCAAAACAACACAACAGTGGCTTATAATCAATATTCCTGCTTTTATTGCATCTGAGGATTAGCCTTCAGGAAGTCCAGATTTGAATCCTTTGCATTATTGTTTTGTGGTCAGTGTTGGAGAGTATGGCCTGTAAGAGACCCCACCCAAATTTGGAGAGCCTCAAAAGCAGCGTTGCCCATACACCTGTATATTGTGCATGCCGCTGTAGTCCAGTGCCTACACCTTTTGAGGGCCTGCGTTAAAGCAAAAGGTGGTCACTTCGAATAAACCTCATTTTTTTTACATGCTTACTACTCGTACGTGTGTTACCAAATAAAATCTCTTCTCACAGTTAAAGATACGAGATTTATAAACCGATAAACTGCTCATAATGACAACAACATGCCAAATATTGGAGGACCTAAACAGAAGAAGAGACTGCCCTTAGCAAGAAATGCGACGACGATGATGCTTTACGGCACCCAAATATGGGCAAGTGCCATGAAGACGAAAACGTACAAAAGGAAGACGGTCTACAAAACCAACGCCTTGAGACTATGCAGCGCCTTTCGAACAACCTCCTACGACACGCCATGTGTAATGATGCCAATAGACCTCCTCGTTAAATAAGCCGAACGGAAATATCGTGCCAACAGAACACTGGTGTCAACAGCGGCTAGTCGAAATGACACCGAAAAACAATCCTCCTGACGAGCAAGAAAGAAGCTTGGGAAACAGTAAGCGCAACTGTGGCTACCATCATGAAAGAACAACGAAGACAGGAGCGACAGCGAAACGTCGCGCAGACTGCTGGCAACACAAACGAGCAGAGTATTTAATGCTGAAGCCCCCCTAGCGAAGAAATGCTTGACGGCAGTGCCGCGAGGATCAGGGGTAGGAGGGGAGATGGGTTTAGTGGGTGGAAATCCCACACTGTTACTGGGTACGGGCTCAGTTTCGTCTTTGAAAGATTCCCACTACCCAAAGCAAAAAAAAAAACAAGGCAATGATGAAATTAAATTTGTATGTGCGGGACTAACTCAACAACTCCTGAACGGTTGATTTCAATGAAATTTGATGTACAGATACGTTTTTTCTGGGAAGGGCGATGTTATCCAAACCAAGGAAATGGTACATTTTCTTGGCATCAAAGTTAACCCTGGTGTAACATGGTATGGACATAAAGAGAGTAAAAATATACTAACAGCTCCTTCTTCTAAACAAACTACAAATTGAATATATTTCTTACGGATTTATCGCGGTTCCGCACTAACATTCAATCTCAAACCATTAGATCATCGAAATCAAAGGCTGAAAGCAGACTTATGATTATACTTTAAATACTACCATGACAGAAGCTTGGAATACTTCAAAGGTATGATGACTAGAAATGAGTCATTTAATTTTTAAATTAAATTTATGTGATCATGGACATTGATTGCCATCCATTCCTGAGTCGTCGGAGCTTTGTGCTCTAGTCCAGAATCCTGGTGGAACTCAAACTGTCTATTCCGGGATTAGCACTTCGATGTAACCGGTAGCATTCACTTGAAGACCTTATGGGAAAATATAGAGAGGCATAACATGACCTTCACTGCCCACTACCCCAAGCATCGTCACACTGGCACAAAACTTGGTGTGCATCACACGGGGGACATTTGATGGCTCTACACACAGCCACATGTCGTTCCTTCTATTGACCTTCTGGTCCTGGTCGAACCTTATTTCATCGGAAAAAAAACCAATGAAAGTTTGAAACTTCCGGATGCTTCAACTTGTTGAGGAGCCGCCTTCCGCGGAGCACACGTTGGTTTTTCGTTTCCTTCGACATAAACTGGCAACTTCTCATGGCATATGACTTATTTCGGAGGTTTTCATGAACCACACCGCGTATTAGTCACTCACTTGAAAATCCGTTACTGTTGACCTCTTCGTCATTCCAAAGTCCTGATGAATGGTATTACATTTGCTGAACAAATTCTGGACCTTTCTTACTGCCCGAACATATTAAATGCTCTATAAGTTTTGAAACAGGCGAAACATCGTCGCACGAAGCCTCAAAAGGCTTGATATAGTACTTCGATATCACTGTGGTCAGCACAAATGACAACATCAACGGCATGTCTTTTAATTTCTTATGCTTAAACATCTGCTATTAATGCGATCAACACTACCACTGAAGAAAGACATGTCCTCAAATAGACTCCGAGCAATGTGTAGCTAGACTTGAGTTCAAAATTATTTAACTGAATTTTTGACTGGTATTACAAGTGGCAGCACTGGTGCCGAATACCAAACTTTTCGAATTCCCTCCTAGAACTGACTTTTATTGGTTGTTTTTCTATTGGGAATCCTTTTCCAATTTTCATATTCCTATTCGATAGACTTTAAGTCTAGTGATTAAGAAGGCGGAGGATTTGGGGGCGTTACCCTGCTATCAAGTTTAAATTAATGCCATATTGTCCTCAGCATAAGGCAACATGACATTCTCCAATACGAGTATGTCTGGATCAAATTTTCTTTTACCAGATATATTGCACCGAACCCATTGTAAGAAAAACAGCCTGAGATCTTGATGTTACCACCACCATGTTTCATTGTGTTAATTGTGTTCGTGGGATTGGGTTTTTGGTTTATTTTACAGAAATATCAGAGAATGTCAAACTGCATTCATTGTTTAGTATTTCTGACAGTTAGACATGAGACTTTTCTTCCTATCTGTTCTGGTCTTATAAGTGCCCTGTTCCATAAATTTCTCAGCAATTCATTTGTCAAGCAGGGGGTTGGTTTTCTTTGCAAGTACCCTGGTTTCGGTCTTTTTCATTGTGGTACCTTCTGTTTATTTGCAACAAGACATAATTGAAAGTGCATTTAACAGGTCTTTCCTTGAGCATGCAGACTAATTAGTCTTAGTTTCTACTGAGACCAATGAATTCCTCCCCCGCACTCTTTTATTTTAATTAGCTTGCCAAATTATTTCAAAATTAAATTCTTCTGAACTCATTTTAGCCTTTCGAAACAAAGATTAACTAAAAAATCGCCTTAGCTCTCTCATTATTTTCCACCTGAAATTCGTGCTGTTTGAATATTTTTGAAAAGAAATTCATCCTATTTTATTGGTAGAAATGCGTTTCTTTTAGCACTATAATAATTTGTTCTAATCACATTACTTTTAGCTATAAATACAGAAGAGATTTAATAAAATGATTATTCGCTCTTATTATTTTGGCCACCACTGTATACTCGTACTTTGTTATACCAAATAAAGTCTACTTACAGACTCAGCACTGGAAGTGTTCTGATGTCAAGGACTGAAGAATTTATGAGGGGATACATCTAAAAGCAGATGAGAATGGATATAACTGGAAGTAGATGCTAATAAATTAGTAGATGAACCTAGGTGGCACATCTGGTGTTTTGCTCCAAGTAGCTGGTGGTGAAAGAAAAGAATTGGTGAGTGGCAGGTCAGTGTTGCCAAATGAATTTGGACTGAAATTGAAATGAATTTTTTTTTTCCAACTTTGATAATATGATCGTAAAATTCGAGAAGCGCAATTTGGCGGTTTTTTTAAGTCCTAGTACTCTTAGCCTATGATTATGAATATTTAGTGAAAATTAATAGTTTTTGAGTCATAAAGGGTGGGCCATCTGTTGGTGTCTTTCTAAAATTTCTGTACAAAACAATTCATTCAATACTTTTCACAGCATTTTGAATTAATGAAGAGAGTACACTTTCCGATTATTTATGGTAAATAATTTCATTTAACTGGCTGCCGCTTCTGGCTCATCATTTGCCCATTCTGTCGACCCAATTTTGTAGTATATTTTCGATGGTTCGGGATTCTACTTCACGAACAGCTGGATCAATATTGCGCTTAAGTGTCTGAATAATTTCGGGGTTATCAGTATAACATCAATCTTCGAGGGCACCCCACAATAAAAGACCAACGGTGTTAAATTGCAGCTCCGCGGAGGCCAAGGAACATTACCAAAATGGCTGGTTATACGATTATTGAATTTAGTGCGGAAAAGATCGATTGATGGACGGCTGGTATGACACGTAGCGCCATCTTGCTGGAATCAGAGATCATCCAAGTTCATTTCGTCAGCTTCTGGCAAAAAAAAAAAAACGGTTATCATGCCTCTGTAGCTCTCGCCGTTGACCATAACGCTGTTGCCATCTTCATCTTAGAAGAAAAATGGGTCAATAATGCCGCCAACAGTCACACGTTGGGGATACATTCACATCTCTACGACTACGTGTGGGTATTCCGAGCCCCAAATATTGCAGTTTTGCTTGCTTACATAGCCGCCGAAATTAAAATGTGTCTCATCCGAATATTTTTTCTTAGCAAATTCGACGTCAATGTCGAGTTATCCTTAAGCCAAAACAGAGAATCGATAACGAAGTGGGTGGTCATTTCGCTTTAATTCCTGAATCAGTTGGACCTTGTAAGGGTCTTTATGTATAATTCTCCTCAGGCTAGTACGGCTAACGTTCAGTTGCAGAAAGATCTGTGGTGAGTTGATCGTTCTCGGATTTAGGCGCACACTTTCAGCAACAGCAGCAATATTCTCGGCTAAGCGGAAAGGACGAACACTAGGATAACTTGGTTATCAATTAGTATGCCAATCTCACGAACCTTCTTCACAAATTTACGTTCAGCAGGCATGGTTAGTGAATTATTTCGACCGAAATTTCTCTTCAAAATTCACACTGTTTCGGCAACACAGCATTCACTTTGGAAATAAGTTTTCAATATTTCCCAACGTTGTTCAAGAGTAAATCAATTCATTTCATACTGTATTTCTGTTCTAGTTTCTGAACGCAAAAGTCAGTGTCAAAAAAGTCCGTATAAATACAAATTTGTGTGCCAAAGTGAAAAATAAAATTAAAGATTCTGTTTTTAATGAGTGGGGAAGTGCTTAAACTGAGTAGCGAAATTACAGCAGTGAAATGTAAATGAATCTCCTACCGCTCTATTCATCGATATTACTAAAGCTTTCGATATGGTTGATCATGCGCTTTTACTCAATAAATTGTATAATGCAGGCTTCAGAGTATCTACGTATTCTTGGCTTGCTACTTATTTAAGCAATCGTAAACAGAGGGTAAAGATTAAATCTTGTTTTAGTTATGTGTGCTCCACTAATATAGGTGTCCCCCAAGGATCTGTTCCAGGCCCTATATTCACCCCTATCACTGATTCCGTCGTAATAGAAAATGTGCTACGAATCCCTAAAAAGCTATTACAAAATCCCTTCGGAGTAAGAATCTGCTACGAAATACGAAATTCGTAAAATTTGGTATCACTGATTCCGAATGAAAAGGAAATATGCTGTCATTTTCTACGACAAAATATTCCTTTCGTATTCAGAGTCAAAACAAGTTTGGGTTAAGGAAAAATGTAAGTATTTTTTCAAAATAACGTGATTTTTAGACATATTTGTATTCTTTAAAGGACTAAATCAACAAACAAGGCGCAGTATCAAAAACTTTACGAAATGTTGAGCGAAAAACCCGATATAGCTGCAGGCTATACGAAAACATCTAAAGAAGATGTTAGCGTCTTCTGGGAAACTGTTAGAAACATTCTGGGTCCACCATCCAAAGAAGCATCAACTTGGAGAAAGGTTTGTGCCAAATTGATTTATTACTTTAATCGTTCTTTTAATTATACTTTCTCTCACCCAAAGTTTGGCTAGATTGGAAAGCCTACATAAAGAGGAAACTCGTGGAAAAGAAGAAAGAAATAAAAGCAACAGGTGGCGGCGAGTGTAAACAGAATTTTTTTTCCAAATTAAAAGAAGGTGTGATATAACTAACCGGGCTGCAAACTTCTACTGCAGGAATCGCCGGCACTTTGAGTTTTGGATATATAACGTGCCCTGAAGTTCAAACCCAAAATTCTAACGAAAATGCGAAAGCATCTGACCAGGCAAATCTAGACGTTTCAATGTCATCGAATCGTAGAGAGTTGAGAGAAAATTTGCCCTCGACATTAAGGAAGATAACACCAGATACTGCGAAATTGTTGCAGCAGCATATTGAAGTACAAAATGATTTTTATATAAAAACGAAAGAATTTTATCATGAACAAAATCAGATTAGAAAAGACTTAAATAAAATAGGAGAAGAGTTAACACTCAACACTCAACACTCAACACCAAACGCATTTACAGGGGGGTGGATAAATTGTGCGAATTAAACAAAGTTGAAATAGAAGAGACAAGAAGACATAATAAAGTTCAAGAAGAACTTTTGAAGAAAAAAATTTAAATTAAGCTAAAGATGCTAAAAATTGAGGAGGTCAAGCTTGATTTTCACGAGGACAAACTTGGCGAAACAAATTAAAACAGTTCTCCTGAAAAGAACTTAAAGTTCCTAATTGAATTAATGTACAAGTTTTTCGTTTACTTTTTTTTAACCACTAATATATTTATGAATTTGTTTTTAAAGTTTAATACAATGTTTTTTTTTTTTTTTTAAAAAAAGTTTAATACAATGTTTTATAAAAAGAATGGTTTTTATTTTTATAAAAATGTATTTAATATATTCTCTCTCATAGCATTCACTGCACTGCGGTAATTATTTGGACCTGTGTCCAATGTTTCTGACACTTCGTCGTCTATAATTTCAGGTAAATCAACATTCATGTAGTCTTCGACACGGTAGTGGATGCAGATGTTATGTAATGCACAGACCACATTAATTATTTGCGAAGCCTTAGGTGGAGAATAATGCAATTGTCGTGCACCCAGTGTGCACCGAAATTTGTTTTTCAAAACTCCGATTGCTCTCCACAATATTGCGAGTTTTTGCTGTGCTTGAAAAACTTAACCACCCTTAAGGTGGTTAAGTTTTAAGGGCCGATGTTGATTTTGAATAAAACACAAATTATTTAGGAAATTACTGTCATTTCTTTTTATTATGATAATATTGGTATGGTTCAATTATGTATGGAACAAAATATCGGCCAAATGGCCGCCGCGACCTTGGCAGCACACCTCCATCCGATGGTCCAAATTTTCGATGACGCTGAGGTATAATTGAGGTTCTATGCCGTTAATGTGCCGAATTATCTCATCCTTTAGCTCTTGAATTGTTGCTGGCTTATCGACGTACACCTTTTCTTTCAAATAACCCCAAAGAAAGAAGTCCAACGGTGTCAAATCACATGATCTTGGCGGCCAATTGACATCGCCACCACGTGAGATAACACGGCCATTGAATTTGTCGCGCAAAAGAGCCATTGTTTCGTTAGCTGTGTGGCAAGTGGCACCATCCTGTTGAAACCACATATCGTCCACATCCATATCTTCCAATTCGGGCCATAAAAAGTTCGTTATCATCTCACGATAGCGAACACCATTCACAGTAACTGCCTGACCGGCCTCATTTTGGAAAAAATACCAAACAGTCACTCTTTGTGGGTGCATTTTTTTTTTCGACAATCACTCTTGGATTATCATTTGCCCAAATGCGGCAATTCTGCTTATTGACGAATCCACTGAGGTGAAAATGTGCCTCATCACTAAAGATGATTTTCTTCGAAAATTGATCATCCACTGTTGCCATTTCTTGCCACCATTGTGACCATTGACGACGCTTGAAATGGTCAAGAGGCTTTAATTCTTGAGTCAATTGCACCTTGTAAGCGCGTAAATGCAAGTCTTTTTGCATAATGTTCATCAACGACGAGCGTGAGAGGTGCAATTGTTGGGCACGACGAGTTGAAGTGGACGGCTCTTCAGCCACACTATCGCGAACAGCAGCAATATTTTCTGCAGTACGAGCTGTACGAGCATGCACTGGTGTTTTCACATCTCCTACAGACCCGGTTTGCACAAATTTTTGCACGATTTTTCCGATTGTACGCACATTTGGACGATTAAATTGACCGAAAGAATCACGAAATGCACGATATGAATTTTGATTTGAACGCACATTTTCATAATAAGCCTGAATAACTTTAACGCGTTGCTCGATTGTATATCTTTCCATGGTTCAAATTGAGTTAGTCTGAAATTGAGAAATGTCAAATGAAATGCAGAAAAAAACTTGACGTTTAGGTGTGGTTCACATTCAACAATTTAACCACCCTTTACTTTTCCGGCTTCCAGCTTCAGCAGAACGGAATGGGGTCATTAGCCAAGGTTCCAAGGGATAACCAGCATCACCTATAATTTCCAAATAATTTTATAACATATTCACATAAATATCATAAATGACAAACCTAAAATCCAAGTGTTTCTCTCTCCAGCTAGATATTTGGTTCGAAAATATTCTCGAGCGCTACTTAAATGGTTGGAGCCTGGGTATCTGGCATCAACGCACCTTATTTTCATATGGTTGTCACAAATCTAAAACGAAACATTTATAAATGTTCAATAATCATAAAGGTTTAAGACAATTTTACTAGCATAGCGTTTATACTAAAATTTCCTTTTCGGTTGTAGTATAAACCTTTTTCTTCTACTGGAGCAATAATGTTGATATGCGTTCCATCAACACACATTACAACTCCTGGAAAACTGGCTTTTGAGTAGAAATCTCGTTTTGCTTGGCTCTTCTCATTCTCCTGCATTTCAATTGTTATCCATAAAGGACAAAGTCTATTTTCCAGTATATTTATTATACTCTTTAAAGTGCAGGAGAATGTAGACTGTGCCATTCCCACTCCAAAATCATTACCAACACCAAGCTGGTAAGCGCCTCCTGCCAAAAATCTTAGGACAGCAGCAAGTCTACATATGGGACTTATGGATGACGGATTCAAATCACGATCCAAAACATATTTAAATGCTGCTTTATTGAGACGCCAATTTCTTATGAATCTAAAAAGATACATTATAAATAAAACAATATTTTTGTTTTACTAGATAAATGTTGGAAGGTACTTACAGTTTCTCATCTAGATCAAATGGATTAGATCTATCTCGCAGCATTTTTCGTTGCATTTTTTGTTTTTGCTTTCGTCTAGCTGAATCTTCCTCCGATGCAACAATTGCAAATATAAATGAATCCATTTTGTTTTAAAGTGCAAATATAATTTGAAATAAACCAATTAATTAGAATAAATGAATCACAAACTTTAAAACTATTTGTTTATTATTTTCAATGCACTTTGACGTTAAACAGCTGATTTCGAAAATGAGAGTGAGAGAGCTCTATGTGGCAATGCTTTTTGCGATTCCGTTCGGATTGTGTGATAGCATTTTTTCGTAGTTCGTATCGTAACTTCGATTCGTAAATTTGCTACGAATGGATTCTGTAATAGGGGTGATTATTCTTAGTCTACGTGAATTCCTTATTCACTCAACCTTTTAAAGGCAAAATTACAGCTTTTGTCGATGATATCTTATTCCAGTAACAACTATCTTAATTTGTATGCATATATCAATTTTGACCTTAAAATTCTTCGTAGATGGTTCAGATTTCACAAACTATGAGTATATATCAGCGCTAAGACGAAGTTTATGTTATTTAACGCCATGGGTACATGATATGTTCTTGCAGTATCATTCACCTTGTTGCTCAAGATTTCGTGTTTTCATGATCAGTATTTAACCTCTTTTGATGATAATGCGAGTTGTTCAGAGCATTGCTTCGTTGTTGAACATGTTGAAAGTTTCAAGTACCTAGGTATTATTTTGGATAACAAGCTCACACGTCCCACTTGAAACAATATCTTAATGCAGTAGTCAGGCAAATTTATCACCTCAGCCTTTTCTGCGATTCGACAATTAGATTGGTGTATAATGGTCTATCTAAACTTCAGTACGGAATTTCGTATTGGGGTGGTACACACTTGGTTAAAATATAACCTTTGCTTTTAAAACAAAAACATGCAGTCCGAATTATCTGTAGAGTTAATTGCAGAACTCCTAGTTTTGAGTTGTTCAGGAATCTTAAAATTCTTCCACTAAGGCACCTAATATTGTTACGAGGTTAAGGTTCTTAAAATGTTTTTTTTTTTTCAAAAATCTGGGTATACAGCTGCCAGATTATATGGCAGCCACAATCTACCCGTCAATATCCTTAATTTTGTTACTGTTCCTATAATCAATAAAGCACTTTTTTCGAGATACTCAGATGCCAGCGAAACGAATCAATCATTTTAAAGCATGTTCGAATGTGGCTCTTCTCTTTTAACCATTCTAATATAGAACATCTTGTTAATCCACCACTGTAATATTTCTTTCTGTTTTAACTGCCTTTACACTGCTTTTTCAAGTGGATAATACAAATAACTTCATTCCCCATCAATCAATTTCAATTTGAGATTTTTATCATAATACTGGTGCATTCGACTCTTGTCCCTCGATACCTCATTAAACTTGGCATACAGAAACTTAAAAAATTTAGTCTTGTCTGTACAGCATCCTAAAACGGTTGAATGGAGATTTACTTCAAACTTCATATCTGCGGTCTATTGGGTCATAATTCAAAACGACATCGGAATTTTCAACCTAATCTCAAACTAACTTTCTTAGAACAGAATTTTAAAATATAACAATTTTCTCGAGAACGGCTGCAACGATTTTGATGAAAATTCAAAGCTAAAACAATGTGGACGTTTACATTAAGGCTGCATACTCAGTCTCTGAATAACGGTACTTTACTTATTACAGATTATTGGAAGTACACAGTTTTTGACATATGGCTTTTTTTTTTTTTTTTTTTTTTTAAATTAAATTTTTAGTATCCGCCTAAATTTGAGATCTGAAAAATTTAAAAACGAACAACACATATGAAGCAAGTACATGTGACCCAGTCATGAACTTTTATTTTCGTAAGATACACTGCTTTAGGGGGTTTTCATAGTTTATTAATAAACCCATGGTCGAAAGATTATATTGATGCTTAAGTAGAATTTGCTTCTCGTAGAAGATACACGCTTCCACTGACTACAGACGACGGAACTCATAGCCAAACAAAAAAATTTTTATTAGAATTCCGCTGGATAGGAGATTCAAATTATAAGCTTATAAAAATAATATTGCACGCAAGGACACGAAGTAAGCAAGCATGTAATAATAATCATGAAGTATATAAATTTGGATATACTCGTACGTACTGAAATGTTATTGCATTTTTGGCATGTGAATTTGAAAGATGAATGAAAAATTTGCTCCCTACGATGGCTATACAAACTCATGATAGTTTTTTTAGAAAATGCATTCCATATGAACCCATGACTGATAAAATGAGCAGCAAGTATGTGCTATAAAATTAGCCGCAGTATGAATAGCAGAATATTATAGCCGTAAGTGATATTTATTATATTACAAATATCTGGTAAGAGCTGCAAGAATTTATAATACAAGTTTCTATTTTTTATAGAAAAAGCAGCGATTTTAAATTAAAACACCAACTAGCTAGTAATATAAATTTTAGGGAAGTATAATGCCGTTTTAGTTATGGCAGAACAACTATAATAAATAGCTGATATTACAATTCCATTGTAATACAAATGACTATGAAAAGTTACCATGCTATTCTGAAATAGCTCTTTTAGCTATTTTATTTAGTAAATTAATTGGACACCTAACAAAGAAAATAAGTATAACTATTGCATAAAATACTGCTAAGAGCCGATTGGTATTTCGAAGTAAGGAAACACATTTGTAGCAATAAGCATTTTTTCACAGAACGCTTGAAAAAACTTGTAAGATGGGTGATAAATATACTGTTCTTTTTTTTAGCAGATTGATGAGTCATAGGTATTGTAGTAAATTGTCCAAAATATAAAATATATGACAAACAATAAACATTTACACATTTGTTGTTGTATGTGTGACTTTAAAGAATGAAAAATACCAATAATTGAAACCTACTTGCAAATATTCATACGAGTATATGCATATTTGCAAAAACTCGGATTTGAAATCTAAACAGAATCGTTAAAATGTTTTTTTTTTTCGCTCAAAAAAGTGTTCGTTCAAATTCGGAAACAATGATTTTGACAATTTTGTTGAACTTGATGTATCACCTTGTATATGTCAAATATTGAATAAATATCGATCATTTATATTTTAAAAATAGCAAATTTTCAAAATACTGTTGAGTTTTAGCAGATCGACAAGAAGTCATATCTCCAAACTTTTACAATTTTCAGAAAAGTGTAATTTTTAAAGACAATAGATACTCGTAGCATCATAATTATCGCTATGCTCGTCTAGAGCTCTAAAATTTTACAAATCAGTGAGTGAGTTAGGGATCCATACAAAATGGACGTAATTGAGTCACGTAATGCTGGAGAAGGTAGCACAAGTCCTCACCCGATTACCTAAGGCTTTGTTTGTGAATAAATTATGTTTGATGATTATGTTTATTTAAACTTTTAAATTGTGTTTCATTAAATCGCGAAGATAGTATCGGTCAAGTGGTCACAGACAGAGTTGGTGCACATTCGGGCTCGTTCCACAGCATTTTCCCGACCGGGAGGATGGAGAAGGGCTTGGCTATAATTTACATGCGATTTGAGGTCAATAGCTAATGTACTAATTGCACTTTGTAGGGGTACATCTTCAAAATTCACTGTAAATACCTTCTATTGATGCCCAATTGCATGTCCTGTCGTCTGGTTGATGTTTAAGGGCCCTATTGGACATCTGCAGCCACAGTAGCGATACTCTCAACCGAATGGCTGCTCCATGGTCTGTCACGTCTGCTACTGTTCCGTGTTGAGCCACGTTGAGCCAGAACAAGCGATCAATTATTTATCAAAAACAATGACACAATTATTTCGCGTATATCAAATTTACGGTTTGTCTACGTGTGTTGTGCTTCTGTTTACTTCACAGACGTCTAAGTTGCGATGGCATAAGACGCCATTTGCAAAACTAAGAGCATCATCGCTTATCATATCCTATCTGCCATGTTATATGAACGCCTTAAACCTTTCGTCAACAATCTGATTAGTCGGTGTCAGTATGATTTTAGGCCAGGAAAGTCTACCAAAGTTCAGGTATTGCAGAAGGTCTTGGAAAAAGCTCCGAAGGTCCAAATCGATACTCACCACCTTTTTATCGATTTTATAGTCACCTATTTTTTTTTTTTTTTTTTGTCGGGGCGGGTACACCCTACTGGAGCACTCAGACTCAAAAACAGGTCCATTGTACAACCAGCCAGAGAACCCCATTTTAATGTGTTCTTTTCGCTTTTTGTAAAAAGACGAGTAGACGCTACAGTGATGAAGAGCTTAGGTCATCAGCACCAAAGATCCGCCACCTGGTCCGAGCAAAGGCAGGACAATCACATAGGAAGTGTTCCACAGTGTCATCGCTCTCTCCACAGGAGTCGCAGACAGATGTAACGCTCAAACTTAGCACATTGAGGTGCTTGGTGAACACGGTGAAAGTCGATTTCAAATCTGCACCGCAGCCGTAATTCAGGTGTCATTGTATCAGACGGCATATACTTAAGACAATGGTCGTACGATAATCGTCGCGCAACGTCATCAAAACTGCAGTACGAATCGTGCCGGAAACCAATTCTTTTTAAACGGAAGATGACTCTGATGATATAAATATCAAGGGGGGGAGGTTCATCAAGGCGTCTAGAGCAGAGCCAGTGGTACTGGGGAAAGTTACCAAGCAGCCGAGTCACACCGTTCTTTGGAGTTTGGCGAAACCAGCAGTAACGTATTTACGTGAGAGCTCATTCCAGCAAACAACTGACGCATATGAGAGGAAGGGTCTTATCATTGCCATGTAGATCCAAAGGACTCTCCTTGGCGACAAGCGCCATGTCTTGCCGAAAATACCTTTACATTACCAGAAGACCGACAGAGCTTTGGAAAACTTCAGCTCGACAAGTTTCGTCCAAAGAAGTTTGCTATCTAAGATTACTCCTAAATATTTGGCTTCCTTGGAGAGTTGGATAGTGGCGCCTTTTAGCACTGGCTGAATCAGACCAGTCAATTTCTTCCTTCTCGTAAAGAGAACCACCTCGATTTTGAGAGGATTGACTGAAAGCCCATTCCTAGCACACCATTCGTCGATTGCGTCTAGGGACATCTGCACCTTAGATCAGACAGTCGCTAGGCACGATCCGACAGACAGAACGGCGACATCATCTGCATATGCTTGAACGTAGATGCTAGAACTATTGAATGTGTTCAACAGGGAGTCAACCAGCATGCACCGAAGCAGTGGAGACAGAACACCGCCTTGTGGGTCAAAAGCCACTAGAATCACAGAAGAATACTACCCTAATATTCTAAAATATTTAAGAGAATCCATTGAAGTAAAAAGGAGGGGGAGATTAACAAAAGGCGTGTCCTTACTACATGACAACGCATCGTTCACAAGGCTCAAATTGCCATGGCTGCTATGAAGTCGTGCAGCTTCCAAAAATTAGCTCATCCACCTTACAGTCCTCACCTGGGACATATTGAATTTTACCTGATCCCAAATTTGAAGAAAGACTTACGTGTAAAGCATTTTCATGGATGAATCACTGCAGGTAAACGAATGAAAAAGAAATCAGGGCCGAATTACAACAATCGATAACAAGTAACTGGTCATCGAAATGTGAGGATTTGGCATTACCGCTCTTTTAATCGAGCATTCACTATCGAAATTTGAGATGACTGCACACGTTATAGTGCGTCATTTCATTCGAATACCATTGTACTATATTTTATATATAGTATTTTTGTTTTCAATTTTTTGTGTTTAGGAATTTACTGTCCAATCTGCACAAAATTAATTTGTTACAGAAAAATATTCTGGCCGATTTTATGGCCAAACACCCCGATTTGGTAAGGAATATTTTTTTTTATTTTTTACGGAATTGCCGACAAAGGAAAGGCAGTTGACATAATGTCCTTTGAATTCAAGGCTTTGCAAAATGTGGTTCAATGCATCTTTATTAACCCTAAATCTTTTGATAAATCTGCAAAATAAAAATGTTATTTATGTTTTTCGCGTATGCTTATACTTACGCAGCATTTGGCAATGAGAACGGATTGCTCCTATCCCTTAAGCGCTAGCGCTCAACGCGTTCGCGATATTCATCGTCGGAATCCGCGGACAAATGAAAAAATAGATCCCTTATTTACTTTAATTTCACTGTAAATAATATTTTTCTCTCTTTTCTCATACTCGTATATCAACCGGAGAAACGTCACTTTTTGAGTTGTAGTAGAATTTCTCTAGTACAATTTTATTTTCATTCAACACGTGAGCTTTCGAGTGTCATAATCCCAATCATTCGATCACGAGTTCTACTCCCTCACTCGTTATCGACTGCGGTAATTCGGACCCAGATATTTTTTTTTTTTTTATAATTTGCACGTGTTAAAGGGGATATGAATAGCCTTATACTTATTTTTAGAACACGTGCGTTTTATGGAAAGCGGAAAAGACAGAGAGTGGTGTAGTTTGAAACTCCAATTGTGGCTGTCCAGATAACTGGGGAGTATTTTGTTTGTTTTCGCTATTATTGTCGTTGCTTATGATTCACAGTATTTTTTTCCGTCCTCCTATCCAAACTATGTAGCAGAATGAAAAATTAACTCCACTAGAATTGAGCTCAAGAGAATTTATTTTTAGCGCCAGAATCTTTGTGATCAGATACAGTATTTAGACGTGGCTTTAGAGCAAAGACGAAAACCACACAGTAGCACTTATGCCAAAACTTGTTCGGCATGTAACTTTTCTTGCGTGAAACACTACAACTGCCTGTCTAAAAGAGGAAGGTATAAAATGGAAAAAAAAAACCGAAAGTTTTGTTAAAGTTATTTCACCATTTCGCAATTTAAAATAGAGAACAAGAAAAAAAAAAAAAAAAAACAAGGCCATCAGTGACAGGGGAGAGGGTAATAAGTCACAGCTTCAGGTCGTCAATCTCCCTCGCCAGTGAAATAAGTTTTTGTTTACTTATGCAAAATATATATGAAAGTGTGGTAAGTATCTTTATCACACTAGAAAGCATTAAAGTTCGTGGAACAACTGTGCCTTTTTAAATAAAGTGGTACGTGTCACCGGGACACAATCACCAGCCGCAGTGGGCCAACAACTTTACTTTAATTGTCCAGCTTATATTGTTACATCTTTCGTGTCTATGCCTCATTCAAAAACTTGAGTTTATTTAATAGAAATGATCTGATGACACTTTGTAGTTAAGGAAACCTCAATTTTTATTTCAGCTGACTGTAGAACTCAATTAAAAACTGTTATGTCACTGAAAGTGATAGAGAGAAATGCCTAAGAATGAAACTCGTAAATATCCATTTAAAACATTGTAAATCATCAGGCTGGAAGATGCCTTCTACTAATAATACGACTTTGGGAATTCGATTGTTATTGCGACTGTGACACAAATATTTCACTTGTTCACATGAATTGAAAATACCCAAGTCGAGTGTATTTCACCCCATAAATCAGAATGCTATACTCCAGCTACATGCAACACTCTCTCTCGATTTCATATGGAACGTAGCTGGTAACCACATCGCTAAACACATACAATCTAGAACAATTCATGTGTGCATGGAACCTCTTGACTTGGAATGCTATGCATGCAGCACCACCAACGAGAGGCATCGTTTTGTCCTCGTATAGTTCTTGTCGTCTTGTGTTCACTTTTGGAGGCAGTCACATTGTCGGTTCAAGTATTTTGCTTAAAAGTTTTATCGCTTTCAACCAGAAAATTTATGATCACACACACATCTGTTTCCGAATAGATGAATAAAAAGATGCACAAAAAAAAAGAAAAAAAAAAAAACAAAGAAAATCTTAATCCATTTGGAAAAGACTTTGTGTGCTATCCGCATTGAAACAGTTTTTTGTTGAACAGAGTTTTAATGCTTTTAAAAGTTGCCTCAAGTACGTATTTTGTTAGAAGATTCAATGTATGTTGACGTTGCATGATATGGATGCTATTAACAATTGTAGACATGATCAATATAACAATTGTGGAAACTCTAAAAGGAAATTTGGAAGTCGTTACTAAGTAAGGTTAAGATATTTTGTAAGTCTTTTTGTCTGTTTTTCCATTCATCCAATTTTGATATGGTTTTTGTTGCAGATACATTGCATTCAAATTCAATTGAGAGAATGAGCACTTTAGTAAAAATTAAGAATTAAATGGAAGGTATTCCGTTGGCGTCACTCTGGGGTGTATGGCATTTCATGTCTTTCACACTTGTGAGCAGTTTTCAGTAGTTGACACGTACGCCCATGCCCATTCGCAAATAAATCAGCTGTTTTGGCACTTAGTTGAAGAATCTTCTGATTTGAAACTGCCTGGATATTATTCTCTCCCTACCGCGGCCTCGCCATTTATGTCCGTAGTGATATTGCTTACCAAGTTCCACCACAGTATAGCCACTGTTTCAATCCAGAATTTCATTTTGAACGCCTAAAGTTCACCATCCGTAAGCAATCAATTCACTACTGCCTAGTGTGGACAGCAGCTCAACTTTTGATGAATTTGATGCGCTGTCCCATGCCATCACTCGAATTGTCTCTCTCATACTGAAATCGTCATTGCGGCCGATATACAATATACACAATTCGGATTGGCTTCAACATTCTGGCCAGACAATACCTGAAGGAAGGTATGTTGTATTTTTCACTGAAGTAAGCAATTTGACACAACTTGTAAATGAGCCTACACGTTACCGGACATTGAAAGTCATTCCATCAACACTCTGGACTTGTTTCTTACTCTACACTTCATACTTCAAACCCTGGTAAATTGTTGTTTTAGCGCCTCTAGGCCGGTCTGACCATAATATCGTATCAGCTAAATTCTCGTACTCCGACCAGACAGTTAAAGAAAAAACTCCTAAACGAAAAGTATGGCAATACGAGGAAGCCAAGTGAAGCAGCCTTAATAGCTTCTTTAGGAGTTTTAACTGGCCGCTATACTTCCTCGATAGCGACGTGGATGCCGCTCCTGATATGATCACTAACATTATACTCTTAGGTATGAATGACTTTATTCCTAACAGAATAAAGAGCATTAAACCTAAGGCAAACTCGTGGTTTGACCAGAGCTGTAAAGAGGCTATTAGGACTGCAATTCGACGTATAAAATTCTAACATGATCAAAAATTGAGGCAACAATCCTACAATATCGCAAAGGTAGTAAACATGTTTGGCCATTCGACAAAAATATAAAAAACTTTGCCTTCCTGACATTAAAGCTGTCAGCTCCTTAGACAAAGCAAATCTGCTTGCTGCACACTTTGCAGAAAACTCCACGCAGCCAGATATTACTTTGTCTCCACCTGTACTTGGGGGCATTGGATATTCCATGGACAAGTCCACTTTCGCACGCGAACATGAGTACTCAAAGATCTTAACATACACAAATTAGCTTCTTCAGATGGTGTCTCCCCTATAGTTCTGAAGAGGTGTTCTTCTATATGCTGGGAAATCTTTTGCGTAAGCCTTTCTGTCTATCCTACTCTTCAGGGCTCTTTTCGATTCGATGGAAAACAGTATTTGCCCAGCCCTCCCCTAAAAAACACGCCTCTTCCTTCCTGTCCAATTACCGACCCATTGCATTTACGTCCTTTCTTCCAAGGTCATGGAAACCCTAAAAAATCGTTAGCTTATGAAATATCTCCATTCACGAAAACTCCTCAATGGCCGGCAGTATGTTTTCATAGCAACAAGTCCTTTGGTAATTTGATGGCATATCTTACCAAGAAGTGGAACCAATCTCTCCATCACTTCGGCGAAACTAAGATGGTTGCGCTTGATACTTCAAAGATATTTGACAGAGTTTGGCATCAGGCTCTTTTTTCGAAAATGCGATGAGTCTCTTCTTCAATGGATTATAAATTACCTTTCGGGGCGTTCAATACAAGTTGTCTTGGATGGCTTCGAATCTGCAATTTATCATATAAATGCTGGTATTCCACAAGGCTCTGTTTTATTTCCTATATTCTTTCTTATTTTTATAAATGATCTCTTGTCTGCAACTTCTAATCTAATCCATTCCTTCGCTTATGATATTACCGTCAGTTTTTTGTATTCGTTCCCTAACTCACGTCCTTGCTCTTCGTATGTTAAACACATTAAATTCCTACCAGGACAGCGTATTCAAAGGGTGTTCAAACAACAGAGAGCAGAATTTAATGCTTAAAAAATACAATCCTGTCTTCTGTCTCTCAAGCGAAACCATAACCCTCAACCAATATCCATGAATGGTACATGCATGGCTGAAACCGAAACACTTGCTATTCTCGGTATGTGTATTAATAACCATCTTCGATGGAAGGATCACATATTCGAAGTCGCTAAAAATGTTGCAAAATGTCTAGGATTCCTTAAACAGTGCAAGAAATATTTTACCCCGTCTGATCTGGCCTCAATTTATAAGGCATTCATCCGCCCTAAGATGGAATATAACGCCCATATCTGGTCTGCTGCACCCAAGACCGTTCTGCATATTCTTGATAGGGTGCAGAATCGCGCGTTAAAACTTATAGGCGTTAGAAACATTGTGAATTCCATTCATTCACTAGAACATCGGAGAAATGTTTCCTGTCTCTTCCTGTTTTATAGTTTTTTTTTTATAAAAAATGCTCCAGCGAAATAGCCAGTTGCATTCCCCCTTCAAAATTCCACCTGCAATACGAGACATGCTTCGAATGCACATCAGTTTACCCTAAAGCCAAACTTCGGTCGTACTGTCCAATATAGGGATTCGTTTATAAGCCAAATAACACGAATGTGGAATGATCTGCCAGGCTCTGTATTTCCCCATCACTGCAAGCTTCAAACATTCAAAGCCAACGTGCATAGGCTCCTTGTTGCTCTTCCCCCTTTCCCCTAACGACCGTGCCCTGAAACAGTTTAAGGGTATTCATCTACCCTTCGGTGCGCAGATTATAAAAAATAAAAAATATCATGTTCAATCAAATAGAATCAGTTGATTGATATGATTTGGACAAAAACGCATGCTTTTCTCCAACCAGCGTTGTAATTTTTACTGAACTACATTTTTAACCTATCTGTTTACCTTATATTACTATTTACAAGTTCTCTGGTATTATTATTTTTATTGAAATTTCGATTAATATTGTTGCGAAAGAAACAATTGCAATTTTGGAATGCAAACTCAATCAACAAGCAAAGCAGTTAGCTTTAAATTTAGTTAAATTTAATGTTACTGCAAGTGGCAGCTCTTGAAAAACTAGCGGTTGGAAGAATATCAGTACTTTACCTCTCGCAAAATTAATTCGAAACTTCAGAATCTAACTCTGAATATGCCTGAGGAATTGGAACGAGTTTCAGCAATAGTATATGTTATTCTTAACCTTCAGTTAACTATAATCTAGAAAACAATGCTTGCCCTTTACAGATCTCTTTCAAAAATTTTACCCATTTTTACAAAAACACCTTTTTTCGACGACAGAAAAGTCATTTATTCATAATGAGTAATTTTTTTCCAACTGTGACAAAGCCTAAAGGAGGGTTACTCGTACATATTGGACCTATCTGTGTGTAAAGGGTGATCCAATTGGAGGTTACAACTCAAATCTGGCAATACTGTGGTTCTGTCAAAGATGAACGGCTGATATTTGACAATCTGTGAAATCTAAGCATTGACATTTCAATTTAGATTGCGTACACCCATCTGCAAAATGTGGAAAATTAAACCAACACGGTTCGCGCATTGCGAAATATTGTCGGTATACATAACCATCCATCTCGTTCAGCGGTTAAAAAATTATGGAAAAAATTCGATATAACCGGGTCAGTGTTGGACGTACAAAGACCAGTGCGTTCTTGTAGTGGCCGGTCACTTGAAAGTAACACAGTATTCGTGACAATCCATCAAAATTCATTCGCCATAGTTTCCAGCAATCGAAACTTTCTACAGCTCTAAGCAATGCAATTTAACAAAAAATCTACATCTGCATGCCTACAAAATTCTAGGCAGCAGACTATGACCATTACAGAAAGTAATATTTTCAGTACAAATGCAAAGCTGCAATGGTTTCCCTTTTTTGAGTTGATTCAAGTGGTGTTGGGAGGTTGTTCATAATCTAAGCGCAACATAAAACGGAACGCGAGTAAAATCCTTAATTTATTGCAGCAAAAAATATTAGCTATTTATGTCCGTTATACAAATCTAATCTGTATTCAGCGGAAACGGATTGAAATCAACGACTCTAAGCGAATACCTTCCACCATCTTAATCGTTTCTTCCACAAACAGCAACACAAAATCTTTTATTTCTCAACGCCACCAAATCTGTAAAATTTCCTAAAAGAACAAAGAAATACCACTCACCGTTATATTCAACAATTAATCATGTTATTCTTGCTTGTTGTACACCTGCGTCGTATGATCTCCAAGCCACAAAACAAAGTACACACACACATACTCGAACACGAAACTCCGAACCGACGAAATACACCGACCGACACGTGGCACCAAAAGCTCCAACTGCCACTGCAAACCGACACACACTACACTACCCATTGTATGAATGCCAGAAAGAGACAAAAACAAAACAACACCATGGGCTTGAAGACGAAATCTCTCTCCGATGCACACGCTTATGCATAGTAAAAGAGAAAAACACTTGAAAAACTTTCTTGCCTTCTCCATCACACATACTAAAAGAGCCGAGTACTAGGCGTACTAAAAAAAAATAAAGAACGGTCCCGATTATTATTTTCGATTTGAAGCCGCGCACTGAACTGACCTACACAACACAACACTTCCCTTGTACTGAAGCTGCGTGGTTAGCTTCTCAGAATTTATATGGGTAACTTTGAAATGTACTGAGTGGAGACTTGTCCCTATTGCAGTCAATTTTTTTTTTCCGTTTTGGAAATGGAAAAATATTTTCCATTTTTTTTACGTGAAAACGGCCATTTTTCAAAAATAAAGTGTCGCAGCAAAATGGAGAAGAAAAAGTATAACTTGTGATACAAAAGTTAAGTATATCCTCCCAGCACTGTTTGCAGATCCATGATCTTGATTTGATACGATTTTGGTTGCGTAGATAATACGCAATTCAATGAGATTAACTCAATGAGTTTTTCACGGTTTGTACCATTATTGAAGGTGGTTAGGGGATTTACACATCTCATTACCATCAATTCTAAGGTAACTGAGACTAAGCTGTCAGAAAAAAGTTGCTTTTCAATTTTTATAGTCAAGCGTTTGGAGTCAGTTTAGTGAAGAGTTTTGATTTGGTCCTTAATCGGCAAAAATAATAATTCAGATGCTGTGTACGTACATATGTAGCCTTTGCAATTGACAATGAATCAGAAAATTTGACACTTCATACCCACAGTCAAATATAAATAATATACATTCGCTTAATTTTTGTGTATTTAAAATATTAAACTGTCATAATATATTAAAGTTTGGGGTAGATTTTCAAAAAATGCCAAATGGAAGTATAATTCTGTGAACAATTTTTACAGTAAACATTTTCTAAATTGCAGCCGCTTCTGTCTCTTTCAATAAAGATAGCCTCTGCAAAATTTCAACGAATTGTATAATTCTTTTTTTGAGCATATTCCCCAGTACTAACTCTCAAAATTGATTAATTTTAGTGATAATTGGACACAGTTTTCGATAACTTCTGCGAAAGTCCATATATATGAATGATTTCTTCTGCAGACTATTGAAGTAGAAACACAATGTGACGTTGACAGTATGAATAGAAACAATGGGGTCTCATTCACTCACTCTTTTTTGTCGAAAATGCGTGCATATGGTGTCGATGAGTCTCTTCTTCAACGGATTAGAAATTACCTTTCGGGGCATTCAATACAAGTTGTCTTGGACGGCTTCAAGTCTGCAATTCAACATATAAATACTGGTGTTCCACAAGGCTCTGTTTTATCTCCGACATCCTTTCTTATTTTTATAAATGATCTCTTGTCTGCAACTTCTAATCCAACCCATTCCTTCGCTAATGACAGTACCGTCAGATTTTCGTATTCGTTCCCTAACTTACGTCCTTGCTCTTTGCATATTAAACACATTAAATTCCGACCTGGACAGCATAATCAAATGGGGTTCAACCAACAGAGTAGAATTTAATGCTTCTAAAACACAATTCTATCTTCTGTCTCAAGTGAAACCAAAATCCTCAACCATTATCCACGAATGGTACTTGCATCGCTGAAATCGAAAGACGTGGCATTCTCGGTATGTGTATTAATAACCATCTACGATGGAATGATCACATTTTCGAGGTTGCTAAAAACGATGCAAAATTTCTAGGATTCCTTAAGATGTGCAAGAAATATTTTACCCCTTCTGATCTGGTCTCAATTTATAAGGCATTCATTCGCCCTAAGCTGGAATTTAACGCCCATATCTGGTATGATGCACTCAAGACCGTTCTGCACATTCTTGATAGGGTACAAAATCGCGCATTAAAACTTATAGGTGGTAGAGACATTGTGAACTCCATACATTCACTTGAACATCCTAGATGTGTCTCGTGTCTTTCCCTGTTTTATCACTTTTTTTTTATAAAGAATGCTCCAGCGAAATAGCCAGTTGCATTCCTCCCCTTCAAAGTTCCACCTGTAATACGCGTCATGCTTTGAATGCACATCAGTTCACTGCGGCCATACTGTCAAATAAAATGTCACGAATGTGGAATGATATACCAGGCTCTGTATTTCCCCATCACTACAACCTTCTCCTCTGTTCTCCTAGCCCATTTTCCTAAACAGGGCAAGGGCCCTGAACAATTTAAGGGTATTCAAATGGAATACCTTAGGCGCGCGCAAATTAGAAAAAAAAAAAATAAATTTATCGCATCTTCCAAAACCTCACGGATGACCTAGAAAATGTTGACTATTGGAAAAGGTATATCGAAAAAGGATAAACATTTTCCTTCTCACTTTTACAAATGTAAATATGTGGCTTTGTGCACGCTTCGGAATCTTCCGAATAACCTAGGAATCAGCAACTACTATTTACATAAAATTAAGTGGTATGTTGCTGAGTTTTGTCCGATGTAGGCGTATAACTTTAGAAAGGCTAAATCGATTTGGTTGCCGTTTACTTTGTTGATTGGATAATATCTCTTAAAATATTTATCGATAGCTTAATATTACGTTCCGCTCTGAAAAGTTGAGCAATTATAGCGCATTTACGCAGCATTCAAAAATTTACAAATTATTCTGTCGAAATGCTCACAATGACAATTTGATTATTAGTAGTAAACAAATCGTTTAAGAAAGATGATTTCTCCTCATCAACTTTCAATCAGTGAGTACCACAACCGCCAACGGTGCGGCAATGGATGGGTTCTGCTTTCTTTACCCTTTTTCTGGTATTTTTTTTTTTTTTTTTTTGGTTGGATGTGGATCTGTCTGGGAATTGTGTCTGTGGCGAGAATGATAACCGATCATTTTTCTGATAGTGAAGTGAAACATTTCTAAGAATCACAGACTGATAAAACAAATTGATGTTCAAAGAGTAGCAGGTATAACATGTGAATCTACAATCATCAAGAGCGGAATATACCTGTATTATGTGGCGTAGAAAGCAGAAAATTATATCAAGCAGTCGGTTGAACTCGGGCTGGTCACCTAGTTATTTTATACACATACATAAGTACATAAGTGGAAGAGCCGGATGGAGTCGAATTTTTGAGCATAACACCACAGGGTATTAAGAGAAATCATTTTCTACTCCCTCGTATACAATTATTTTCGGCACCCTGTATCTCAAAAATCAAAAAAAAAAATCCATCCTACTAGTAGGTTTTTTCAGATGAGGTTTGTATCTTAAGTCTGAGATTTTTGTAACTGTGAAAGATATTGCTGATTATATCAAAATTATTTATCCGGATATGGATTCTGCGGAAGCCATGTTATCATTAAAGCCGTCATCTAATGACTCATCTTCCCATACTTCAAATGCAATACCATTTTGCAACTTTTTCACCTTCGTGACGTGACTCTTTAGCGACATCCATGCATAGAATAATTCATTGAGATTGTATAACCGAACTGAAAGTAGGACATCCCACAAAGTTACTGCAAGCGAGATTCTTCGAGTGTAAGTTAACATCGTCAACCACTCGCACGCGCAGCGGAAATGCTGACCTAGCGTCTGGGGCGAGAAACGAATTTCCAGGGAAATTCACGTTGGGAAATAAAATGCAAGCTAGGGAAATCAACATTGCAATAAACTAATGAAAATGCAACCTTCAATAATTTTACTTGTACGAGTCTTCTTTATTTTTAAGTTAGTCTTAATCGATACTTCATACAATAAAGGACAGGGCAATCTGCCCTGAAAAGTATTTTTTTAAATAATTTCGGCGTAAATTCTATTAACTGGCGCCCGAGCAGGGACCGTGCGGTTTTACTAAATAGTCAATACGCGTACGAATAATAAACGCACTTATAAACTAAAATAATCGTGGAAATAGTGCTAGTGAGAAAAATATAGTGGACACCAAGCCGCGAAATCATCGCTAGTGCGTGAGACAAAATAGTGGACACCAAGCCGCAAGTTTCATAGTGGACACCAAGCCACGAAATTTTCACTATAGTGCGTGTAAGCAACAAAAGTGGACACCAAGCCGCAAGTTGTGTAAAGTGGACACCAAGCCACGAAATTATTGATAGTGCGTGTAAAACAAAGTGGACACCAAGCCACAAGTTTCGTAACGTGGACACCAGGCCACGAGACTGATTAGTAATTGTGTAGGGGAAAAGAGGCCCCCGAGTAATCCTGTAAAACAGGGATAAAAAGGAGTTCCGGAATAGCGAACAGCCGCCCCAACCAACAGCCACGGTCCAGAACCCATCTTCGTTATGAGAATTGAAGCCGTTATATTTCTGTAAGAATATTTTTGTCCTTTGTAATTTGTAATCGATTTTGTAACATCCTAAGACTCAACTAGAATAAGATCCAAATTTTAATTTCTGTAAGAACATTTTTTTTTTTTTTATACATAATTCGTAATTATTTGTGTAACAACTTAAGACTCATCTAGATTAAGACCCATTTTAATTATTTTTGATTCAATTTCAATTGCGAATCTCGGTTCACATTCATTGACTTAATTTCAATCACAAAAATTTCAAAATGTCGAACCCAAATAACTTAATCAGACCAGCCCGCTTAGAAGTACCAGGAGAAAATGCTGCTCCTCCTGCTCCTCCTGCCCCCTCCTTTACAAACCAAATAGACGATAACTTGGTACATCTCATAACCAGACTCGTAACCGAAACACTACACATTCAGGGACGACAGATATTTAATTCAATTATGAATCCAGCCTCAGATATCAATAATGATATTGATCAACCGATTAACACCACTGATCAGAATCTTTCCGACATGGACAAAGTTCCAGATGTGGTTAAGAGTTTGCGCGAGTTTTCAGGTGAAGCTCAGGAGTTCAACTCGTGGAAGAAAAGTGTTGAAAGAATACTTAAGATCTACGAGCACCTCAAGGGTACTCCAAAATATTATGGCATCTTGTCCGTTATTAGAAATAAAATAACAGGCCATGCCGATATAGCGCTCGAATCATATAATACCCCTTTAAACTGGGAAAAGATTTCTAAATGTTTGACTCTGCATTATGCAGATAAAAGGGATCTAGGGACACTCGAGTACCAAATGACGACTTTGGTACAGGGTAACAATACAATACCCGAATTCTATCAAGCAGTTTATCATCATTTATCTCTGATTCTTAACAAACTCGGTTGTATTGACATGAGCCATGAGTCGTTAAATAACATGACTCAATGTTATAGAGATAAGGCACTTGATACTTTCGTTAGAGGGTTGAAAGGCGACCTTCCCAGATTACTCAGTATAAGGGAACCCGCAGATTTGCCGCAGGCTCTGCATCTTTGTCTTAAACTCCAAAATGTTGACTTCAGAACTCAACACGCCAATAATTCCCAATCAACAGCTCGGAAAACCTTCCAGCAAACACCTCCACCGGTTCCTCCTAGAAGATTCAATCCTCCACACCCAGTTCCTGTTCCAGCCCCAAGGCGAGAGTTCTTTCCACAATTGCTTCATAACCCTAGTCAACCTCAGCAACCCCAATTCCACAGGCAACCACAATATCACTCTAGGTCTTTCCAACAAGCCCAACCGCAACGGTTTCCACCAAACCAACGCGAACTTCCTCCCAAGCCTATGGACATAGATCATTCCATTAGAACTCAGAGGGTAAATTACCTAAATAGACCAAGAAACCAGCCTACTGCAAAGAAGCGAGAGCACTCACAACAAGTTCATCAACCCTATAAAATGCAACGAGTCTACCATACTGAAGAAGCCGTCGCCGAAGAACAAGAAATAGAACAATACGAAGCCACGATGAACCAAGAAGATCAAAACCACGAACAAACACTTACGGAATACAGTGACGACCAAACAGACGAACAATATTTTGATCCACCGCAACAAGTTGATGACATATATTTTTTAGATTAAAACACTCTTCGCTTCCTTATTTCGAGCACGTTGCAAAGAGTGGACAGGTGTATAAATTTCTAATTGACACAGGCTCGAACAAAAATTACATTCAACCACGACATATACGCAATCCTCTCCCCAACAAAAAGATTTTCTATGCTAATTCCGTAGGGGGAAACATTAGAATAACCCACCATAGTCTTATTCCTCTTTTTGGTACTGAAATAGGCCCCTTACAATTTTTTATACTTCCTACCCTTATATCATTCGACGGCATTATAGGGAACGATACCCTTAAAAGCCTGAATGCGGTTATTCACATAAATGATAACTATATGAAAGTTCACCAGAACACTTTTATCGAACTTAAACAGCATCTAACTGAAACCGTAAATAGCGTAAATATCCGAACATCCCATTTGAATGACGAAGACTCTAACTATCTCACTAAAGTTATTGGGTCTTTTCCGAAACTCTTCTCTGATCCTGACGAGAAACTTACTTATGCGACAACTGTGAAAGGAGAAATTCGTACAATAGGTAACGAACCAGTCTATTCGAAATCCTACCCCTACCCAAGAGGACTTAAAGAAGAAGTTGAAAAACAAATCAACCAACTTCTAAATGATAATATTATCAGGCCGTCGAAATCTCCATATAATTCGCCAGTCTGGATCGTCAACAAAAAATTGGACGCTTCAGGCGAAAAAAAATATCGAATGGTGATCGACTACCGAAAACTTAACTCGGTCACCATTGCCGACAGATACCCCATTCCGGAAATCAATGAGGTCCTAGCTAACCTCGGCGACAACAGATGGTTTTCTGTCATAGATTTGAAGAGCGGATTTCACCAAATCAAGCTCAGAGAATCCGATATTGAGAAAACGGCGTTCTCTATCAATAACGGGAAATTCGAGTTCACTCGTCTTCCCTTTGGTTTGAAAAATGCTCCGGCGATTTTCCAAAGAGCTCTCGACGATATCCTAAGAGAGCACATCGGAAAACGATGTTACGTCTACATCGATGATATTGTCATCTTTGGAAAAGACAAGGCTGAACATTTTAAAAACCTGAAAGCCGTCTTTGATACTCTAGAACGCGCCAACATGAAGATTCAGTTGGATAAATGCGAATTTTTCAAGACCGAGGTGGAATTCTTAGGATTCATCATCAGCACTGATGGCATTAAGACTAACCCTAAAAAGGTTCATGCCATTACAGAGCTACCACCCCCAAAAACGCTCAAAGACCTGAGATCTTTTCTAGGTATGTCAGGGTATTATCGCCGATTTATCAGAGATTATGCGAAAATAGCGAAACCCCTGACATCCCTTTTAAGAGGGGAAGACGGACGAGTGTCCAGACATCTCTCTAAAAATAAAAAGATAGATCTTGACGAAAATTGCATTTACTCATTTAACCAAATTAAAGACTCCTTAACTTCCAAAGAAGTAACTCTCACTCACCCGAACTTTAACAAAGACTTCGAACTCACGACGGACGCATCCGACTATGCAATTGGTGCTGTCCTATCCCAGGACAGAAAACCCATAACATTTCTCTCAAGGACACTGACAAAGACAGAAGAAAGCTACGCCACTAACGAGAAAGAGATGCTCGCCATCATCTGGGCTCTAAACTCGCTTAGGAATTTCCTTTACGGATCAAAAAAGGTAAATATTTATACGGACCACCAGCCATTAACATATGCGCTGAGTAATAGAAACACAAACCACAAGATGAAGCGATGGAAGGCAATTCTGGAGGAGTACAACTACGAACTCAAGTACAAACCAGGAAAGGAAAATGTAGTTGCCGATGCTTTATCTCGACTGCCACAAAAAACACAAATAAATTCAATGACCATGACGCAACATAGTGATGAGAGTTCTTCACATAACCTGATACCAGCAGTTGAAGTACCCATTAACGTTTTTCGAAATCAGCTGATTTTAGAAATCGGGGACACAACTAGCCATCAATTCTTAATTCCATTCCCCACGTACCACAGACACGTTTTTGTACAACCCAGTTATAGCAACTCAGATATCATTTCAATTTTTAAAAAATATTTAAATCCCAGTGTAATAAATGGCTTGCAAACAAAAGAAGAAATAATGGGCCGAATACAAAACATTTATCCCGAACATTTTTCCAAATACAAAGTTAGATACACTCAAACAATAGTTGAAGATCTGGCCAACGAAACGGAGCAGGAAGAAAAAATATTAAGTATCCATCGCAGGGCACACCGTAATCCGGAAGAAAACCGCATACAACTTCTTCAACATTTTTATTTTCCGAAAATGGCATCAAAAATCAAAAGACTAGTAAAAGTATGTAGAATTTGCAAAGAAAACAAATATGAACGACACCCAAATAAACCTATCCTTGAACCAACTCCAATCCCTAATTATCCTGGCCACACTCTGCATTTAGATATTTATTCAACGGAAAAAAAACTGGTATTAACCGCCATATGCAAGCTCACCAAGTTCGCCAAGACTAAAATTATCAAGTCAAGAGCAATAACCGACCTCAGGCAACCTCTTCGAGAAATCTTATTCTCTTTCTGCATTCCCGAGAGTGTTGTCATAGACAACGAAAAAGCCCTTAATTCGGTATCCATATTATCCATGATGGAAGACGAGTTGGGCATTCGTATTCACAGAACACCACCCTACAAATCCGAAGTAAACGGGCAGATTGAGCGGTTTCATTCAACTCTCTCAGAGATCATGAGATGCCTCAAGGCTGAAAAGGTATCCCGATCCTTCGAGGAACTGCTCGAAAGAGCCACTAACGAATATAATTTTACAATTCACTCCACAACAGGAAAAAAACCGGTCGAACTCTTCTTTGGTCGATCTCCACAAATAACCCCCGAAGAACTTGATAAAACCAGGCAGAATAATATAGATAAAATTATCCAAAAACAAGAACAAGATTTAAGTTATCATAACCAAACCAGGAAACCATGTAAGATGTACCATCCTGGAGACGTCATTTACATAAAGCATAACAAAAGAATTGGTTCTAAACTCACCGTCCGATATAAAAAGGAAGTAGTTAAGGAAAACAAAAATACAACTGTCGTGACTGAATCCGGCAAAACGATCCACAAAAGCAATATTAGGAACTGAACAATAAATTTCATATCTCTCTTTTCAGACATGCATTATGCATCGCGGAAGCGGAAATCCAAATTTTGGACTTCTCTAATTCTCAATTCGTTTCAATACACACTGGACAAACAAAGATACAGAACGGAAATTTCAAATTAATCCATGACATTGACCTCGACCAATACGACCAACTCTTGACCAAAATTTCTCCAATGCTTAAACTTAACGAAACAAGGAACGATTCCCTTTTCCTATACCTTTCCCATGAGCACGAGCAAATAAAAAATTTGATATCTAACCTAAAACCAAAAAGGGTAAGAAGATCTCTAGATTTTATAGGTTCGACGTGGAAGTGGATTGCCGGTAATCCCGACCACAACGATTTCATTACTATCAAAAGAAAAATGAATAACCTACTTACTAACTCTAACGATCAAGTTGTAATAAATAAATTGCATAATGAAAGAATTAATAACATAACCAAGATTACGAATGAGATTGAATCAATGCTAAAAACCAATAAAAATTTCAACAGAGATGTAATATTAAATATTCAATACAAATTTAAAATTTTAAAAGAAGAATTAGTTAACATTAATTTGGCCATACATTGGGCGAAACTAGGAATTGTTAATTCAATGATTTTATCAAAAGAAGAAATAAGCCTAGCTGTAAAAACACTAAATCAAGAGAATGTCCCTTTCACTACTATAGAAGAAGCTCTTAATTTTGCTGAAATAAAGATAATAACAAACACAGCTTCCATACTTTATATTGTTAATATCCCTACTACCGATCCTTCCACATATGAACGAATATTATTAAAACCTGTGAAGAGAAATGGAGTAGCCATAGAAATAGACTATAAAGAAGTTGTAAGAAACAAAAACGAAATTTTTGGCGTAACTAATGATTGTAAAGTAATAAATAGTGTTTCAATTTGTAATAAAAGAGATCTTATAAATATTGCTAACTCAGCATGTATTCCCAACCTATTAAATAGTAAAATAGCAACATGTAATAAAGTGAATAGTCAGCATATCCCGTCGATCGAGGAAATAACAAGTGGAATGATCCTGCTTAACGACTTTAACGGAACTCTCCAAGTCGAATCCACGCCTCGGAACCTTACTGGTACCTTCCTTATTAAATACGAGAAAACCAACATAACGATAAATAATAGAGTATTTGCGGCATACGAAGCTTCTACACACACCGTTCTTCCAGCCATACTGCAGCCAACACCCATAGAGAACAGATTCCATCGACTATTGTCGCTCGAAATGATGGGCGAACTCCACATCAACAATACCAAAAGTATCGAGTTGCTCAAAAGCGAAAACGAAGCTTACGCATTCATCAGCTGCGGAACAATAAGTCTCATCGGGATTATCCTAGTAATTATCACCATCTATAGAATCATAACAAGGCATTCAAGTAATGAAACCAGAGTCATGATCCAGCAGCAAGAAATTAAGAACATCGAAGCTCCACCACACACTGAAAGTTTACCAAAAGGAAGAATCCAACAAACAAAGTTCAACGACCTTCCTTACTTTTAGGCGATTGAGGACCATCGCATTTAAAGGGGGAAGAGTTAACATCGTCAACCACTCGCACGCGCAGCGGAAATGCTGACCTAGCGTCTGGGGCGAGAAACGAATTTCCAGGGAAATTCACGTTGGGAAATAAAATGCAAGCTAGGGAAATCAACATTGCAATAAACTAATGAAAATGCAACCTTCAATAATTTTACTTGTACGAGTCTTCTTTATTTTTAAGTTAGTCTTAATCGATACTTCATACAATAAAGGACAGGGCAATCTGCCCTGAAAAGTATTTTTTTAAATAATTTCGGCGTAAATTCTATTAACTTGTACAAGTGTACATCGCACCCTTCTGACTTTTGCCCACATTTTACGTGTGGAAGTGCAACAAACTGTTGCACCATCCACCAAGAAACATCCATGCATGGAATACATGAGAATTATTGATTTTCGTTTCTCCCTACATATGGTCTCCTTATGAATGAAAAATACGCAGAGTATGTGTTATATAATCACAATTAGTTTCCAATAATCCTCTTGAGACGGCCGCACGAAGGAATGCCAATACAAATGACACCCTTCAAGGAAATTAATAGTGAATAGAACATTTGTTCTGCTATCAGGATAACAAGGACGCTCGTGTGCACAGCACAAAACTGAGTAAAAATGAGTTTCGTTGAGTAACTAACACGCAGCAATAAATCTTCACTTCGCTGCGAAGCGGTAGTAGAAGTATTTGAATGTTTCGTCCTGGTTGGCTGGTTTATTTGGTCGTAGGATATTTTTCACTTCTGTTTTCTTCGTAGTGGTGAGGTACTGCCATTGTTTGCGAAGGGCAAACATATACACTTTAGACTATAAATTTGGGCAGAAGTCTTGTTTAAGTTCTAATCCTAACAATAAATCAGCCCAATGACTAAATGATTCTAACGTGCAAATAGTTACTTGCGGTAAGGGCATGAAACCGCAGGATAAATCAGCATTGCGGTGTCGGAGCAATTGACGGGTATAAGCATTTTGGCTTGAAATATTTATTTGATTTCGAAATATAGAATTGTTTAGGAAGGATTATAGAAATTATGTTGTTCTCTGTAAATTAGGCTTTGGTCCGGATTTGTAGGATAATTTTATGTGGATTAACTTTTTAAGGTTTTTAAAATATATTCGTTAAGAAACGAAACTTACACAGGAAACGACAACAAGGTGTTAAGCTAACAACCGGACCGAATGAGCAATTAAAAGCGAGGCCGTTTACACTTTATATCGTCAGTCGGGATTCGGGGGAGCAAACAGTAGGACCAAGGAATTCATTGAAGGTCGGAACAACATTCAGTGAAGTGTTTAGATGGTAACCTTTTAATTTTGGATGAGGATCCACTAACTACTTAGACGATGGTGATATGATCTCAAACTGTAATGAGTCTTCCGAAGCAACAAATTCATGAATTCGTACCGGACCTTCCAGTAAAACCGAAACCAAGTCTCTGAACGAAAACCAAGCGGTGGGTATTGATGACATTAATGCGTCGAGTGCAGGTCTCCGATACTTTAGATAGCTTGAATCGAGATGCTATCTGGTTGGTTTTGTACAGGAGAGGCATCCCAGACTCATAGCTACACGTCTTACACTTTGGTAAGGTGTCGAAGGATTTGAAGTGGACTACGTCAGGGGAACATACTGTCACACCTGTTGTTCTTGTTGGTTATCAGTGATATACTCCGAGCAGCATTGCCGGAAGGTGCAATTCGATGGACTATGACATCTTAACTTAAACACCCCGACTACGCTGACAATGTTTGCCTACTTTTACATTGGATAATGGACCTTCATTTGATGTTCCAAAATCTAGAAGCTGAGGTGCTACTTAATATAAATGCAGTCAAAACAAGAGCCCTGACAACCTCAAACATCCGTGCTCAACCCAGACAGGAAATCGAGAAAGTAGACAACTTTCTATATCTAGGAAGCACCGAACTGGATGTGTGTAGAAGAATCGGGAGAAGCAATGTTCTCAGCACAAGAACTAAGCTACGACTGTTCCTTTCCAACGTAGAATCAGTACTGCTATATGGGTGCAGCACTTGGAAGGTGGACATGGACATACGCAAGCTGCAGACCTTCGTAAATAGATGTCTATGAATCCTCTTGAGGATTTTTGGCCCAATCGTATCTCCAACGAAGAACTTTATCAGAAAACGGGTCAAGAATCTATAGACGTTGCTATATGAAGGACAAAGTGGCTGTAGATTGGACACACCCTACGGCGGGAAGCCAACTCCATTGCGAAATACTATATACCAAGCAATGGAATCCGCTAACCCAGGCAGGCAGAACTGCCGGACGCAAACGTGGCGCAGAACAGTTAAGGAGGAATCTAGCTCTTTGGGAATGAGTGTGGCTCCTGCCTCCAAGTCAAATACGTTACAGAACTTCGCTCGTCAAGGCGTGAAAGATTTGAAGAATGAATGCGTCGAGCCTTGCGCGATTAGTGTTCCGTATCGATATTCAAACTGTATCTTTATTGTTCTTTATGGTTAATTCACAGAAAAGGGAAGGTACTGGTCGTACTTGAATTGGTCAGGTCAACAAACACTCTTCGTTCCATGCCTGCCAATATGTTTGTTCACACATGGCTCTCTTAAGAATCAGTAAAGATATTTTGATGAAATTTATTTCGTATTCATGTACAAGTATATCCTGATACGTAGGTAATTTCGTCTTAAAACTATAAATATCGGCCCAAGTGTGAGTGGAATCTGGGAAGCGAGGTTTCAAAAATTTGTAAATCATCTTTGTTGCCGTACTAATACAAAAACTCCTAACCGATTTCGATGAAGTAGTTCCACTTGAAATTGTTCGAAATCGAACATAGTGGGGGTAAGATATGAGGAGGGGTTTAAGATATTTTGAACTAATTTTTGAAAGTTTGCCTAACTCAAGAACCACTGAACGGATTTTGATGAAATTTGGATTTTTGGATGAAAATGGTGTAAGATATGGTGGAGTGACTATTCATTGCATGCCAATTTTTTTTTGCAAAAATTCAGTAATCTAGCTCAAACGGTTCTAAAGTCACAAGCGTGTTACAAACACACGGACTAATGAACAGACGCACAGACATATTGTCTTAACAATTGGATACAAATGATCAGACGGACATATGGACAGACTGATAGATGAGCAGACAGACACTGTATTGAATCCATTTGTGTGTCATTTATACCATACTGGTACGTAATACTAAATATCATGCAAACTGAGTCATTTTTGCGAAAGTTATCGTATAAAAAAACACATTTATTTACGACTAGCTGACCCTTATGTACTATGTTGTTGGAATGACAACATTCCCCGTTCTGCCGAAATTGAATTGTTCCCGGCAGAGGATTATACAAGCTTTGCATGTCTTGTGCTAATGAACACAATGTAGCCAACTGAACTATTCCCAGTCTCATTTCCGTCATACGAGAATGTCGTCCACAAAGAAACAGGAAAAACAAATCAAAAATTCTAACTAACGCCAACGAAAAAAACATTCTTTTTGCAACCGCACGAACCTCACTGATGCACCCGTTTGGACGATGGTATCCGCTGATTGGAAATTCATGATTATCTACACTAATATTATAGAGAGAGAGTGTGAGTTTCTTTGTTTGCAAGGAGTAAACTCGAAAACTGGTGGTCCGATTTCAAAAATTTGTTCATTGCTACAAAGCTATTTAATTTGGTACACAATTAGTTCTTATATTAATTTGTTGTATGCGTAAAAGTTTACTGAGAGTTATCCAAGAAAACAGTCAATTTGGTCGTTTTTCTACGGGTTTAGTTAAAAATATTTCTGTATCTTACGGAATCATAAATTTTTTTAAGATAAAACATAGGGTGTATTCATAAACGTCATACTAACAAAGATCTGCAATATCCGCGTTCATAAACGCAGATTTTCAGTCGAATTAACCTAGGCGAACTGCATTAGCACTTGTTCATAAACGCCAGACTACCGTCAGTGTCGTGTAGTAAGGTTAGGCAATATGTCAATATTTTGAGCTATTCGATAGAACCTACGGTAGGAAGCACTGCATAGCTCCCCCTCCAAATTTCCTTTGTGCAAGCTTATCGCTTGAGACTGAAAACAGTGAAAGTGTCGCTTGTAGTTCAGGTTCCGAAACTTGTTTGAAGGCCATTTAATAAATTTCTTTCTTAGTGCAAATAAAAGCTTAATTTAATTCTCTAAAATGCAGCTCCGTGGGCAACATTAAACAGATTCGCTAGTTCCCTAAAACAGGAGCCATTGGCCAACTTCCACAAGGTCAGGGACAACGCTAACTTCAACGGCAGTTTTGGTCGACCAGTATTTTTAATCATTCACAACGCTTTCAACTCATTTTCAACAAACTATAAATACACTTTGTGACTCTTGTTATCCTGTATTACAAGCAAGAAACAACTTACATTGAACAACCTAAAATGGCTATGGAATACATCGTCAGGATACTCGGAAATCAACTTCATAAAGAAAGGATTTTTTGGCAATAAACGATGTTCCTTTATGCCATAAATCTTTTTTCTTATAAAATTATTCTTCTTTCTTATCCTCGAATTATTTTTTCGAATAATACTCCGCTTTTCTTTCTCTGAAAGCAAATCAAAAATTAAGCTCAACAAAATCTTTATTTTCTCGTACACGATTCTCTGACGTTTATGAACGGTGTTTAGATGAAAATTGTACTAAATCCGTACTTCATCATGACTGCACATATTCTGCGAACTAGTAGCGTTCAAAAACGCATAAGAAAAGAAATGCGATTATACTTGAGCAGATTTTCGACGTTTATGAATACACCCATAGCCTATGTCCATCTCAAATAATGTAACTCTATAACAATAAAAGAATTTTTGAAATCGGTTCAGCAGTTTTCGAGTTTACTCCTTACAAACAAACAAACTTATACTCTTTCTTTGCAATATTAGTATAGACTTGATTGTAGTACGTACTTACAGTTAACATTTTTCAAAATTGAAATAAATTTTACTCACAAATTGTGTTCGAATGATCTTTAAGTAGGCTCTACCCCTGTAACACCCTGTATTTGTGCTGAAAAATGGATCTCAAAATTATTTAAGAGGTTTTTCTAAGAATTTTGCTTTCATTTTTGATCAGAGTTGAATCGCAACAAATGAAAATTCAAAGACTCTTTTGTCAAGAATCCTTCTTCAGGCATGGACGGTCAATTCAAATGTTTTTATCTACTTTCCAGCATTTGTTAATTATTTCCGTACTATACTCGTATGTGGGGAATATGAATATTGAAAATCTAGAGATGGCCAATTAGTTCTATCAAAGCATTCAAACAATACTACGGTATGGTTTCACAAGCAGTGACTCTCATACTTTTAAAACTAAAAACCGAATAAACTTCCTCTGAAAATTGGTTGTCTGTCAATGCCTTTTGCGTATTTCCAAGATGTCTATGTGTCTGTTGCATGTTCATCGATGTAAACATAGATATTTGTACGCCTTCTTTCATATACTCCTTTTGCTTACACACGATTTCATTGAACTACAAAGGATTCCTATCTTTCAAAAAAGGAATTTGCTCAGAAAGGCACAAGGACAACAAAAAAAAAATATCGTTTGCAGTTATTCTCTCAGTTCAGTTGGCCTTTTGGTGAATCAATTGGCAATAAGTAATCATACAGAACAGAATCCATCGTAATCTGCAATCTGTGGATTAAGCTTTTGCCAGACTTCAGGATCCGTCTTATACCGATGATTGCCGATTAAATGTGTATTCTTGTGGTATGCCAATGTAAAGTAGGAAACTGTGCCAAAATGTGCTCTTTATCTGAACCGAAATTATCTGTCTCAGGTTTACTATGTGATCAGGTTTTTTTTTTAAATATAAAAATTTGTCTGGCTTCAGAACAAGAGGCAGATGCAGTAATGTGAGAGTAAGTGTCTGTGAGCGAGGACGATTTGGCAACGGTCGAGGTGATATTTTTATGTACATACTGGTAGTAGAAACGGTTCAACGGAAGATGGTCCTTATATCCGGGGTCTTTGTAACATAGTACTATTGGCCATAGAGAACTTTCGAAAGTTGCCAAGGGAAAGGGAATACTTTATTTTAGCAGTTAATAACTCACAGCAATTTTGAGCCATATAATGTGTGGTTTTGGTGTAGAATGATATTAATGGTCGTTTTCGCTTTATAATGAAATATTTTTTGGCATTACTTCTCATCAGCTAGTCAGGCTAAAAATAGTTTCAAATTTATAGTTGTTTATGTGATTTAGAAATGTTGGTCGTATATCTATGTAGTGAGAGTGCGAAGGAAATTATGCAAACCTTCAACCCCAATCATCGTTGCCGTTGGGCTACTTTAGTCGTCATTTAACATCTTTTTGACTTTTTGATATCTAAAAAATTATCAAATTTAGACCTTTTCTAACCCCAGACTGTCTTCATGGGTGATTTGGTTCAAATTGGACATTTTAGGATTCATATCTCGCACACCACTTGTACTGCGGATCTGATTTTTTTAAGTGGAGTGCGTATATTTCAAATCAACATTTATCCATACACAGAATGTACCTATATGCTCAATGTACCTCGTATGCACTCAATGTTCCTTTGGAGCAAATAGTCTTGGTACATTTTGCTTTTCTAAATAAAATCACAATTTGTGAGGCATTCTACAGAAATTCAAGCCTATTGCATATTTTTAAGTGAAGGTGTTATAATATCTAACAATACATAATCCCCTAAAAAAAGGAACAAAATCCCCGATAAAAATTCCACGATAAACAAAACTCAAGAAATAAGTGGCAAGCATACAAAGGTGCAAATTTCCAAAAACTCAAAACAATAATGAAAACTTTGATGATTTAGTTTGGGGATATTCGCTTTTAGAAAATATTGTAGTATGCGGGCTACGGCTCGAGTAGATAAAACGATATTCTGTGAAATTTATTTCTTTATTTTCTAGTCTATAGAACAATTCAAGTTCACACTATACTATTCTTTGCAAATTCTTTTCTTACAAGGTCTCTTTCCTCTCAAATCACTTTATCTCCTTTCAATTATTTAATTCACAAATCCAAACTAATTACTTTTTCTTGTTTACTCTCAACTTTCAATTTATCACCAAATTACAACTTCGCCCATTATCACTTTTCCAATCTCTTCGCCACGGTTCTAAACCAACTGTCTTTTTTTTGATCGCCATCTGTCCTTATATAGCAGAAGTTTCTGATAGCCAGAAGCTTCTAGCAAATTCTTCGACCACTGGAACAAGAGAAATAATTATTGCAGTTATAATTCCCTTTTATCCCTGATATTATTCGTCTCTTTCGTTGACATGAGCTGTGGAGACTTCGTCCCAGACACGAACCTCGAATGAAAGGACAGTTTGAACCAAAATTCTGCCAAAATGGAAAGTCACTGCGGAATTTGCTGCATAGACATAGGCGCGTAGTTATTATTATGCTACACTGTCCCCCTCTTAGACGTGTTCGTCCCGAACAAGTGCATCCTCATTTCGGCCATTGTATCGACTCAGTCGGTCCACATGAACCACTTTCATTTTGGCCCTCGGTCCTCGCTGGATGCGGTAGACAACATCGTTGATGCGGGTTACTATTCTGTAGGGACCTTCCCAGTTCCGCTGTAATTTAGGTGACTTCCCCTTTTGGCGATGGGGATTATACAGCCACACCAGATCTCCTTCCTGGAATCCTGACGTTGTTGCCTTGGCATCATACCTGGTCTTCATGCGGTCGCTCGTCATCTTAATCTGGCTTCTGGTCCTTTGGTGTATGTCCCTAAGCCTTTCCCTAAGGTCCGCCACGTACTCTTCTTCATTTCTGGGCTCATTGGTAGGAGATCCAAATTTCACCTCACTGGGTAAACGAGCTATTCCACCGAATAAGATTTCGAACGGCGTATGTCGAGTAGTGCTATGCACGGCACTTCTATAGGCCATCAAAAACAAGGGAATCTGCCGGTCCCAATCCCGTTGGTAGTCACCTACGACCTTCGAGAGATGTTCGTCCAAAGTCCTATTGAAACGCTCCACCATACCGTCCGACTGTGGATGAAGCGGGGTTGTCCTTGTCTTTTTGATTCCGAGTAGTTGACACATCTCTTGGAAGATTCTTGACTCGAAGTTCCGCCCTTGGTCAGAATGCAATTCCAAGGGCACACCGAATCTGCTAACCCAATTGTAGACGATCTGCTCCGCCACGGTTCTGGCTTCCTGGTTAGGGATCGGAAACGCTTCCGGCCACTTACTGAAGTAGTCCATCACTACGAGTATATACCGATTACCATTGTCGGTTTCCGGAAAGGGCCCTGCGATGTCAATGGCGATTCGTTCGAAAGGTGCTCCCACGTTGTATTGGTGCATCTTACCTCGAGTTTTGATTCTCGGACCCTTGCTAGCTGCACACACGTCGCATTTTCTGCACCAGTCTTCGATATCTTCCTTCGCTTTTAACCAATAAAAACGTTCTCGTACCTTTTCTAGCGTCTTATTCACTCCCAAGTGGCCTCCGGTCGCCCCGCCATGCATTTCCTGTAACACCTCCTTGACCCTCGTCCGCGGTACGACAAGCTGCATTACAAACGACTTTCCGTCGGAGGATTCCCATTTTCTTCTCAGAACACCTTCTTGGACATGGAGGGAGTCCCACTGCGCAAAATATGCCTTTAAGGTCGGGCTTCTGTGAGAGATGTCCTGATGATCCGGTTTCTCCATGTTCTCCTTCCAGGCCAGAATCGGCTCGATATCCGGGTCTTCCTTCTGAGCGTTCCGGATCTCATCTACGCTCCAGCCGGCGATAGGTTCGGCTCTCATTCTTTGGATGGAAACCAGCTCCCGTTCTTCCTGACGCGCACAATGTTTACAATCCGTTCTGCATGGTCTCCGGGACAGTGCATCCGCATTAGAGTGGAGCCTTCCTTTACGATGCTGTATTTCGTAGTCGTAGATTTGCAGCCTTTCGATCCATCTTGCGACCTGACCCTCAGGACTCTTGAACTGTAATAGCCATTTTAAGGCTGCATGGTCTGTGCGAAGAACGAACTTCCTCCCGTAGAGGTATTTGTGAAAATGCTTCGTAGCCAAGATCAAAGCTAGAAGTTCTCTCCTTGTCACGCAGTAGTTCCTTTCTGGCTTAGAGAGCACCTTGCTGAAGTACGTAACCACCTTCTCTTGGCCGTCATGCACCTGGGAGAGTACGGCTCCTACCCCGACATTACTAGCATCTGCATCCACAACGAACGTTTCCCCGGGAGTGGGGTAAGCCAGTATCGGGGCATCGCATAGCCGTTGTTTAAGTGCCTTGAAGCTCTTCTCGCACTCAATTGACCATTTGAATTGTTTTCCCTTTTCCGTCAACTGGTGCAGGTTCTTTGCGATCCCGGCAAAATCCTTCACGAACCGTCTGTAGTAGGTGGCTAGGCCCAGGAAGCTCCTTAGTTGGTGTTTGTCTTTGGGGACTGGCCAGTTTTTCACCGCTTCGACCTTCTCCGGATCGGTTCTCACTCCTTTCGCTGAAATTATGTGTCCCAGGTACTTGACTTCCGCTCTAAACAGGGCGCACTTCTTGGGGTTGAGCTTCAGGCGGGCACTTCGAAGCCTTTGAAACACATCCCTTAGATTGTCTCGGTGTTGCGCAAACGTTTTTCCTATGACGATGACATCATCCAAGTAAACCAAACAGGTTTTCCATGTTAACCCTTGCAGGACACATTCCATCAATCGCTCGAAAGTCGCCGGAGCATTGCACAGCCCGAATGGCATTACCGTGAATTGCCATAGCCCATTTCCTGCGGTGAAGGCGGTTTTCTCCCGGTCTTCTGGATGGATCTGTACCTGCCAGTAGCCACTCTTCAAGTCGAGAGTGGAAAACCATCGGGCTCCTGATAGTGTGTCTAGCGTGTCGTCAATCCGTGGCAGAGGGTAGCTGTCTTTCTTGGTGACGTAATTGAGCTGCCGATAGTCCACGCAGAACCGCGTGCTGCCATCTTTCTTCTTAACCAGTACAACCGGTGATGCCCACGGACTTTTGGAACTTTCAATCACACCTTCTTTCTCCATTGCCGACACCATCTCTGCAACTTCTGTCTGCTTTGCCAATGGAAGGCGCCTAGCAGGCTGACGAATTGGTCTAGTATCACCAGTGTCTATTCGATGTTGTACCAGGTGTGTTCGGCCGTATTCTCCGTCCTGTGAGGCAAATACATCAGCGTACTCATTGATAAGATTCTCTGCCATAGTTCGCTGCTCCTGATTCAGCTCACTGGACTGGAGAATCGTCTCTCTCGTTTCCGCTGTCCAAGGTGATGGGAGAGGTTTTGGAGGACCACGTTCAGATATTGTTGCGACGGCGGTAATCGGCGTGCATTTTCCAGTCACCTCCCCTCGCCTTAGTTTGACAGTGTGTGGTCTTGCGTTCAAAACTCTCACTGGAACCATGGTGTTCTTTGGTTCGACTAACGTCTTTCCCACGATGTAGTCTTGAGAATTCTTCTCTGGGTCTGGTTCTACTATGTAGAATCGGTGGCTCCCAAGATCACCTTCCAGCTTCGTCCAAATGATTGTCTCTGAAGACGGCGGCAAAACTTCGTCTTTGCTGATGACTGTCCTGAGAGTTACGGCATTCTCGTTTCCGTACACCATCGGAATCTCCACATTTCGATACCTCAGTACTTGCATCCCGATGTCCAAGATTACTTCATTTGCTTTCATGAAGTCTATTCCGATGATGCACTCGTCGCATATGTCTGCCACCAGAAACGCATGGGAGAACGTCAGTCCTGCCAGAGTAAGCGTAAGACGAACTTCTCCAAATACCTTCGCCATTTCCCCTGTTGCAGTCTTCAGGCAGTAGCTGTTGGTGTTGTGCAGCCAGGAGCTTTTGACGATATCTCTTCTTACAATGGAGGCAGTGGCACCTGTGTCGATGGTGGCTACGCACTTCTTCTCGTTGATTAGTGCCTCCACTGTCAGGCTCTTGTTACCCCGTTTGGTTTGCGAAACTTGAATGGTGGTCCTGGGGGCCTCGATTCCAGTAACCAACTTCTGCCCCGCGAAGTTGGTCCTTACGCATTTCCCGACTGCTGGTTTTGGGAAGTTCTGACTGACAGGATGGATGTTATCACCGCCAGATGCTTCCTCTCTGCTTCTCCTACTTCCGCAATGTGAACAATTTCCTCGTCTAGGTGCACTTCTGCACTGCCGTTGTAGGTGTCCGGTTTGGTTGCAATTCCAGCAACGGATTTGACTTCCGCGAGCTCTGTCTTCATCCATGATGGCTGTTCTCTGGCATGAGCATTCCACGACGGACATTTCCCTGACACGGTGTATTCCCTGGTATGCTTGGTCCGCAGCCTTCATTGACAAAGCGAATGCCAATGCCTCGGGGAGTGTTCGCTTTTCAGCCATCCTTACAGCCATTTGCAGTTGTCTGTCCTCTATGGCCTGAATAAAAGCTTCCACCGCCATTTCGTTGATAAGCTCCTCACCGGCTTTAGGGTATGAAAGATGGGCTAGTCGCTCTATATCCGCTTGCAACTGTTGGAGCGTTTCCCCCCTTTTCTGGACTCGACTACGCAGCTGAACCCTGTACACCTGCTGCATGTGTTCATCCCCAAACCGCATCTCGATAGCCTGAACCAGAGAGTCGTAGTTCTGCTGTTTATCTTCCGGGATGGTCTGCAAGAGCTCCGCAGCTGGACCCCTCAGTGCAAGCGTGAGTGCAATAGACTTCTCTTCATCGTCCCAGCTATTGGTCATTGCGGCCGCTTCGAATTGCCTCTTATAAATTGGCCATGATGTTTTGACCATCGAAGATAGGAGGCTGCATCTCCTTTCTTCTCAGACCGTCAGTGGAATATTCCCGTGCTTTCTGTCTCTTCACGTTGCTGAGCTCCTTAGCAAGATTTTCGACTTGCTTTCCTACTATCTCGAATTGCGTATCCACTTTTTCAAACTGAATCTCTATCTTCCCGAACTGAGTTTCCTGTTTCTCAAAATTTTCATCGAATCTAGTTTCGACTTTTTCGAGTTGCGTCTCGACCTTCTCGATTTTCTCTTCGATCACTTCGAATTTGGATTCCAAGTTCTTGTTTTGCTCATCAAGTTTACTTTCCAGAGCATCTAGAGAATTCTTTTGTTCGTCCATTGCTTTCTTTTGTTCATTCCATTGCCTTCTTTGTTCATCCAACTTAAGTTCTAGAGAATTCTTTTGTTCGTCCAGCTTAAGTTCTAGAGAATTCCTTTGGTCGCCCATTGCTTTCTTTTGTTCGTCCATCGCTTTCTTTTGTTCGTCCATCGCTTTCTTTTGTTCGTCCAGCTTAAGTTCTAGAGAATTCCTTTGATCTTCTATTGCTTTCTTTTGTTCGTCCATGACTAACTTAAGTTGCAGGAGCAGACTTGTTATACCCGGGTCGGCTGCTGTACTTACTGCTTCCTCTTCCACGTCAAACTCTACGTCGTGCGGATTTTCACCTTCCTGCGTTACTGCTTCTTCCAGACGAATCAGTAGGGCATCTTTTCCCCCAGTTGTGTCGAGGTTCCGCTTACTGAGTTCTGCCTTTAGTTGAGTTATAGTTAGTTTTCCCAATTTGCGACCCATTTTGCGCAACTAATTAACTCAACACAGAAATCGTTTTTTTTTTTTTTTTTGCTTGTGCAATTTCACACCACGGAAATAGTTATTCACAGAATAAGTTTTATCCCGCTTCTGACACCAATGTAGTATGCGGGCTACGGCTCGAGTAGATAAAACGATATTCTGTGAAATTTATTTCTTTATTTTCTAGTCTATAGAACAATTCAAGTTCACACTATACTATTCTTTGCAAATTCTTTTCTTACAAGGTCTCTTTCCTCTCAAATCACTTTATCTCCTTTCAATTATTTAATTCACAAATCCAAACTAATTACTTTTTCTTGTTTACTCTCAACTTTCAATTTATCACCAAATTACAACTTCGCCCATTATCACTTTTCCAATCTCTTCGCCACGGTTCTAAACCAACTGTCTTTTTTTTGATCGCCATCTGTCCTTATATAGCAGAAGTTTCTGATAGCCAGAAGCTTCTAGCAAATTCTTCGACCACTGGAACAAGAGAAATAATTATTGCAGTTATAATTCCCTTTTATCCCTGATATTATTCGTCTCTTTCGTTGACATGAGCTGTGGAGACTTCGTCCCAGACACGAACCTCGAATGAAAGGACAGTTTGAACCAAAATTCTGCCAAAATGGAAAGTCACTGCGGAATTTGCTGCATAGACATAGGCGCGTAGTTATTATTATGCTACAATATCATAGTTTGGGCAAAAAGTCGCAAAAAAGTCGCGTTATAAACACGAACATATCTTCAGGTGCATCAATAAATAATGTATAGTTGCCACTGAAAAGCTTATAACGTTAATACATGTTAAAAATGTGCGTACACTATGAGATGAAGATATTCTTGCGCTAGATTTACATGTTTCTGTTCTTGACTTCTACAAAATATCAGAGTTCGGAAAAGAATTGTTTAATAACAGCTTAAGAAGGACTGAATGCCTAACATCGTTCTATGGTACTCCCATATATACGAAATTAACATCTGTTTGTAGCGCTCACCAGTTACGTTTACTACAAATGTCGCACCAAATAGTCAATTTGAGGGGATGCAATAGCTCTTCGTGCATTTCATGTGGATTCTCCGTGCTCCAGAAACTCAAATGCAACGCAAACGAAATTTACGCTGCATTAAAACAACACACCGGAAATTGGTCACATAAGCAGTAACAACAATTTTGCGTTCTTTAGGTGTGTATCGCTCTATTGCTTGTTATTAACTAATTCTCTATCTGTCTACAACATAAATGTCAAAGCACAATGACATTTGACGCAACTAGCAAAAATCTGATTTAAAAATCCGTTAAAATGCAAAAGTATTTTAAAAGATTTTCCGAAACTTGCTATGCCATAATCTGGTATACGTCAAACATGGTTAAAATTTTGACTTCGAATAAATTACCTCGAATCATAACAGAGAAATAGCCAATTTTCACAAATCGGTACGCTATCTGATAGTATATGTCAACCATAACTCAAATATCAAGTTTGATCAAAACGGCTCTAGTTTTCGAAAAAATCTTTTTTTTTCAAAATTGGCCATTACTAAAGTACCGTCCCGAATTGTGAACCTACTGATCCCACATATGACGTTTGAAGAAAATCCGCTCAGCCGTTTAGGTTGCAGTCGTCCATACATACATACAAACGGACAGATAAAATTAAAATAAAGGAAGATTGAATCGAATATAAATACATATGTTCATTCATATGGGTAATTCATTTGAGGTTACAATTTAAATTTGAACACTTTGATTATTGATAATTTAGCTGATATTTTTAAGTCAATATAATGTTGAGACATTGACATTAAAAGCGAAAAATGGCCGATGACCACTGATCTAGTAAACTTAGGAGCAATTGATGAAATTTCCAATTAATTTTTGGCATAAATCTTAGTTCACAGATAACGCTTTTAATCTCGTCGTTTAGCTCTGAAATCGTTTGGGGGTCATTTGCATACACCATCTGCTTCATATAACTTCAAAGAAAAAAATCCAACTGCATGATATCGCACAGATTTGGGTGGCCAATTTTGGACGCCGAAACGAGAGATGACGCAGCCGGAAACATTGTCTGTAATAACTGCATTGTTTTTAGTGATCACCCACATCAATGTCTTCTAATTGGTGCAAAAATAATTTGTTATCGTGAAATCGTGCCTGAATAAATCCAAAAATACAATCAGATTAAGACCAGAATCAACAGGTCTCCAGTTCTAGTTCAGCTTAATGGGCAAAACACAATGTGGAGCTCGCACGTTTGACAGGCATTCTAGCAACTTACGATAATATTTGTCACAACGCGCGACCTCAAAATTTGCAACATCAAATGTTACTTCAAGACGGCCGGACGTTGAGAGGTTAGGAATATGACAGAATTATATTCTGTTCTCTGAAATTTCCCACACAGGATTTCGTGGCTGAAGAGTAAAAATGTACTCTTTTTATTTTAATGGTTTGATTAACAAATGTGTATGAATAAGAAAATAAAAAAAACTAAAAAACCTAGCATAATTAATTTGTGTTCAAAAAAACATCAATTAGCAATTAAAAATGTTTACATATTAAATGCTAACAATTCGGAGTACATACACGACACAATGACTTACGTTGTTGCTAAAATCGAACAAGTCAAAGAATAATGTCAATCCAAAACAGCTGTGAGCTGTCATAACACGCGACAATAGTAAAGAGTAGCTCCAGCTCTACTCCAACGATGGGGTGGCGTTACGATATTTACCACAAAAACCGACCAAACGCCTAAGATTACATTTGGTGTTACCTCATAAGACCCCATTGTTTCTACTCATACTGTCAACGCGCGACCGCGCGAGCGCCACATTGTGTTTCTACTTTAATAGTCTGCAGAAGAAATCATTCATATCGATGCATTTTCGTAAATGTTATCGCGCACAAAATAAAAAAAAGTCTGCTAATATTACTCAAATCGAACTGTGTCCAATTATCACTAAAATTAATCGATTTTGAGAGTTAGTTCTGGGTAATATCCTCAAAAAAAGAATTATACAATTCGTTGAAATTTTGCAGAGGCTATCTTTATTGAAAGAGACAGAAGCGGCTGCAATTTAGAAAATGTTTACTGTAAAAATTGTTCACAGAATTATACTTCCATTTTTTGAAAATCTACCCCAAACTTTAATATATTATGACAGTTTAATATTTTAAATACACAGAAATTAAGCGAATGTATATTATTTATATTTGACTGTAGGTATGAAGTGTCAAATTTTCTGATTCATTGTCAATTGCAAAGGCTACATACATATGTACGTACACAGCATCTGAATTATTATTTTTGCCGATTAAGGACCAAATCAAAACTCTTCACTAAACTGACTCCAAACGCTTGACTATAAAAATTGAAAAGCGACTTTTTTCTGACAGCTTAGTCTCAGTTACCTTAGAATTGATGGTAATGAGATGTGTAAATCCCCTAACCACCTTCAATAATGGTACAAACCGTGAAAAACTCATTGAGTTAATCTCATTGAATTGCGTATTATCTACGCAACCAAAATCGTATCAAATCAAGATCATGGATCTGCAAACAGTGCTGGGAGGATATACTTAACTTTTGTATCACAAGTTATACTTTTTCTTCTCCATTTTGCTGCGACACTTTATTTTTGAAAAATGGCCATTTTCACGTAAAAAAAAAATAAAAAATATTTTTCCATTTCCAAAACGGAAAAAAAAAATTTCCTTCAATAGGGAGAAAGTTCAAAGTTACCTACATCCATATTTAAATTCTGATAAGCTAACGGCGCAGCTTCAATACAAGGGAAGTGTTGTGTTGTGTAGGTCAGTTCAGTGCGCGGCTTCAGATCGAAAATAATAATGGGAACCGTTCTTTTTTTTAGTACGCCTAGTACTCGGCTCTTTTAGTGTGTGTGATGGAGAAGGCAAGAAAGTTTTTCAAGTGTTTTTCTCTTTTACTATGCATAAGCGTGTGCATCGGAGAGAGATTTCGTCTCCAAGCCCATGGTGTTGTTTTGTTTTTGTCTCTTTCTGGCATTTATTCAATGGGTAGTGTAGTGTGTGTCGGTTTGCAGTGGCAGTTGGAGCTTTTGGTGCCACGTGTCGGTCGGTGTATTTCGTCGGTTCGGAGTTTCGTGTTCGAGTACGTGTGTGTGTACTTTGTTTTGTGGCTTGGAGATCATACGACGCAGGTGTACAACAAGCAAGAATAACATGATTAATTGTTGAATATAACGGTGAGTGGTATTTCTTTGTTCTTTTAGGAAATTTTACAGATTTGGTGGCGTTGAGAAATAAAAGATTTTGTGTTGCTGTTTGTGGAAGAAACGGTTAAGATGGCGGAAGGTATTCGCTTAGAGTCGTTGATTTCAATCTGTTTCCGCTGAATACAAATATTTTTTGCTGCAATAAATTAAGGATTTTACTCGCGTTCCGTTTTATGTTGCGCTTAGATTATGAACAACCTCCCAACACCACTTGAATCAACTCAAAAAAGGGAAACCATTGCAGCTTTGCATTTGTACTGGAAATATTACTTTGCTGTAATGGTCATGGTCTGCTGGCTAGAATTTTGTAGGCATGCAGATGTAGATTTTTTGTTAAATTGTATTGCTTAGAGCTGTAGAAAGTTTCGATTGCTGGAAACTATGGCGAATGAATTTTGATGGATTGTCACGAATACTGTGTTACTTTCAAGTGACCGGCCACTACAAGAACGCACTGGTCTTTGTACGTCCAACACTGACCCGGTTATATCGAATTTTTTCCATAATTTTTTAACCGCTGAACGAGATGGATGGTTATGTATACCGACATTATTTCGCAATGCGCGAATCGTGTTGGTTTAATTTTCCACATTTTGCAGATGGGTGTACGCAATCTAAATTGAAATGTCAATGCTTAGATTTCACAGATTGTCAAATATCAGCCGTTCATATTTGACAGAACCACAGTATTGCCAGATTTGAGTTGTAACCTCCAATTGAATCACCCTTTACACACAGATAGGTCCAATATGTACGAGTAACCCTCCTTTAGGCTTTGTCACAGTTGGAAAAAAATTACTCATTATGAATAAATGATTTTTCTGTCGTCGAAAAAAGGTGTTTTTGTAAAAATGTGTAAAATTTTTGAAAGAGATCTGTAAAGGGCAAGCATTGTTTTCTAGATTACTATCAAAATTGATATTTAATTGCTTGTTCAAAAAGGCATTGATAAGTCCCCAAACTATAAATATGCATATACGGGGTGTTCGAAATTAGAACCTCAATCCTCCGTGCTATGACTCTTGAAGTCAAGATAAAACCGTGCGAAGTATAGTTAACTGAAGGTTAAGAATAACATATACTATTGCTGAAACTCGTTCCAATTCCTCAGGCATATTCAGAGTTAGATTCTGAAGTTTCAAATTAATTTTGCGAGAGGTAAAGTACTGATATTCTTCCAACCGCTAGCTTTTCAAGAGCTGCCACTTGCAGTAACATTAAATTTAACTAAATTTAAAGCTAACTGCTTTGCTTGTTGATTGAGTTTGCATTCCAAAATTGCAATTGTTTCTTTCGCAACAATGTTAATCGAAATTTCAATAAAAATAATAATACCAGAGAACTTGTAAATAGTAATATAAGGTAAACAGATAGGTTAAAAATGTAGTTCAGTAAATATTACAACGCTGTTTGGAGAAAAGCATGCGTTTTTGTCCAAATCATATCAATCAACTGATTCTATGGGATTGAACATGATTACAGCATCTTACAAGCCGAGGTTACAACCATCACACACATACATACATTTATTTCATACCTCTTTCTTGTGGTCAAGAAATAATGAAACTATGGACGTAACCTTTCGTTTGATAACTGAACAACTAAGCCGACGCATATCTAGCGGTTTTATTTTCGCTTACGAGACTCGTGATTTTTGGAAAAAGATGTTCATATCTAGGTGAAAAGTTCTCGGCCTGACAATAAAAGACTGCGATTTTCAGTTAAAAAATGATTTTATTTTTCTACATAATCTCCCTTGACTTCAACACACTTGGTCCAGCGTTTCTCCAACATCAGTATTCCTTCTCGGAAGTGAGAGTCTGGAAGGCTGTGAAAACATTCATCTACGGCCCTCTCAACTTCTGCATTGGATGCGAAGCGCTTCCCGGAAAAAAATTTCTTCAAGTTTGGGAACAGATGGAAGTCTTGTGGGTGCCAAATCAGGTAAATAGGGGGTATGGCCGAGCTAATCGTACCCCAAATCGCTCAGTTTTCCCATCGCCAACGCACAGTTGTGTACAGGTGCATTGTCCTGGTGACAGATGATTTTTTTCTTCTTCAAGCCAGGCCTCTTCTCTCGAATTTTGGCATCCAGCTGGTCAAGAAGGTTGGAGTAATATTCGCCTGTAATTGTTCTGCCTTTCTCAAGTTACTCGTAATCAATTAACAGGATCCCTTTCACATCCCAAAACACACTGTCCATGACCTTTCCGGCAGATGCGATCGACTTCGCTGTCTTTGGCGCTAAACCACCGGCTTCCACCCACTGCTGTTTCGTTTCTGGCGTGTAGTGGTGGACCCATGTATCATCCATGGTGACAAATCGCCGCACAAAATCGGTCCGATCCCTATTGAATCGGTCCAACGATTACCGCGAAAATCGTTTGCGCATTTGCTTTTGATCGGCATTCAGCAAATGCGGCACCCATCTTGCGCAGAGCTTTCGCATTCCTAAGTTTTTGTGCAAGATGTTTCGCACCCTCTCTTCCGATGTACAGACAGCCTCAGCTATCTCACTCACCTTCACTCTCCTATCGTCATGCACTTTTTCGATGGCTTCGGGTGTGGTTGCGGTTTTTGGCCGTCCTTCACGTAGGTCATCTTCGAGGAACGTGCGACCACGTTTAAATTCAGCTGCCCACTTTTTAACAGTTGACATGGAAGGAGCAGAGTCCCCGTATACTTTTGTCAACTTTGGATGAATTTCCTTAGGGGTTAACCCATCCAAAACGAAAAATTTTATCACCGTTCGATATTTAAGTTATCCATTACGAAAAACACGCAAGACGTCTACTGCAAAATTTCGTGTAAAGAAACTATTTGAGAGAACAAGTTGAAACTTGTCATACGAACTAATGCAGGAAACATAAATTTTTGGTGATTGGAACGCCATCTCTGCGTCAGGCTCTCGTATAATTAAAAGAATGTACGAGTAGCACTTTAGGCATGTTAAATTCCAATGAAGTTCCTGCTGTTTTCACGACCGGCATATACCATGAGCGAGGTTAAAAGGTTTTGTCATTTGCAGAAGACGAATTGAATAGTTCGCTTCAAGTAGCCGTGAACACGATCTTTGTGTTTAGGAGCAAATTTTGTTATCTTTTCGACGACGCTGGGAATTCCCAGGTCCCGATGAATATCTTCGTCACGTACGTACCACGGTGCGCTAACGATCTTTCTAAGAACTTTATTTTCAAAAGTTTATAGGATGTTTCTATTGCTTATCCTGGTATAGACCATATGTCCACACTGGCTTTAGGACTTGCTTATAGATAAGCAGTTTGTTATGTAGGCTCAACTTCGAATGTCTTCCGAGTAGCCAGTACATTTGTCGGTATTTGTTTTCGAGCTCGTCGCGTTTCTTTTTTACGTGCGATTTCCATTTAAGCTTAACATCTAGAGTCATTCCAAGATATTTTGCTTCGTTCGCGTATGGTATTTGAGCCGAGTTTAAATATACGGGTAATCTGTCCACTTTTTTGTAGGTAAAGTTGACGTGAGTAGATTTGCTTTCGTTCAGCACAATACGCCAAGAATTCGTCCAAGCGTGGACTTTATTAATAGCATGTTGCAGCTTTTCAGTTGCTGCTTCAATTGTATCGGCCGTTGTCAATATCGCCGTATAGTCTGCAAACGTGGCGACGACGCAGTTTTTTTCTTGCGGGATATCACGCGTGTAGAGTACATATAGAAGCGGGCCAAGGACACTTCCTTGTGGAACTCCGGCCGCTATAAGTCAGAGTAATCATTTCCGTGCTTAACACGATAAAGTCTTTCCGTGAGGTACGATCGTATGATTAGAAAATGTTGCTGTGGAGAAGTAGTTGCAATTTATACTCCAAGAATTGGACTTTAAATATCAGAAAATGCATTGGCTTATCGTTCCTCTATTCCGAAGAAAATACTTCTGTATAAGCAAATCATAAAGTCAGTATGGGCCTACAGGTTATAGCTATGGGGATGTACAAGAAAGTCAAATATAGAATGCATCCAAACATTTCAGAAGTACTTAGAAATATTATTAGTGTTCCGTGGTACATTCAAAACACAGACCTACTCGTATATAGAAACCTAGGTGCAGAGACAATTGATTTTGAAATCAAGAAGTCAGCTAGAGCTAGCCACCGGAACCCTGCCAAACTTATTTAGTAAATAAGATTTTATCAAAATATGTCGACCAAGATCTATCGCTTACCCCAGTAATGTATATATTAAGCCAAATTTAATTGAGAAATAATGCCACCATTAAAAGTTATCGTCTCTATGGGTCAGCCGACATTCTGTACTGGATACCTACAAACGTTCAACGGCGTATATTAAATACGAAACTTAAATCCAGATTAGCGTATCCACCCGGAAAAAGCAAACAGTGTTTCATGAAAATAATGAGATTTTCTTTCGGCCTCTCACTCCCAATCAGTGTCGCCTATAAATAAAATTTTCCGCCATCGCTGCCACACAGTGTCAACAGGCACATTTCCTGACCATGATTCCATCCGGCTCATCCTGCCCAATCATCCGCGGTGTATTATGTCCAAACTGGATATAGCCATCCAATCTCGATCGTGATGACAATATTTTTTGTGGATCCGCTTCTTTTGTGTGGCGAATTTTTTTTCTTTGTAAACGCGAAAATAGTCACGTTTCGTTCTAGTGCCACTAAGCACTCCGTGCCAACACAAAATAGGTTGCCAATAAAATTGTCAAAATAAATTTAATTCCCTGGTAGATTAACGGACAGAGGACGAAAACAGATTTAAGCATGTCAGCGTCCTTACTGTGTCAACGAATAGTCCCACGTCAGGACGAGGGAGAAAGATGCTGCCTAACAGATGGAGCAATAGAAATCGTAGATTAACATGGAATGAGTTGTAGCTTCATCTCTTATTGAATTGAGTCACTCCATGGGAACATAATACACAGTTGTTGAAATGTCATCAGCAGTCATCCAGCTGTTTTAATTGTTCCGGGCGATAACAATCGGCACAAAGGACTCAAATGAAACTTAATTGTCTGCAAAATGTAACCGACAGCAGTGGGGTGGAGCGAGAAGTCGTTACATTGGAGCGGTATATGTACGTACGTATGTCGGTTGTTATCCACTTGAAGTTGAATGGAGTACGTGGACGGATGATGATGGTTGGCTCGGAATTGAGTTTATGTGTCGCAATTTGCATTATTTAAATCGGAAGGAATGGAATTCTGCCCAAAAAGTGAGGAGTCGTGGAAGTGTTGGAGTAAAACTGTAGAAGCAGGCATCGTTCGATTAAGTCATTAAAGGCTAATTAATTCAATATTGTTGAACAATTCATCACATGTCGCACGAACAGCCACGTTGTACTTGAAATGATGCTGACACGGATGATATACTAACTCAGTGACCTTTTTTGGATTACATTGCGTTGTAGTTTGAGAAAAAGCACGAATAGACATATGGCTTAAAATACTTGTGCAGCGCGTGTACGAGTACAGAGGATGCAAACTCTCAGATACTTAGTGTGCAGCTTAAATGTGATTTTTTCTCTTACTTCACCAATTTGTTCTGATTCAGTACTGACCATGCTTTGTAATATTGCACTTCAATCTGTGGTTTGATTTGTCTAACGCGTCTGCATCGATGAAGAACTTAGTACATAGCAGATGAACAGTGGTCTAGGTATCTTGTCAGTTTGCTTCTTGAATTTGTTTTTTAAAAGCGTTAAAGAGCGTGGAATAGTTACGCCACATAGCAGACTATATCCAGTCCAACCGAAATATTAAATTTGTTCAAAATAGTTGGACTCTTTTTGACAAATAGTACTAATTTTGCGTGTAGAATAGAAATTGCGATTTTATCTCGAATTATGATCCCACAAAATGGAAGAAATTTATTAAATGATGACTAATCACTGCGTAGTCACTTAGTATTTTGATGTTTAACATTTAAGTTAACACATTCCCCAATTTGACAATACATTTCGTAGCCTAATTGAAAAAAAGTAATGATCGTGAAGATCAGACTACAAAATATCAGATATTACCCAAGTACTATCAATATACATAAATTAAAAAAAAGATCAACAATTGGAAAAGCAAATTTCTTTTTTCATATTTTTATTAACTAAGAAACCTTTTTACATAATTTAAGACTTTCATAGTACTAAAAAATGATTCTAGTATTTCGTAGCACCACCCTTCGTCCTAACAACGTCATGAACCCTGTTTGGCATGGAGGCATAAAGATTACCGAGGTAAATGTTATTAATTTCATTGAACCACACTTCTTCAATGATGCTCTTCAGATGCTGCATGGTTTTTGGTTTTTTATCTTGGATCTTCTTTCCCATAAGAGCCCAGACATTTTCGATGGGGTTGAGATCTGGACTGTTTCCCGATCCTAAGATTTCAAAACACCCATAAATATGAAAAAAAAAATCGAATTGCTCACAGATTTTGCTCGGTGGCAGGTGCTGAATCATCTTGAAAAATTGGTTTTGATGTTTCTGCTGTTATCATTTCTATACTCGGTACAACACCATCTAAGATAATTTGTTTGTACTGCATGGCGTTAACAGTGCCCTCGAGCATAATTAGAGATCCAACTCCGATTGCGGTGATGCATCCCCACACCATAACAAAAGGAGAATGTTTTACGGTGTGAGCTATGCATTCGTCGCTATAGCATTCCCCTTTTCTACGACGAACTATCTGCTTCCCATCCGGTCCGATTAGGTTAAACTTGGACTCATCAGAGAACACCGCATTTGACCAATCTTGAACACTCCAGTTTTGCCTTTCCTTAGCCCAGCTTAAGCGCGTTTTCTTCATTTTGCTGGTCAGAAGTGGCTTTTTCGCTGGTCTCCTTGCTAGCAAACCCATCTCGTTGAGACGATTCTGGATAGTTCTGACGCTAACTTCAGCCCCAGTAGCTTATCGCAGGTCAGCTCTTAACTCCGATGCATTTTTAAACCTGTTTCTCAAGCTTAGCCTCTTCAGTTCCCGGTCCTCCCGAACAGTGGTCAATTTTTCTGTCCAGATTGTGATCCCGACGATATTTGTTACAGAATCTTCTTACAGAACTCTCATTGCATCCAATTTGTCGAGCAATTTCACGAAATGACTGATTCTGTTTGGATAAGGCGACGATAACTGCCTTATTTTCTTTACTCAATTGTACCCTTTTAGACATCGCGATATACTCTTTTCACTTTTATTTAAGAAATACAACTGCACGCACTGTTAAATACTGCCAGAATGAATTCCGACACATTCCAAAATGTGCATTACCTAACCCGGAAGCAATAAAATATAATTCGGCGAATCCCTTAAAGGTAATTATCGCAAAAAAATGAAAAACCCGTATGCGGCTTTTTTTGCTGCGCGGGGTGTACATACTCGTATGTTAGCCCAGGCCTTTGGTGGAACTTGAAGACTAGATGTCTAAGATTTCTCAAAAGGTATAAATGGGTTTTCACTAAAAAGGTTTTAATGGTAAGAATTTCAAATCGGCTTAAAAATAACGGTCGAATTTTTGGTTCAAGTGCCAGAAAATGATAAATTTCGAAGTTTACACCCCGAAAATTACGAGTTACGTGCACCCTTTAAGGTGTTTTAAGGTACTTTAACTGGCTATAACTTTAGAACGGGTCAAAACCCCCTAAAATTCCTTCAGATTCGTAATGGACATGGATAAATGTTGATTTAGAAAAAAAGAAGAAGAAAATAAATACTGGCATGATTGTTAAAGTAGGAAATGTAGAGGTTGAGGTCCACTTCTACTTGTGCGCGTCAGGTGAGGTCTTCCTCTACTGTGGTATATATTCATTCTACATGTCCTAGGTATCTCAAATGACCAGTGCGCAATTTTTTGCTCAAATTAAATAGCCAGTTGCATTCCGTCCTTACAACAATTCAGACACAGTTCACATCAGTTCACCCTTAAGCCTGTATTTGGACATACTCTAAAATATTGTAGCATAATAATAACTACGCTCCCTAAGAGTATGATGCAACAAATTCTGAAGTGTCTTTTCATTCTGGCAGAATTTTGGTCCGAACTGTCCTTTCATTCGAGGTTCGTGTCTGCGATGAAGTCTCCACAGCTCATGTCAACGAAAGAGACGGATAATATCACGGATAAGAGGTAATTATAACTGCAAGAATTATTACATCAGAATTTCTCTTGTTCCAGTGGTCGAAGAATTTGCTAGAAGTTTCTGGCTATCAGAAACTTCTGCTATATAAGGACAGATGGCGATTGAGAAGGTGCAGAAGTTTCTAAACTGTGGCGAAGAGATTAGAAAAGTGATAGTGGGCGAAGTTGTAATTTTGTGATAAATTGAAAGTTGAGATTTAGCAAGAAGAAGTAATTAGTTTGGATTTGTGAATTAAGTAATTGAAAGGAGATAAAGTGATTTGAGAGGACAGAGACCTTGTAAGAAAAGAATTGCGAAGGATAGTATAGTGTGAACCTGAATTGTTCTATAGACTAGAAAATAAAGAAATAATTTCACAGAATATTGTTTTACACAAACGGGATCGAATATCTTAAGAACAATTTTTCTTTCGACACGACTAAGGACATCTTCATCCGCTTTCGATATAATCCATACTTCAGCGCCAAATAGCAGGATCGGAATTATCGAGGGATGGAGTCTCAATTGCCTTTTCATCTCAAAGAATCAGTGTTTGGCAAGAGTTATACTTTGTTTGATTTCTGCGCTGACGTTGTTGTCTGATGTGATAGTATAGCTAAGGTATATGAAGTTCGTAGCAACCTCGAAGTTATAGCTGTCCACTGTGACGTTTTGTCAGATTCGTCAATGTTGGGTGTTCTATTCTCCATCGTCATCCTGTACAAATGTACGAGTTTGGCAGGGATGCCAAAACTAGACATGACTCTGTATAGCTCGTCTATATAAATGCTGTCGTGGGTGGCGATAAAGAGATGATGAGTATCGACTTGGACTTCTTGAGTTTTTTTTTCAGTATCTGCCGAAGTGTGCAAATTAGATCGTTTGTGGACTTTCCTGGCCTAAAACTGTACTGCTAGGGGCCAATCAGATTGCTGACGAAAGGTTCCAGGCTGTCACACAATATGGCAGATAAGATCTTGTACGCGATGCTGAGGAGACTGATGCATTTGTAGGTAGAGCATGAGTCTCCTTTCTTGTCGATCGGGCAAACAATGCTGAGATTGTATTCATCAGTTTGACCAAATAGTAGAAATGAGTTAGACTATGATCTCTACTAACTCATATCCAGCTGGTTTGAATAACTCCGCCAGTAAGCCGTCAGGTCTAGCAGATTTGTTGGATTTTAGCTTGAATATTGCTGCCTTCAGTTCGCTTTGATCAGGTGGACAGAATTTTTGGCTACCATCTTTTATGTTGAATGGTCTATTCTGCATAAGTAGTTCTTCCATATTCTCAGCACTGACTGTTTCCTTCTTCGTGTCTACAACTTTGTTCCCTTGACACATCCATTTTACCTTTTGCTAAAACTTCCAATATCTTCGATCGCGCGCTTCTAGTGCTCTTCTTCTTTTTTGAGAAGCCGATATTCTCCCCGTCTCTTTTGCTTGTAGAGATCGCGATCAGCTCGTGGTCATAATGTATTAAGCCATAGATGTAATGACCTTTAGCATCTTCCCCCGTTTTTAGCTTTGAGAGCTAGAAGTTTATTTTGACTTAAGAAGCTACCAGTACTGCTTTAACTTTGTAAGGGCATAACTAAACTTAATATTCTATTCAACGATATGCAACACTGTTTATAAAAGCCTCCATTTCTACGCCCAAGTTAAAATTTTTTCTTAAAATGCTCAGATTTGACATGTTTTTTTTTCCAAAATTTTGTATTAATTATCCCAAGTTTTTTATTGAATCGTTCCCAGTAAAATTGCTGAAGACAGTATGTGACGCAGAGTTTAAAAAAAAGTCGTTTTTTCATTACTTTTACCAGAAATAAAATCACAAAACATTGTAAAGGGCCACGCCCATTCTTTGGGGGCGCAAATGTCTTAAAAATCAACGAAATATCATTTGAATATGAATATGTCATTGATTTTTGATTAAAAAGTCCATAACGCTAAAAACACGTTATTAGTAGTGGCCTAGCAGATGCGAGATAGGGTATCATACGATCTGTTTATATAACTTTTCTGTACATATTACTTTTTTTTATACCACATGGGACGGGCACGTTTTTGAACTAACGCACATTTTAATCTGCATATTTGCGTATAAATATTTAAGCTGGCTAACCAGAAAAGGGCATCAGGCATAAGATGTTGTGGATGTTGTCAAGTGTGCCGTTAAACATGGAACAAGGGCTAGGCTAGCCGCTGTCACAGGCACTAGATGTTGTTGCAACCCATTTAAACATAAAGAAAGCCATGCTGGGTCCTCACCTTATTTAGTTGTGTCCATCTATGCCTAGCTAGATTAAAGTCTGATACGCGAACAGTATTCTAAATTGACGTTAACGTTTAAGTTACGCAGTCTAGGTAGAGATAGTTTTCTTGATTTCAATTGATATAAGTCTTTTTTCGTTGGACTATAGCAATGTTACTCAAGTTGTACTAGAAATTAGGCGAATTGCGTGTTGGCTATTAATTGCTTTAGACTATTTAACCAGATGGTAGCGTCGTACTCAGCAGCTAAATATACCAGTAATAGGGCGGTAGATCGAAGTGTTCCAAGTGATGATCCCAGGAGCTAGATAAAAATTTTTGGAGCAGGTTGATTCTTGTCTTCATCTTGGCTGCAGTTTTGTGACAGTGCTGCTTGAAAGTTAGGGATCTAGCAATTGTTACTCCGAGATACTTAGGATTTTTATTATGTCGAAGGACAGTTCCATTGAAAGCAACTTCGAGCGGCATCTGAGCTATTTAGCTGTTCAAGTGAAAGCAGGCTGACTCAGTTTTTGTCATGTTGGATATTTGTCTCCATTTCTTGAGGTATTCCCTCAGGGAATTTAGGGAATCTGTTGAAAGTGTGGGCCTCTAGTAAATGGTGTTTGGTAGCCAGAGCAAGATCGTCCGCATACAAAAATTGTTTGGATGCAGTGTTAGGCATAACGTGCACATACATATTAAAGAGAAATGAAACCAGGACCGACCCTTGTGCGGACTGTCGTTGAGTTCTCTAGGTTAGCTCGCATTGTTGTTAAGGAATACTTGGAAGAAGCGGTTACTTAGCATATTCTTGATCAGGGGTGCTGTTGTTTTGCAAAGACAACCTTTAGCAGTTTGTAGCTCATTCCAGCACGTCTAACTGTATCTTATGAAGTAGTGGGGTAAGCAGACCTCACAGCGCTAGTCTTAAGCTTATTTTCAAAGCTATCTTCGATACAAGTTGTTAAACTGAGTACCTCATTAGTGCAGCTATGACCTTTTCGGAATCCATCTTGTTCCACGGGGATGATTTCGTTGATGGGCACTTCAATTCTATTCTAAATAAAGCGTTCGGGGGTCTTATAATAAACGCTTACGAGAGTGATTGGCCGGTAGCTATCTTCTCTGACTACTGGTTTTCACTGCTTGATTACCGCAAAGATTTTTAATTTTTTAAACTCAAGTTTATGGATGAGAGGATATTATTGAAAAACGTGGAATTTTTCCCGCAATTTTTAATAAATTCAGGAAAGTTTCTTTTTCCAGCGGATTCGTTGAATCCCGCGACCGAAAATGTTCACTAAACTAATACTCGTCCCTTATATGTAGGTGCATGTGCGATCAGTGTTCCTTACAGTTATGCAAACTGTATCCTAATTTGGCCTCCTCTTTAATTAGGAGATGAATTTGATGAAATTTTATGGAGTTTGGTCTCCTCTCTAAGTCGGACGTATGAGCTACTGACGGAGAGGTCAGACAGACTGAGAGACACCGTGTTGAATCCATTAGTATTCCGTTTTATACCACTCTCGTAAGGAACACGTAAGACGAAACGTGTGACGGTAAAATTGATTGGTTTCAAAATATTTTTTATTTTTTTTTGGTTGCGCCTGGAGGTGCAGGAATCTTCAAAAGATACCAATGGCCCGTACCATTGGTTATGCCCGATTCATATATCTGACCTGATGATTCATAAGCGTCTGCCAATATATGCCTACGGGCTAAACCTCACCCCCCAGAGAGGCACTATGAGAACCGGCCGCTCGTGCTCATAGTAGTAGGAAATTCGTTCCTCTCATTTTTTCGTTTTATGGTGACTACGACTAAGTTGCCTTAACAAGTAGTTTACGCTTCTGTAGTGTTAATCGCGTTAGGTAGGTAGCTTTCCAGCGAAGGCACCTACTAATACCGTCATTACAAGCGGTTTTCCCTTACTGCGCCAGATCGTACGGTCTTGTTCTTTGTAGTCGGCGCTCGAGGTTTGTCACGTCCAGAGTACGGATTATTTCATTATTGCAATGATCATGAAGGCGAGTACGAAATTTGTGAGCAAAGTTTGTTACTTCATCCCTCACGGTTCCTTATGCTCTTAGTGTTTTGTTTTGGAATGTTTGCAGAACAGTCATATTGCTTGGCTTGGTACAACCCCAAAGTTGTATACCGTATGCCCAAGATGGTTTTAGCACTTGCTTATACAGAAGCAATTTGTTGTATACGCTTAACTTCGAGTATCTCCCTAGTAGCCAGTACATTTCTCTAAGTCTGATTTCGAGCTCGTCGCGCTTCTTTTTAACATGTGGCTTCCACTTAAGTTTTGCGTCTAGTGTCATTCCTAGATATTTTGCCTCGTTTGCGTACGGTATTTGTACCGAGTTAATGGAAATAGGTAAGTTGTTTATCTTGCCTGCGGTGTCGGTCATGGTTGATGATATATTACATTGCTTGTTTCAAAATATGAGCCCTCAAAATTATTGGTACATATGTAGGTACCTATGTTAAAAGAGCAAATCAAATCTGATGTAGTACAGAGTGAGTTTTTTTTGTTTGGAGACAAATAAAAGTTGTGTCAATTAAATTCAGAAAGCGAACAATTGCTAAATAATAATCGGGCTTAATAAATGGATTCCATTACAAAGCACTCGCTGCTATGAGGGATATTGGGGCAAATGCCTCTTTGTGAGTGCAATTTTTCAACGTTGAACATGCTTGTATAGCGAATATCTTCAACTACAAAGTGGTCCATGACGATGTTGGTATCTCGAAAATTCGAACACTGGAGGAATGTCTTCCACCGGTGGCTAAATTATCAATTTGGTGTTAGCAGTCTTTGATCAGCCTTGCGGATGATGACATGTCAAGCTACACCCTACCATCTTTCCTTTTGCAGTAAAATCAATCGGCATGTCTCTATTTCTCATCCAAATTTGTATGCAGTTGACCGAGGAAGCATTCACTTCAACGTGTAGTTGTTAGACTACTACTAATTCCGGTTGAATAAAGAAATTAAATTCTTTCTATTTTCTTCAAGATTTTCCTTTGAAATCCTTTATAATCCTTCAGCATTTTCTTGTATCAACTGCCACCACAATTCTACTACTCGTATAAGAACTAACAATGAACTTATTCAGCAAAATCTTACCGAACCCCTCCCAACCCAACCCCTATCTCTTAATAATTCCGAAATATGTGTGAACAAGAAACATGCTGCCTCCATCACTTTATTATTTTCTATTTTTTTCACTTTCTCTTTAAATCAATTCTATTTGTCTTCTCATCCTGCCACAATGATATTCTCTAATACACCAGCAGCGGGATAAATTCCATACTTGAACCGCACGCACACCTGACATACAGTAAATACCTCGATTATCGAAAAATCATGCCGATAGCTGTGCCCCGGTGTATTATTTTCGTCTTTTTCTCCACTCATTCTCCGTGCTTCTAGGATAAGGACGAAGGATAAGAATCGGTAAGCAAATATCCCGGATGCTGACGTAAAAGTGTTGTTTCGTTGAGAAACTTGTGTATTGAGAATGAACTTTGCTTATCGCCGCATATATCCGAACCTTCAGCGCCTTATCTGGACTTGGGAGAGAAATTATTTTCAGACACCATGCTTCTGTTTAAAGGACTCTTCCTCCCAAATATTAAGTTATTCTCAGTGTATAAGGATTTTCTTTTGTTTTTATAATTTTTCTTCCATCTCATGTTCTCATCTTCGATGTGGTTTTCGCGGTTCACTCTTTGTAGTGGCAGCGGATGAAGCTGCAAATGATTTGATTTTAATCTTTTGCCTGAAAAGGGCATTATCCGGAATAGACTAAGGAAAAAAAAAAGTGAAATTGAATGAAAATCGTTCTCAATTACCGCAGGAATGACACATAAATGTGAAAACGAAAAAAAAAAAAAATTATCTGCATTTAGAATGGAAGCTTCCTTTGAATGGAAGAGAATGGATTTGCATAAAATTGATTTTCGATTTAAGGGCGGGGGGGGTGTTTATGGTGGAAGAAATGGATTTTCAAATCATTGTCGGCATCAAGTGGATTTTATTGGGTAATTTAAAGAATGTCAGTCTAATTATGGAAAATGTTCTCACATAATCCGTGACCCAGATCAATAGAGTGCGATATAGCACTGATTGACATAACTGTTGAAGAGACTTCATTTCGGCTTCATTTGTATCTAAGAACATGTTCTAGAAATGATACAGCGATTATGGAAGATATTGGTGACAAAATTCTCATTTTCATCCATACACCGACCCATAGCACTATCTCCCTTCTAATAAACCGTCAGCTGATAGAATATATTGAATCAGAAAAGGACTTACTAGTGATTTAATGGCGTATCCCGCTGAAAAGTTTGTTGTATTTGTTGCACTTAATGTTTTAAGAAAATTTAACAGGTTTTTAGTACGTGCATACGCAGTTAAGTTATATTTTTTGGAAATACATGTACAATAGAAAGCCCACTCCAAAATGATTGTCCTTTGTCTATATAAATGCTTTGATCTTTCCTCTGACTATTCTCCAGTCATTCTGACAATGAGCGAAACCCTTAAATAAAAAAAATAAAAAAAAGAACCAGCGAGACTAACTGGCAGAAATACTAATTGGGGGCTTGAAGTCGAAATTGATCATCTCGTTGAAATCGTGCAGTACGCCTCATGGAATAATATTCCATATCAAAGGAAAATGCCTAAAATATCCACCGGAAATGAATAAAATAATTAAAGAGAAGAGAAAATCGCAGAAGAAATGGAAAGAAAGTCGTGCTCCACAATATGGAGCATACTTGAATCACTTGTGTAACCGGCTGAAACAGACTAGGAACAGAAGGAATTTTAAAAATTGTGCAATAGATACTTACCTGGAAAGCTTGACAGCGGATAAAGAATCCAATTATTCGCTTTGGAAAGCTGTAAAAGGCACTAACAACCTAAAATCACGGGCGAAGAGAGACAAAGCGAAAGCATCATCTAGAAGAGACTTTTAATCCGCGCTTATTCATAATATTAATGCGTCAACAATAATAAAACTAAAAAAAGAAATAAAGAAATTACAACCTAAGAAAGCACCTGCCTAGGACTTTTTTTTTAAAAGAAATATCCAAATCCCGGAGAACTCAGACTCGCTTTTCGGTCCATGGCAAAACTCCTTTTGGTGTAGTGGTTGGAGAAATTTATTCGTTACTCTGTTCCCCATTCGGGCTCGAACCTTCACAGTTCGAGTAACAAGCGAACAAACTACCCACTACACTGTGGTTACGACTTAATAACCGGAAAAGTTTTAAAAATGTTGCTTAGAAAAGCATTTATTAAGCTTCTCAGTATTATAAACACTGGGCTTAAATTGGAATACCTCCCGAGTTAATGGAAAGTTACAGAAGTCATAAGGGTACTAAAACCAGTAAACATCGTCGAGTGTCAAGAAGTCGTATTTCGTTTCCACCAATTATATCCAATATTTTTGAGAGGATATTAATCAAGCGTTTGCAGCAGATTATTGTGGAACAAAATCTTATCCCTGATCACCAGATTGGGTACAAAAGCAAGCATTGATCAGGTACATAGAATCACTGACCTAATTGAGAAAGCTCTAGAAGAAAAAAAACATTCGCTTAGGCAAATTTTTTGATGTCTCGCAAGCCTTTGATAAGATGTGGCATGAAGATTTGAAGTAAAAATTACGACAGGTCGCCTATATACCTATAACATACTGGCGGGATATCTTAAGAATAGAGTCTCCGCGTCACATACGGAAACGAATACTCGCAATTTAAATAAATTTCCGCTGGTGTACCACAAGGAAGCGTTCTTGGTCCGCTACTTTATCTTTCATATACACAAAGATATACCGCAAGAAGAAGCCATCATCTTAGCTACATTTGCCGACGACTATCCTAGCAATAAGTAAAACGATCGAATAATGTAAATGAATGTACAAAAGTCTGGCAGATCGCTTTCAACGAAACAGTTTGCTTGTTCTTATAAACTCGGTCCGTATTCCGTTCGCCAACCAGGCTAACTACCTCGGAATGATCCTCCATGCAATGCTGAAATCTAGGTAGCACGTGAAAAAGAAACGTAAAGAACTCGAAAACAAATACAGAGAAATGTACTGGTTACTTGGAAAAGATTTCAAGCTTAACATTGAGAATAAGCTGCTCTTATAAACAAAAAAGTGATGAAGCCGGCGTAAACCTATGATATACAACTCTGGGGTTGTACCAAGATCTAATCTAATGGCAATATTTTACAAAATTTCAGAAATAAAGTGCTGAGAGAAATTGTCCAAAAACTGCGCACGAAAGCAGAAAATTCGATGGATCGGACTTATTAGTAATACTGTCCTACAAATTCTGGACGAGAGAAATTTTTTGAGCTTTTGTAGACAAAGGACCAAACCTTTCTACCTAGCATGACAAAGATTAACCGCGTCTAAATAGTGGAACAAGAGGCACTTTCATTGGAAAGATACTTGCCGCACGTCTTTATTTTGTGGTGAAAAAAGTGCTTGATAAGTCTTAATTGATATCGAAGGGAGGTGTTTTTGATGAGTAAGAATCTCACACTACTATGAGAATTCGCCTTCGGTGCTCTGGAAGATTTTTACCTATCCTAGGGAAAAAAAATGTAGATGCATTTTTATAAAGAGTGAGATATCAAAGAAAGAAAAACTTAGAGAGCATTTAAGACTCGTTGTTATAGATTAATAAAAATATAATCATTTAATGCATTTGTATGCGACGAACAAGTATTGGTTTTGGCCATTCCAACGATAACACCTTCATGGCCGAGATAGTTTTGATCTGCTGACTGTGATCAAATTCCGTCGGGGAATGAATTGTTTGTCAATATTTTACTTATCTCGAGATTTTAATCAAACTTGACATAGAGGAATTCAAACAAATGGATATCCCAATTCCGTTTGTCTGTCTGTGTGTCTATATGTATGGTCGACTGCAGCCTGAACATATGGGCTGATTTACTTCAAACTTCTTATCAGGGGATCAGAGGCGAAACCGAAATTTTCATTCTAACTAAGGGTCGATTTCGAAAGAATTGATTTTCTGGAAAACGGCTCGGACGGTTTTGTTTAAATTTAATTTTTGAGTTAGGGAGGACATGTTTCACTAAATGGCGTGCAAAACTTTTGTAGAATAAAATGTGTATAACAGTACTTTACTTATTAGCGAATTTTTCAAAATGGATTATTTCTCAGATATGACTCAAACGATTTGGTTGAATATTCAACCATTATTTGAAATATTCAGGGGAATAGTACTCGTAAGTTTTGAAAAATTGTCAAAATAATTTTTTCTTGGTTTTTAGGAAATCCTTTTTTTTATTTTATAATTTGCGCGCGCCAAAGAGGATATGAATACTCTTATACTATAACAGGACACGAGCGTTGTGAAGAAGAGAGAGAGAGAGAGAAAGGATGATTTAAGTGTAGTGGTTTGAAACTCAGATGGTATTAAGTTTCTGTAAAACTCCGAGGGTAGCGTCCAGATAACTGGGGAGCTTGTTTGTTTTGCTTTTGTCGTTGCTCATGATTCACAGTATTTTTTTCCGTCCACCTGATGTCATCATCATGATCAAGTTGCATTTTCAGCCATATGACCACTCCATTTGCCAGTGTTATGCCTTCGCAGTAGAGTTGATTTAGCTTTCGCAATTGATCGACTTTTTTAATTATTTCATGCGAAATAAATAGATGATTCTTGACATCAGGATTTGAACCGTTAACCAACAGCGTGACAAGCGATGATGTTACCACTACACCACGGCATCTACATGTTGTTAATTTGCAAAAACTCAAGTTTGAAATTTTTCCTTTTTTGAGAAAATCGGCCATTAGTATATTACCTTTAATTTTGTGGTTAGAATGAAAATTCCGATTTCGTATCGAATCCATCCAGCCGTTTAGGCTACAGATGACCATAGATACGGACAGAAAGACAGACGGAATTGAGAGACCCACTTTATAGAGACCCACTTTATAGAGTAATGTCAAGTTTGATCAAAATTTTGAGATCGAACATTTTCAGGAAACCAATACTTGCCCTACTAAATCTAAAATCTGTCTGATATCCAAATGAACAGTACATACGAGTAGGTCTAGCACCGTCGTGCGAACCAGTCGTGCACTTTATTTAACAATTTTATTGAAAATCAATACAAATTTCAGTTTTTGATTTGTATTTCATAATTTAGTAAATTTGATGGAGATTTGCCGTTTATTCCCAAAACATTATGGTCACTTCATCAAAAGCCTATTAGAATGCACTTACTTATGTCCTATATCCCCTTGTGGGTCCTAGGGCCTCGACTACGCCTACGCGCCATCGGGTACGGTTTCTGGCAATGTGTCTCAGCTCTCCCCAGCTTTTCTCCAACTGCCGTGCTTCCTTCTCGACTGCTCTGCGCCATGTTCACCCTTTCGGAGCGTGTGACCAATCCACTGCCACTTCCGTCGTTGGATGGTTGTGCCTATTGGTTCCTGACCCGTTCTCTCGTAAAGATGTTCGTTAGAGATACGATTGGGCCAGAAAATCCTTAAGATGTTGCGCAGCTTTCTGGTGATAGCGGTGGTCACTCTCCACGTGCTGCATCCATATAACAGCACGGATTCAACGTTGGAGCGGAACAGTCTTAGTTTGGTGTTCAAACTGATTGCATTGCTTCGCCATTTTTTTGAAAACATCCCGAACGCGGACTTTGCTTTGGCGATTCTGTTGGCTATATCCAGTTCGGTTCCACCATCGGTCGAGACAATTCTCTCAAGATACTGGAAATCCTCTACTCTCTCTACCGGTTGTCCAGCAATGCATATTTGAGCCGATGAGTTCGTTCCAAGACTGATAATTTTAGTTTTTGCGGTATTAATTTTCAGCCCGACGACGCCAGCCTCCCTCTCCACATCTGCTGTCATTTGGTGGAGGTCCAGATGTTTAAGTTGGGATGTGAGAGTCCATCGAATTCCTCCGTTTCCCGTCGACAAAGCTGCACGAAGCACATCGCTAATCACGAATAGGAATAGTATTGGTGAAAGAATGCAGCCTTGTCTTACCCCACTTTGGATCTCAAATTCCTCAGACAACCTTCCTCTGTCCAGAACGTGACATTTGGACCCTTCGTAAGTAGCTTTGACAATAGCAATTAATTTATCAGAAATACCTCTCCTGCGTAAGGCACGCCAAATAAACTCCCTGTTAACACTATCGAACGCCTTCTCAAAATCGATGAATGCAGGGGCTAACAAAATGATAAATTTAGTCTTCACGCTTTTTGCTCCTGCTTTAAAAATTTAGTTTTCGTTTTGTGGATCGAAATAAAGTACCAGTTAAATCTGATTTTAGCAAAATTTTGTTAATAACTGATTGTTAAATAGACGAGGGTATGACAACGTGTTTTGTTCGTATTCTTAATGGGGTATACCTTTTCTCGGTCGTACACAAATATCACTAAGTGGCAACTCCGATTCAATTTCGCCTGCCGGAAAGGTACTACACTCACGATAACTTGCAAGGGGGATGCTTGCATATTGCCTTGTGCATACGACAATTAGAACAACTTTTCATTGTCTTGCTGATGGTACTCGTAATTTGCTTTTGTTGTCATTGAAGAGTGGAGTAGTTAGTTAGTTGAGTTGAGTGAAATGAAGTAGAAGTTCGTTCACTGATATTCATAAATATTCTAACAGATTGGATTGTGTGTGTGAAGAGTCCTACACAATTTGCCTCGACTCTAAGAATATACAGGCTGGCCCTGCAGATTGCCGTGCGTATTTTAGACACCTTTAATAGAATTGCATTCATTATGAATCGTTAATTTGTTTTCCAATATTGGCAGATGGCAATTGATTCTGGCCATAGATAAAAGTTTTAGTTAGACACATTATATACGTAACTTTCCTTTTACTTTACTTTAGATGGCGCTACAGCTTGGGGGTGGACCTGGGTCTTAACATACAAACTTCTCCAGCTAGCAGTATCTTGTGCTAACCGCCACCAGTTTTGCACACTAAGTTGGTTGATGTCACTTTTCACTAATTGTATATGCCACCTTAGGTGAGGTCTTCCTTTACCGCATCGTCCCTTCAGGATGGGTTCGAAGACTTTCAGGGCGAGAACGTTGATGTCCATTCGCTCTACATATCGCAGTCATCTCAAGTGATGGATTCGAACCCTTCTGACTGGGTCTATATCGCTGTACAACCGGCACAGTTAGTTGCTGTATCTTCTCCCGCATTCCCTGTCAATACGTCGAAGAATTTTTCTTTCAAAATAGCTGAGGATGTTTTCATCTGCTTTTAATAACGTCAATGCTTCTGAGCCGTATAAGATGACTGGGATGATGAAGGTCTTATATAAAGTCACCTCAGTTGGCTGTAAGATGGCACTCACAGAACCACGCTGCATTCCTCCAATTCTGACAATGTCGTCGGCGTATGCCAGTAGTCGTAGCTGTATAGAATTTTGAAAGATCGTAGCACTGAAGTTAGCTTGAATACTTTTAAGTATGATATTAAAGAAATCACATAACAGCGCCTCACTTTCTCGTAGTCTTTTTGTGACATCAAATGACTGGGAGCAGCGTGCATTTTCCATCGTCGTCCTGTACAGACGGACAAGTTTGGTAGGGATGACAAAACTACTCATATATATGTTTTTGTATAGGTTGTCTCTATATACGCTCTTATAGGAGACTATAAAGTCGACGAAAAGTTGGTGAGTATCGATTCTTTCCTAAAACTGTCGCAATGTCTATGGTGTACATTCCTGGCCTAAAAAAACCACAGTAATACGGACTAATCAGATGTTGACGAAAGAAAGGTTTAAGGTGCTCACATAATATGACAGAAAGGATCTTATACGCGACGTTAACGAGACTAAAATCTCTGTAGTTGGAGAAGTTCAGAGGATCTCCTTTTTTGGGGATCGGGCAAACGATGATGAGGTTTCATTCATCGGACATACTTTCATCTGATCATATGAATTGAGCTGCTTTAACTAGCTCGCGGGTTGGACCACCAGCTTCAGCAGTCTTGCTGAATGCTTCACGTTGGACAGTATTTTTGATTGTCACCGCCCGTATAGAATGGAGCATCCTGCCTGAGAGTGAAGTTTTGGTCATAACCGCCTTTTAACAGTCTGCAGAAGTGATCTTTCCAAATGTTCAGTACCGACAGTGACTCTACTGCTAGATTTCCTTCTTCATCCCTAGAAACTTCTGTTTGGTCTTTTTAGCCTTGGGATGCTCTTGTTACCTTCTGGTAAAACTTTCGAACATCATTCATGCTATAACAACTCTCCATTGAATTGGTCTCCCATTTTTCATATTTTTTCTCCTTCTTTCTTAGAAGCTGGTATTCTTCCCTTCTCTCCTACTTGTAGATGTGATAAGCTCCTCTCGTCACCCTATGCAGCATCGCGGGTTTCTCTATGGTGGATGCGAGAAATGCAGCACATTAGAGGTGGCGTTCTTGATCGATTGATAACAATTGCTTATCTGCACTTAACGTTGGAGGCATTAGACTTCTTGAGAAGTTCAAGCACATTCGATCGACGAGGGCTCAGGAAGTCTCTTGCGTTTGTAGCCGTTTAAATTTTCTCACAATACTTCTTTGGTGTTGTGACATTTGGGATATCCGCGTACGTACCTAGGCAGCCACAAGGTCAATGTTAGTCAATGTTAGCTGCCCCATAATACTGGAGGAGTGCCTTGCAACAATCGTAACGTGATCAATATATTTGACAATTAGTTGATTCGGGGAGCGCCAGTGAGTACTACCTACTCGAAGTTAAGGGATCGATTTGTCAACATCTTTCAAACGGAATTCATGCGGTGGATAGATGACAATAGTCATAGAAGTTACGAGATGAAAGCTCTTGATTCTGAAAACTACAAAATCTTCGCAATTATCCAGTGACTAGTGCAAATTATGAGCTAAAAAAGTTTCCAGGATCTCGATTTAAAGTCTCAACGGTCCAACACTTTCCGATTGCTAACCACTTCCGATTCATAAAGGTAGAAATAAAATGCTCATCTCTCTAAATACCTACTTATCAGGCAATCTTGCAACCCATTGATGCTCTCCATTACACACACACACATTGTTTGTAGAAGTAAATTCTTTCATAGCATCCCCCAATTGCCAGTTCTTGAAGCCCTTGTATGTTAAGTGGTTTTTAAAAACACCTCTTTGTTCTGTATACCCTTTTCCGTAAAAACGTCGTTGTTCAGTCCCATAGAGTGGAATATATTCCAAAGAAGGATGAGCGGAAAGTGAGAAGAAAATATAAAAAAAATATAAGAAAGTAGCTTGAAGGAAGAAAAAATAGCTTGTCCTGTGGCAGAAGCCGGGAATAATGGTGCACTAATTACACTTCTTTGTAATTTCCCTCGAAAGGACGTTTAACTGAAAAAAAAAAAAAAAAAAAAAACGAACAGCGTCATTGGCGAGACGGGCGAGTACAGACAAGAGGAAACTCTAGAATACTGAAAAACCGAGGTAGAGGCAAAAACACATAATGTCTGGAATTTATATGCGGGCATAAAAAGAATACGAGAGTAATAAGGATTACCAGAACTGGCTTTAACTTTCCACTCTCTAACTACCGACAAGAAGGAAATAGTGCCATGCATATGCTGCGGTGAGTGAAGTCTTTGATGCATCGGGCGAGGACGAGAGAACGGATTCTGGTTCTTTTCAGGGTTTTTTTTTTTTCATTTTTGTTTTATTAGTATGAAACAGGACCCCCAGTGCCACTGCATTATGTGAGCATTATGTGCTTAAACTATTATAGTATAGGCATGTAAGAAGAGGCATTTAGGTAGGTACATATGTAGGTACCACTAATTGCAGGAATTGTTCTGCAAAATGCGTGAAGAGTTGAATACAATAGAGAACGAAAGCTGATGTAGATTTTAATGACGTGGTGACAATTTGCATACTAAGTGTATACAGTGCAGGAAATTTTCTATTTTAATTTTCACTTTTAATTAGATTTTAAAAAAATGTTTGCTTACCCTCAAGACTCAAGAGGTATTCAAACTTTAAGAGTCCTTGAGAGTAGGGACATATGAAGGAAGCTACTTACGAGTATGTGTTTAGTTAGTTTGTTTGCATGGGTATGGGTATTGAAGCAACAACCAACCACCGATGACGAGGGCAATGATCTGTGTTCTATTTCGGATTGATTTATATATATTTGTCTGTACTTTAGTAGGTATCCCTGGATTCAGGCAGCAGGGGAAGAGTTCTCTAGATGGAATCAATGGTGGCATCAACAGTTCCAGTTAAGCCGAACTATTTAGTATTCTTCTTATATAGGCTTCTTCTTTATATGCATTCGGAGCTCATGGCTATACGGATTTTGAGCTTTGGTCCACTCCGGACTGTACCGGCACCCAAAGTAAAGTAAATGTGCTTACTTCTAGGCAACTGAGTAGTTTGGTTGTGTATATGAGCTTAGTTTATCCACTCAGCGATCAAATTGTTGAGCTTTGAAAAATTTGTAGGTCAGTTACCAGCCAAACTTTTGAGTTGCGCTGTCGTTTTACCTACAGCCAGAGAATTATGTGGCTGTAGTACAGGGTGGTGCAAAATGACCTTTGTATTTTCCATTGTATTTTTTTTTTTAAAGTTCAGTTTTCAAATTTTATTGACCTAAACGTGAAAGATTACGTCTCGCAAATGGTGACAATTTTCTGCTTCGCACATTCGTGCTCTTTCTAACACATTTTCCATCACCTTTTGAAAAATGTCAGGTGTTATGAAATGCACTTCATTGCGAACATTCGTTTCCAGTTGGGGGATTGTGTCTTATTTTCGTACACTTGGTCTTTCAAATAGGCCCAAAGAAAATACTCGATCGATTAAATACGGTGAAGTCGCTACTGCGCAAAATAATGCCCTCGTAACAGAGCCATTGTGTCCCGTTGGAACCATAGTTGTGGATGGTTTCGCACAGCTGGCCTCAACCGATATTGATCAGCATTGATGGTAACTGCGGCACCACCGGCTTGAACGGTACATCGTACCTAACTTAAGTGGGTGTAATAGTCACTGATGAAGTTCTCTCGGACTTGGTTTTTCGGTATCAGTAAAGTTTCTTACTGACCCTTCTAGCCGAAAATGTGCAACCAGACGATTGATTGTGGGTGCGATCCGCACATTAAAATATCGACGATGCTGCGTCAAAACAATTGATCTATGGATTTCAAAATAAAATTCGATGATTCTTGTTTGTTATTCTGTTGCGTAACGTTCCATATTAAATTCCTCAAGTCTTGTTTGCAAGAAATTTCTGGAAAAAAAAATTAAAATTTTTTGAAATAAAATAGGGATTGGCCATGTTGATTGTGGTGTCAACGGATAGAATGCCGGTGGAAGACGTGCTAGAATACAATTGAACATCCGTATTCCTTGATTTAGGGTGTGAAGACAGCTTTTTCCAACTAGCAGTCAAATTGCTAAGGAGGATTCTGATGTCAAGCTTGGGGCAGAGCTCGCAAGTGTCGAATAAGTAGTTTGTCCTTTTATTGTTTTTACCACCAGTAAGTACGAACAATCCTAGTTCTGATGCGAATTGATAGTAGTCGTATATTTCAATCCCATAACAAAAGCTGGTTGCCTCCTTTGAGCTATGAATCCGTACTCTAATTTATGCTAATCTGTAGCAAGTACGAGTATCTACTAGCGTATAAGCTTGGTTGGTTTGATGCAGACGGCTTGAGAGTAAATTTATTTATTTATGTATCCGCTGACTTTATTGTACAACCATGTATCTCTCTTTCACCATTTTGATGCATCACCAACAAATTATTTTCCGACTAGCTGCAAGTTAATGGCCACCTTAGTAGGCCGATTACTTAAAACGCTGTTTTATAAAGGGTGTCCCCAAATTCATGCAAGATTTGAATTTTGTGCCATTTGAGCGGCAAAGTGTTGCCAACAAAAAAAAAAAAAAAAAAACAGCATGACAGCTGACAGTTCAGGGTTATTAAAAATGGACTGCTGAATTTGGGGTTCAGAAAATCGACGAGTGATTGTTGAGAAACAAATACATTTACAAAGTGTCACTGTTTGGTGCGGTTTTAGGGCTGGAGCCATCTTCGGACCATTATTCTTTGGAAATACGGCTGGTCAGCCAATAACAGTTAATGGTGCTCGCTATCATGAAAAAATAATCCAGTTTTATCTGCCTAAATTGCAAGATATGGATGTGGTCAACATGTGGTTTCAACAAGACGGTGCCACATGCCATACAGCCCGAGAAACAATTCAATTATTGCATGAGTCATTTCCTGGTCGTGTAATTTCCCCTTTTGGTGATCAGAATTGGCCGCCCATATCATGCGCCGTTGGACATTTTTCTTTTGTTTTTCTTTAAGTCTAAGGTTTATGCCAACAAGCCCACGACCACCCACACCTTGAAGGAGAAAATTGAGTTATGTTTCAACGAAATTCAGCCACATTTATGCAAAATGGTCATGAAAATTTTCGACAAAAGAGTGCGTGCAGGCCATTTGCCCGATGTGCTATTCCATACCTATACTGTATAATTTATGAATCAATAAAATATTTACAATTTTTAATTAAAAACTTGTGCTTTCTATCACAATTACTTCTTGTGTTAATTTTGGAACAACCTTTATATACAGGGTGCGGCAAAAGTAACTATATGATTTTTTTTTGTTAAATAAATATTGAGTGGAGTTTAAATTTTAAAAGAAAGTTTATTTTATGCCATTTTTTACATTAATAATAATAATACTTTGAGCGCACTTAGCCGCGGCGCCCACATTATGTATTAAAACTAATATCAGTTAAATAAGAACCTTTTTTTTGGACGCAAAAATTTGCTTTTTTTATGGCATTCTCCATAACTTAGTGTAGTGTTTCTTGTGGTATAAGACCAATTTATTCGTGAATGTTTTTCTTTAGTTGATGCAAGATCTAGAACTTATTCACATACACTTGTTTCTTGAGATAGCCCCACAAGAAAAAAATGTGGATCAGTCAAATCAGGCGATCGTGGTGGCCAACCCAAATCGCTGTATTTCGAAATTATCCGATTTGGAAATTTTTGTCTCAATGACTTCATTGTTGCGCGTGATGTATGGGCTGTTACAGCATCTTTCTGAAATCATATATTCGCGTTTGGTGGCAGTTTTGGATATAAACAATTTTGGAGCATTGCCCTGTAATATTTTCCATTCATTGTTAGGCTTTCACTTCTATCATTTTCGAAAAAAATGGGCTGCAAATTTTTTCCTCTTGGTAAAAAGGCAGTTTTGTTTATTTAAGCCAAAAAGTTTTCGTCATGGTCAACGGAATTTAAAACTGCATTTCCGTATTCCAAGCACAATGTGAGATCCCCAGGACTCAGTTTTTGGACTAGCTGGAATAAGTGCAAATCCTCTTTCAAATACGCCAAAGCGTGCGGCCAGAAGGCTACAACTGGGAAGATCATATTTTCGTCGATGTCTCCACGTTTTCTGCAACGCTCTGTCTCACAACATCAATATTTTCGATCGATCTGCCAATTCGATTCGGTCTGCCCGTACGTCTTGAATCTCCAACAATCCCGAATTCAGCAAAATTATCAACCAGCGAACGAATGGTTGGACCCGTTGAAACAGTTCTTTCACCATAAAATCCCTGTATGCACGTTGACTATTAATTATTGAACGATTATTTTCAAGGAATAGAAAAACAATTATAAGTTAGTTCTTTGCCCAATTGCGTAGCGTTCCATTTGTTATATCTCCCAAGTTTAATCCGTGAAAAAAATCCATGAAATATTCGAAAACAAAGAAGTTAAAATTTGTTTGCATCATATAATTACTTTTGCCGCACCCTGTACATAGTTAAATCTTCTTCAATGAACAATTATCGCATTTATATGCACAAACATATCACGATTTGAAGAACAAAAACTTTAAAATCGTCGATGCGGTAAACTTAATTAAACGGGAAAAGCAAAAATTGGAAGGCGAGGAAACGATGGTTAAGCGCGAGCTTCCTCTTTTTATGCTAACCTTTGATAAGGCTGAGAGTTTAGAAAAGATTTACGAAATAAGAACAATTCTGAATGTCGTAGTCAAAATCGAACCCATGCGCAAGAATACAAGGTTGATGCACCTCAGTGCAAGCGATGCCAAGGATTCAACCATACGCAAACATATTGCCGAAAAGAACCGCGATGTGTCAAATGCGCCGGTAAACATCTTAGTCAAGAGTGTGGTGTAAACAAAAAAACCCCTGCAGTGTGTATTAACTGCAATGGTAAGCATCCGGCTAATTACAGAGGCTGTGAAGTAGCCAAAGAATTACAAAAAAGAAGAGATCGACTTATGAAGCCGGAAAACCCACCCTCAAAACCGGTAAATAAGGAAAAGTCGAAAACTGCTGCAAGAAAGGTGACTAGAGACAACCGAGCCGACCCTGGCGCGCTTACGTACGCTCAAGCTGCGACATCAAACACCGATCAAATTCCACACCGCGTTAAGGTAAAAGCGCCTAAAGAAAAGCCATCAGATTCTGACATGCAGACGCGTGCTCAAGCATCAACATCAATAAAAACGAACACTGATAATTCGAAAAACCCCGTATCTCACGTCTTTTCTATTATCCTTGCGAGGCTTGAGGAGCAAACAAAAACAAACACGCTAATTGTCGACAGGTTGGAGAAGCTTGAATATAAGCTTAACAATAGGAGCATTTCAAAACGAACATGACGAAACTTCTTAAAATTGTTGCATGGAACGCCAACGGTCTCATACAAAGACTAGAAGAGCTAGAAATATTTCTACGGGAAAATGACATTGACATATGTTTGATCTGTGAAACTCACCTGACGAAACTATCGCGTGTGAACATTACTGGATACAGTACCTATCACGCTTATCACCCGTCGGAAAGAGCCAGAGGCGGATCGTCTTTAATCATAAAAGATTGCATCAAACACTCTGAAGAGATTATGATAGAGCTTGAAACAATGCAAGTGAGCACTGTACGCGTGAAAAATGGACATTACTCTTTCAATGTCTCGTCTATTTATTGTCCACTGCGTTGCAGGCTTGAAAAAAATGATTTTACAAATATTTTCAACTCTCTTGGACCGAATTTTATTATTGGCGGTGATTTTAATGCAAAACACACCTTCTGGGGTTCAAGATGTGTCTCACAAAAAGGCAGAGCACTTTACAACGCCTGCATGCAACACAGATGCGACTTTCACTCGACTGGTAAACCAACATATTGGCCGACTGATAACAACAAAATACCCGATCTGATCGATTTCTTTGTTGTAAAAGGAATACCAGACAAATGTATTAAAATTGATGAAAGTTTTGATCTCTCTTCCGATCATTCCCCTATCATTCTAACGATGACCGAACGCCTAATTAAAAAAAATGTACCTGCTAGACTAACTAGCAGAAAAACTGATTGGGAAGGCTTTAAAAAAGACGTTGAAGAACATACCGAACTGAGAGTATCACTTAGGACGTTTTCTGAACTCGAAATCGAAATTGATCGTTTTGTTGAAGTTCTGCAGCGCGCCGCGTGGAAAAATACTCCCTATCAAAGGAAAACGCCAATCAATCATGCCCAAAAATATCCACCGGAAATAAAAGAAATGGTAAGGGAGAAGAGAAAAGCGCGTAAAAAATGGCAACAAACTCGTGCTCCGCAACATAAATCGCATTTGAATCGCTTGTGTAACTTGCTAAAAAAGGCTATTATTGATTTTAAAAACCGGACAATACAAACCAGCATTGAAAGCTTAACAGCGGACAAAGATTCCAATTATTCGCTCTGGAAAGCTATAAAAGGCATTAAAAAACCGAAAATACAAGCGGCCCCAATCAAGAAAAATGACAACGAATGGGCCAAGAATGATAAAGACAAAGCAGAAGTCTTTGCCGCCCATTTAGAAGAAACATTTAAACCATTTGATGGGCAAGCGCTTGTTGAAAATGATAATGCGTCGGATATAGCATTTCACAATTACACAGTAAGAAATGCAAGGCTGACCGAACTTCAACAAGAAATAAAGAAACTGAAACCGAATAAAGCTCCTGGATACGACCTAATCACAGGAGAGCTTCTTAAATCGTTACCTAGAAAAGCGTTAGTTAAGTTTCTTTACATTATAAACGCAGCGATAAGATTAGAATATGTTCCGAGTCAATGGAAAGTCGCGGAAGTAATAATGATTCTGAAGCCAGGAAAACCACCGAATGATAAAAAATCGTATAGACCTATTTCGCTGCTGCCGATTATGTCTAAAGTTTTCGAAAGAATAGTATTTAAGCGATTACAGCCGGTTATAGAAGAAGGATCTCTTATTCCCAATCACCAGTTTGGGTTTAGAACCAAGCACTCAACAATAGACCAAGTGCATAGAATAACTGATTTAATTGAAAAAGCTTACGAAGAAAAAAAGATTTGCTCGAGCATATTCCTTGATGTTTCTCAAGCTTTTGACAAGGTCTGGCATGAAGGCTTGAAATATAAATTACGACAAGTTCTGCCGGAACACTTATATAATATTCTAGAAAAATACTTGACGAATCGACTTTTCCGAGTCAAACACGGAAACGAATATTCGGAATTTAAAGAAATAAGGGCTGGGGTGCCGCAGGGAAGTGTCCTTGGACCGCTTTTGTACCTATTATATACTCGCGATATACCGCAAGAAGAAGGCACCGTATTAGCTACATTTGCCGACGACACTGTCATCCTGGCAACGGGTAAAACGATCGAAGAATCGACTGAAAAATTGCAAGAAGCATTGAATAAAGTAAATGAATGGACAAAGATTTGGCGACTAGCTTTAAACGAAAACAAATCTGTTCATGTCAATTTTACTTATAAGAAAATAAATAATTTACCTATCTTTTCAAACTCGGTTCAAATTCCGTTTGCAAACGAGGCTAAGTATCTTGGAATGACACTTGATGCTAAGCTGAAGTGGAAATCGCACGTGAAGAAAAAACGTAAAGAACTCGAAACCAAATACAGAGAAATGTACTGGTTACTTGGAAAACATTCCAAGCTTAATGTAGAGAACAAACTGCTTTTATACAAGCAAGTGATAAAGCCGATATGGACATATGGAATACAACTTTGGGGTTGTACCAAAATAAGTAATGTCAATATTTTACAAACTTTTGAAAATAAAGTGCTAAGATCAATAGTTAATGCACCGTGGTTTATTAGAAATAGCGATATCCATAGAGATTTAGGAATTGCGACAGTCGAATATGAAATCAAAAACTTCGCGCGTAAGCATAAAGACAGATTACAAGGACACGTTAACAATGAAGTCCTTCGAATTCTAGATGAGAGGAATCTACTGCGTCGTCTACAAAGGACTAAACCTTTCGATTTAACGCGATAGCAAGAAACCGCGCCTAATTTGCGGAACAAGCAGGAACTTTCAATGGAAAGGGACCTGCCAAACGATCTCAATACGTGAAAGAAAAACTGCTGGATAAGTCAAAACTTAGTTGTAGTATGTAATCAAAGAAATTTATTACGAAGGTAGGTTTTTTTAGTGAGTAAAAATCTCACACTACTATGAGCACGCGCTACCGATCCTCATAGTGTCTTCATGAAGATTTTTTACCTACCCTCGGAAAAAAAAAAAAAAAAAAAAAAAAAATATCATGGCTATACTCGTAGTTTAATACCATGTACTATAGTGATAAATTTTTTGATTGTGAACTTCATCTTGAAACCATCACATGTCTTATAGGGTGGTTATATCATCTTGTAGTTTACGGAGACGTCTGTCAACTGCGTAAGGACTTCTGTTCTTTACAATATTATACTATGGTTCTTAATTTGTGTGGTACATTCGTATCATCATTATTTTTTTTTTGTAATGGTGGTTCTCGATTACCAAGTAGTGTGGTACGTTAATGCCACTAAAAACTCCTCCTTAATCAGGAGTAATCTATGAAAGATCGACAAATAATTTTGCTTTCTTGTATTTAAAATCGCGTTACGGAAAAAGCTTTAAGTACTTCCTCATATCTTTTAGACCATTAACTCATGACGCTTTTTCTTCTCAATCTCTGGATATTGCCTCGTACATTTAAGGTGGTTTCTATCTCGGAATTGATGAAGTTTCGCAGTCGCAAATTGTGTGTCACAGCGAGATTTTTAACTATTATACTGTCATCATGTCTATTTGTAGATCCAAATGTACCAAAGGGCATTTACAAGAACTTTGTTTTGGAACACAGAAGTGTTGTTTTGATATTTGTTTTCTTTGTACAACCCCATAATTATCCAAACAAGCTTCAATACTTGCTTATATATTTTAAGATTAGTCCATCTCTTTTCTCTTGGATGTGCTCTTTCCATTTTAACTTCACATTAACTTCACAGTTTCTTTGTTGCCTTCACAATGTCATTTGGAAAAATAGCCATAATGGCATTGTTATCCAATTGTATATCCCCGCTATATAACAGATACAGTGTTGGCCCTAGGACACTGCCTTGTGGAATACTTGTTTTAATTTCCTTTATTCCGAATATTCTTGTTCGTGTCGAACTCGGAAAAGTCGATATGAAATATAGGATTTCAGTATTTTGTAATATTGTCTAGGTAAATTCTTATGCAGTTTGTACCCAAGACCCTCATGCCAACCCTTGTCAAAGGCTTGTGCAACATTTAAAAATACGAGTAGTGCCGAACAGAATTGTTTTTCTTTCATGCACTTGGTCTATCGTGGAATGTTTATTTTTAAATCCGAACTGGTGAATCGGGATTAGACTTCTTTCTTCCATGATTTTGCTAAGCCTTTTCAGTAACAATTTTTCGAAAACCTTTGTCATAATTGGTATAAGCGATATTGGTCTATAAGATGTGGCTTTCCTTGCTTGGGTATTACAATCACTTCAGCAATGTGGAAAATATCGGAGTTTTAAGCATTTTTTTAAGGCTATTGATGGCATTTATTTTAAGACCTGGTCAGCTATTAGATCGTACCCTGGTATTTTTTATTTGATAAGTTTTATTGACACATGCATCGGCAGATGTTCTGCGAAGTGGTCAGGTTTCCAAATTTTGTGCCTGATGCTTTCAAGGGTGGATTTTGTAACTGAGGTCTTTTTAGATACTTATATGCTTTCCACAAGGAGTAGTCAGTGGCCGCATCCGTCATTAAACTTCGTAGAAATCTACTACGTGAATCATTCGTTTTTTTTTTAGGTTCATTATTGAGATGATTGAAAACAGACATCACCTGGGAACCTCATGGTTTGCCATTTTCGACGAGAACTTCTTTGTCTATTCTTGTCAACTCTTTTTTTCGACGGGGTATTTTGTTTTAGGTTGTCTCCTGTTTAAATTAGTTGGTGTCTTAACCTCTGCCGTGTGTTGAACATTAGCAATGAATTATTCCACTTCATGGTCAATTTGCTCATTCGTTTCCATGGGAGATCTTAGGTTTGTAAAACTTTCTAGCTTTTCTATGAATTCAGTCTAATTCGTTGCTAACTTAGGATTATTTTTTTCTTGCACATCCGTTTCACTTAGTGACAAGATCACTGGAGTATGATCTCACGATAAGTCATAATTACCTTCAACTCTTGTATTATTTCTTTTAATATCTTTTTCTGTGGGAAGGTATTTTGGTAGGCTCAGAAGGCCAGTATGTATTCGATACAGAGGAAAAGAATTCACAGTTGTAGTTGCTTCATGCTTGATAAAGCCTTTTTCATTTTGTGGGTATGTTTGCCACTGAAGTCACCACCATTATGAAAGTTATGTCCTAGCAAATTTAGGAGTTCAGCATAGTCTTTTTCAGTTGGGGAAAACCTGCGTGGGCAGTATGTTGCTTCTATCTTAAGCTGTATCTTTTTAAATCAATTATGACCAATCATTTTCGTCAGATTTAGAAATGGATTTAGACTACCCTAAATGGACAGTATATCCTTTCTTGAAAATCCTTACGTTTCAATACATTAATTGAATAGCCTTTCGGAATGGAAAATTCCATTCAATACACAACGAAAGCATTTTTATTTAACCTCCTCAAGGATACATTGATATGCAAACATCCTTATTTACTTTTATTATCGGATATAAATAATTGAATAAAAGCCAATTATGCCCACAATACGAGGGCCAAACATAGCCGAAAAATACCAGCAAAATTGTATAAACATAAATCGGTGCTATTTACAAGGACCATAATCTAAGTAATCAACGATTCTATATCTAGTCCCATCCGTCCATCCATCCATTTGCTGCGCTTCCCCCCAAAAATATCCACGCAGCCAGCAGTTGAAATTTATTTCATTAAGTTTCTCCGCAAACAGACAAAACTAATTTCACATTAATTGAATGACTTTTCGCCTATAAATCTAACGGAATTCCACGAGGCCACATTAAGCGCTATATCTACATAGCCTTTTCAGTTTTCGGCTTTTTACTGCTCAAGGCAGTAAGTATGTAAGCCTGGCTGCCTTTACAATTTACGAGGCTTATTCGCATTTAAACGGCCGACCGAAGGATGAAGAACGGATGAACCTTACCGCAGACGAAACCACAGAATTCTCGTTAGCGTTAGCTCCGCATAAAATGTTTCCTATCTTAAGGAATATTCTCCTTCGAATACTGTGCATAGCCTCGAGCATTATTGACATTACACAGTTACCCTGTAACTGTTTATGGTTTTGATATCCCAAACCCCGAAAAATTAAGACATTTTATGATGGAATGAGAAATACACCCATACCGACCGAAGGATATGCAAGTAGAGAAGTTTGCTTGTTGCTGTTAAATTTTAATTATAAGCCATTACCACGTGACTGACAAATAGTGCAGCGCTCCGTTGTTGGTGTATGTAATGCACAAATGATCTTGAATCCTTACCGCGCCTTTATACAAACCAATCAGGATAATTAAAATCCGACAGTGCAACGCAACCGGATGCTGACTCCGGAGGGGATCCTTTTTCGTGAGCCTCTTTTTCTCTCTTATTTTGTGTGTGGGTCAACCAGTTGGTAATAATTTTCCTTCTTTTTTTTCCCTGCTTGTCTACAAAAGAAGGACCACCAGATGAATGTGGTGTAAGGGCAAGAGGACCATTCCAAAGTTTAACATTTTAATTTTTTTTTTCTTTCGAAAGTATGTAGGTATATCCGCATCCTTACAGCAATATTTCGGTTCTGTAGGCCCTTTTGATTTTTTTTTTCGCTTGCTTATTAAATATTATGTTCACTGCTCCTGTTGTTTTTTTTTTAAGAAGCAAAAACGGGTGTTTCTTCTGAGAAACGAACAACTTCATTAGTGAAAGAAATTTTCCTTGGAAGTGTGGCCGGGTGAGAAAAAGTCGTATTTTGTGGTGTTACAAGTTATTTGAGAGCAATTAGCGAGCAAAAGAACTGTGAAATGGGTTAATTACGAGGAGAAAATAATCGATTGCCCTAGCTTTACAGTAAAAACTGAGCTACAATTTTTACCAAAATGCAGTTACCCACAGCAGTCTGTTGTAAGAATCTATCCGTCCATGTAATTATTTGACGGCACGAAACTTTGTGCAGAGCATGGCTTCTTTATAAATTGAATAAAGTATGTCAATACTTATACAACATAGCTATGTAGCTATGTTGACATAAAGTGGATAAGTAACGTCAAAACGAAGAAAAAAAAAAGGAAATTTTAAAAATCCTATTAGCATGAACAAATAGAGTCCGAGACGGGCTTCGCGCTGCTAGTGTTCTGTGCTGTTATTTGAATTCTGCTTCCTCTTTAATTCATTAAAGTATGATCGTATGTGAACAGATGAAATCAAGCAAACAATTTTTGTACCATGTCTGTCTGTATGTATGTTTGTTCTCTTCTAGCTCGATCGAGAACAACGAAAGATGTTTTTTTTTTCGCCTTGTTAGCTTTGAATGACTTGAAAAGTTGGGTTTAAAACATATTCCAATCAATAGTTTCAGAAGTTCACTCCTAAGTTTGAAGATCATCGCTGTACTCATCCCTAAAGTAGTTGTTTTGCTACAAGCTGTGTTGGAGTTAGCTGCAGATCTATCTATGATATGATCCTGATGCTTCCTCTAGATCTTGCTTGTTCAATTCCTTTCTGATGAGATTGGAAAGTTGAGGCCTACTATCGAAATCCAATTCAATCCGGCATACGCGAGCAAGTTCCGGCCAATCATTGAACCATCCAGTTTTACCACGTATAGCTTGTAGGGCTGCTAATGTTTTCTGGAAGTCGGTAGTCTGGCATACTTAATGCCGTGAGCACATAGTCTATTCGCAGTTTGAAGGTGTCTGTGAAAAGCAGAGATAATTTAATTTCTGGGCAGTAGATGAGAAGATCTCTTTAGGTAATACCTCAGCAATTCCTCAATAGTATCATATTTCGGACTTCCCTAAACTTGCACCGAAAAGGATAGATTTCAAAACCGCTTTGAAGACTTTGTAGGTACTTGCTGCTATGTGCAACGTATTTGTTATCAATACAATAACTCCATGCTGTGTTGATGGCAGTTCTACTAGATGTTTTTCATACTGAGAAAGTCATGCCAGCCACTGTTATCTTCATAGAATATTCAACCGTTAATTATCCTGAATGAGGGCTAGTGAATGTTCAGAATCTGAACAATTCTCCTCTGAGCCTTGTTCTGTTACTACAGATGCAGGTAATCCACGACTTCCACCTGTTCCTCACAATATAGCTCATGCAAAAATAAATAAACAAATTCATACTCTACGATACATGAATTCTTGACTACGCTGATGACGTTTGCCTACTCCCACACAGGATAATGGACTTGAATCAGATGGCCCATAATTTGGAGTCAGAGGCGAACAAAGTAGGGCTCAAAATAAATACTCGTACAGCAAAACAAAGGCCCTAAGCCTTTCAATTTCTCAACAAAACACCAGCGCCGCTCAAATCAACATTGCCGCACAGCAAGTCGAGAAAGTAAGCAGCTTTCTATATTCAGGAAGTATGGTCTCACAAGAAGAAAAATCATCAAAAGACATTGCAGAGCTAGTACCCAAGGGATGCTCCTGCAATAGTGAGGGATTTTAACCCGATCTAAAAAACCTCCCGGGGGGACTGACTTTCGTCATGCCGAATGGGATTGCACCTAGTCGTTCGACTAATCAGCAATTCATTTTTGGGTTATTTTAAAAGACAGAAAAGAAAAATCCGCCGCTGTCGGATTTGAAGACTTTTTGGTTTGAAAATATTACCTAATTTCTTGGCCTTAGCTAACTCTTACAGATCAAAAGGTTTTACCCGTCTTAGTTTCCTGATTACATTGTCAGTATTTAGTAGTTCTGTCATTTCTATGTTAACGTGGTTGAGAAGCTTTTTTAACTTCATCTTCAATCATTTCAATATTAAGATCTCTATGTAGATCAGCATTGCGTATGTACCAAGGTGCATTAACTATGTTCCTTAGTACCTTATTTTGGAAGACTTGGGATTTTTTGTAAATTTGTTTGGCATGTGCATGCCCATAACTGGAGCCCATAGGTCCATACCGGTTTCAGAACCTGCTTGTATAGCAATAGCTTATTATATTTGGACAGGGATGAGTATCGCCCAATAACATGTATCGCATGTTCAACTCATCTCTCCTTTTCTTTGCTTGCGCTTTCTAACGTAGTTTAGCGTCATGCCTAGATATTTGGCTGTATTTAAGTATTCCACTACATTCTTGTGTAAAATTAATATGGACTAACTTAAGGTCATTTAATCTAATCTCCCATTTTTTAGCCCATTCTGAAATACTGTTTATTTCCATTTGAAGATTTTTTGTTGCTATTTCGTCAGATGCTGCCACAGCAAGCACAGCAGTGTCATCTGCAAAAGTTGTTATAGTGGTTTCTCCACTTTCAGGCAGATCGCTAGTGAATAAGAGGTAAAGCACAGGACCCAATACACTGCCTTGTGGTACGCCCGGTTTAATTTCTCTTAATATTGAGTACTCTGTTTCTTGTTTAATTCTGAAGAATCGATCTGATATGTACTCGTATGACTACAGAATATTCGAATACTGCTTCGGCAGTTGCTTTTGTAATTTGTGGATTAATCCTTTGTGCCAGACTTTATCGAAAGCTTGTGGCTATTTCAAGAAATATTGTAGAACACACATTTTTCTCTTCAAATGTTTTTTCGATTATATCTGCGATTCCATGCACCCGATCAATTGTAGAGTGCTCATTTCTAAATCCAAATTGGTGAATTGGGACTATCGACAACATTGGTAGTATCGATATTTGGCGATATGAGGTCACTTCGTTAAATGGTTTGCCTTGTTTTGGTGTCATTATTACCTCTGCGACCTTCCACATGCTTGGCACATATCTTAAATTGAATGCAGCATTTATAATCTGCGCTAGTTTTTTTAAACCTTTTCGTGGAAATTGTTTTAGAATTTCCCCTGTAATTAAATCAAACCATGGGGCCTTTTTATATTTATACCTTCTTTAATTTCTTTGGCAAGTTCTTTAGCTATTACCGGCCGAATAGGTCTATTTTCTTTGCACCTGATATCGATTTCTTGATAACATTTATCTTCATAAGGTTTGAAGAAGTCTTCAAGATACTCTGCAAAAGTGTTTGCTTTCTGCTTTTTACCCAGTTACCTTCTCTGGTTTTTACTGGTGGAATGAGAGCTATTGGCCTGTTCATTTTCTTTGTTGCCTTCCAGAGCGAGTAGTCGGTACTAGCATCATTTGTAAGACTTGTAAGGTATGTTTTTAAAGTCTCATTATTAAACTCTGTTATAGATTTCGTGAGCTTATTATTTAAATTGTTCAGTGTGGTTTTGTCGTTTGGCGCCCTTGTCTGTTGCCAACGTTTCCTAGTTTTCCTCTTTTCTGTAAAAATTTCACATATTTCGCGAGGATAAGAGTTTTGTTTAATCTTGTTTGTTGTTTTGGGAGTTGCAGCCCATGCAGCTTTTTGTGTTTCAGTGTAAATATTTGCACTGCTTCTTCTAGTTCATCTTCTGTTTGAATAGCTGATAATAGCTGGATACTTTCTTCTTACTTCTGTCTGAAGTAGTTCCAATCAGTCAGTCTATTAACTAGTTTTGGACTATGTTCTTTTATTATTATTTTATCCCCAAGTGTAAGAAGTATTGAGGAGTGATCTGATTGAAGATCAGGCCCTTCTTCTACATTTATATTTCCTATCTGTTGGCCAGCAGGTACGTTTTCCCGTTGAGTGATATTTTGCGCCATCTTCTTTAATAGTTTCATATAGTTCTCTGCCTCTAGTATTTGATCCCCAATATTTATGCATGGCATTAAAACCCCTCCCGCGATTAATCTATTGTGAAATATGCAGAAAAGACTTTTAAAATAATTTTTCTTTAGGATGCAATAGATATTTCCAGAATTTATGGAAATTCCTTAGGTGGCACATGATTGGAATTTTGCTTCTACATGGTGTTCAATTGTATTCTTTACTAATACTGCAGCCCCACCTTTTGCACAATTATGAGAGTGTGGTGAGTGACATAAATTATATCCTTGCAGTTTAAAGTCAGTAGTCGGTTTAAAGTGCGTCTCTGAAATAAGACATATATCTATCGGGTTTATATGGAGAGTCACTTGCATCTTGTCCTTTCGATTTTCAATACCATTAGCATTCCATTCAAGAAATTTTATTTTCTTCATCATGTTTGACTTTTCGGTGGTACAGCTATTTTGTTGCTGTTCTGCCTCTCTAGCAATGATATTCTATCTATTAAATTGAGTCTCCCGGCAAGTGATCACGCACTTAACCACAGCCAATATATACAGTTCATAGTCCCAAGGAGAAAGTCATCGCTTAAAACATAGACGCGCATTTGCATAATGAAAAGTGAACCTTAATATTGCTCCATAAAGAAACCGTAGACCTTTGTGCGATTGTCGGGCATGGTCACCAAAACTTTATTATGGAAGATAGCTTTTGCAGTGTTCGCACACAAGTATCAAGAGGTGACGGAGACATATCTTTATTTCCAGTTTAATAAAAGGAGGCAAAGAGTTTTCCACTAGACAACTAGTACTAAGAAAAGTGTTGTATTTGCGTAGAATATTCATATGATATTTTTTTTTATTAAAGAAAGACTTGCAGGAAATAATAAATCATCTGAAAAACATTCGTTTACTGGACCACAGCTTCAAACGAAAGCCCAATTTATCCATCCCAAGAAAACCATGCATCTTCTCGGCCAACCACATATGCAACATTTTGAAATTGGAATTCATGAAGTTGAGCTACCTATTTACAGTAAAGCAATACTTTACAACGAGCAAAGTTCCTTTTCCTCAACCAGAACTTAGGCATTGTCACCTCACCTCACCTCACCTTTGTAGTTCGGCCCGAAAATATTCCGCTCGAGAGCATAGAGAGATGACTGCACTAACTTCTAATTTCCAAAAGTTCAGATATACCGAAGACCTCAATGTAATGATCCTTAGGAATTCGACATTTGAGTAATGTAAGCTTTGGAATGCACTCCCAGGAGAAACATTTCCAGAAACCTTTAGTCTCCAGCAATTCTATAGCAGAATCAACACTCGCCCAGCGTTATAAGATCGCCTCTCCTGAGAGAAGATTATAAGATTACAATTGAGCTGCAATCAATGCAAATACCTGCTTTTGATTTCTCAGCCATAAGCATCAGTCGTGGTACCACCATACTGCGGGCCGTATAACAATCGTCAACACATTACACTGCACTGGGAAACTACGAGCACATCGCTCAATCCAATCACGAATTCCTTTCCACTGAAGCGAAAGTCGAGATGGTAATTTCTCTGCTCAAAATTACACACCAAAGATGTATGCAAAATTACAAGTGCACAGACGGAATTATTTTCTCCCGGGACAAGACCTTGCATCCATCTCATCTGAGTTTGCAATTACTAAGCATTCCGCGTCCTGATTATTCATTGAAAATTAATACACATGTACGGTTCCCCGCCGCGTTGCCACTGGATTAATTCGCATTTCAAAGCAGTTACTACAAATCCTTGTTGCGTCTTGCGTATACAAATTAATGTGTTTATGTTATGCATATACTACGAGTACAGATACACCCGCCTCCCACACACGAGCGCTGCAAAAAATTTGTGAAATTCCTATGCGAATCAAATGTAAATTTCAAATTGAAACATTCTCGTGTGCGGTTTTTCACCTTCTTTTTCCCATTTTGGGAACTCTAAACAGTGTTGGAGATGGCCCACCATGGAATTCTTTGCTTTGCCATTAATTTTACGATATAATATGTGCGGTGTGTAGTAATTGCTGCAGCGATTACAAGGATGAGCTACCCTGCCGCGCCGTGCGTTGCCCATTTAAATTTATGTGTAATTAGTTGACTTTTGATTGCGACTTGCATAATTAATGTATTAGAAGCAGAGCACATACATACTCGTACTACTCACCCACGTACAGTCTCGCAGGATAACTTTTTGTAGTGCCAACGAAACAAGATTTGGAACCGTAATCCCCAGATGGATTATCTAACCTTTTGCAAAGTTTTGTATCATTCCTTTGAAGGAATCCTCCCCCCGTCTCAGGCGCTCGTACATGGAATATCCAAGCGAATTGATGCGTGAAAATTGAAACAAGTGTGAGGTTATTTTGGTGGCGCCCGATGACATCAAATCGAGGGGGGGGAGGGACGCTAATGTGATTTCAGATTCGCCTGTCGACTTGACGGAGGAAAATTTGAGTTTTACATTAGTGAGGAATTACATTAGTTTTCACACATTTAATCCGTTTTCAGTGTGAAATTTTCGATTCAGAACTCTTTGTTGGGTGTAGCTTGCTTTGATTAATTCAATTGAAGTTCTCTGTGTGTGTGTGCGTTGTACTTTTTCTTTCGGCATGTTGACGAAGAGCATTGGTCTAATTAAATCTTAAGCCGTCACACCAGTACCAGACATAAGGGCTCTGGGAAAACTTTCTGATAAAGTTAACTTGATTTTAATTCAATTTTATTTCCCAGAATGAGAATGTGTGGGACCGGGAGTGTGCGTATTTTCTATTTGTCACTAACAAAAGAAAAAAAAAAAAAAAAAAATGAATTAAATACGGACAATGAGGTGAATTCCGTCAGTAAGGAGGCACTACTCGTACTGCAAGGAAAGTTTTAATGTTGTGTTCACACTTCAATTTATGTTGAGAGAAGTGTTCGAGTGTAGTTAGGATTTTAGAAAGAAATTGGGAGATTTATAATGCGAAGGATACTCAGGAAGTTTTCGAGTGCTTCGCTGAGTGGACATGAGAAAGTTTATCTTTTCCGGACAGAGGCAAGATTTTTAGTATGAAATCTCTTCCACTAAGACTGTCGTTTGTTAAAATTTGCCGGAATTTATTACCAGAGTTTTATTTGGTAAACTATTCGCCAAAAATGGGGCACATGCCGAGAGCGCAATTAAATTCGTTGTGTGTCGTAGATCGTAGCTGTGCGATGACAAGTTTAGAATACTGAAACTTTAACTTTCAGCAAACACTATCTTTGATCAAATCGTATCAAAAATTGCAACGAGAATCGACAGAGTTAGTTACTAGCTTCAATTCTAATTTTGCCTTTCTTAATTGTAGTACATTTCGTGAGTAGCCTGGTGCTCATAGTAGTGTGATATTTTTACTCCCTAAACAACACCTTCCTTCTACTGGTTTATTCCTTTCTAACTAACTTTCCTTATCAAGTAGTTGTAGTTTCAAAAATATTCGCCTTGGGTAGGTAGCTTTCCAGCAAAAGCACCTGCTAAAACCCGCCATTAAATGTTGTTGATCCTTATTGCGATAGATCGAACGGTTTCGTTGCTTGTTGTCGACGCACGAGGTCAAGAATTTGGAGAATAATATTCTTGCAATAACCATGAAGACGAATACAGAGTTTTCGGGCAAAGTTCGTTATTTCGTCATCGACGGTAGTTACACCTAAGCCTCTGTGGATAACATTGTTTCTGATATACCATGGGGCATTTACTATGACTTTTAGCAGATTGTAGGATATCTTTATTGGTTCGTTTGGTATAACCCCAAAGTTGTATACCGTACGTCTAAACGGCTTTCACCACTTACTTGTAGAAAAGCAGTTTGTTAAATATGCTTAATTTGGAAAGTCTCCTAAGTAGCTAATACATTTGTCTGAATCTATTTTCAAGCTCGTCGCGTTTCTTTTTAACGTGCGACTTCCATTTGAGTTTCGCGTCTAGTGTCATTCCTAGATACTTTGCCTCATATGCATATGGTATTTGTACCTAGTTAATGGGTAGGTTGTTCGTTTTTGTGAAAGCAAAGTTAACATGAGTTGATTTGGTCTCGTTGAGAGCAATGCGCCAAATCTTTATCCACTCGCAAATCGTCACTACAATGCAGAACAATCCTAAGTCCAAATTACGTGTTTTTCCAAAATGTTGGCCAGAGCGAAGCCTTTTATATTTAGCGTGCTTGGATATACAAATTAAGTCTCTATCTGACGTAACTACCGCGCAATGCCATTTTCCCGCACATACTTTACATCATTTTGCATGATTAAAACCATTCGAGTAAAACTTCAAATGACTCTCCTGAGAAATATCAAAAATGGACTTAAGCTTGTTCTGCATTGTAGCGACGAAATATTCTACAAAGCTCGTTGGAGCTTTACAGTTGCTAACTCGACTGATTTATCTTAAATTGGGAGTATTCCGATCCGTGTTTAACAGGGAATAATCTGTGCAAGGTAGGATTATAAAATTTCATATAATTGTTAAGGAAGAACCTGTCTTAACTTAAACTTAAACTTGTCGAAGGTTTGAGAGACGTCCAGAAAATCCCGTTTTGGAACCATTATAACCTCTGCGACTATCCATTGCCTTGAAACGTATAATAATCTTAGCGCGGCATTTATAATATGCAGAAGTTTGATAAGGGCTTTATTTGGCAAGTCCTTGTGGATCTGTCCGGTTATTAAATCATATCCAGGGGCCTTGTTATTTTTAAATTTTTTTTTTGTCTCGCAAAGTTCGACCAACGTCACGCTCTTTATTTTAAAGTTGTCAGGTATCGTAATCGTACAGAGGCATGATGACCGTTTTTTTTTTTGTCCAAAAACTGAGGAAATGAACTTGCATGATCTCTGGTTCCAGTAATTGACTTGGCTTGGCCTCCGCTGAACTGCGATTTGACGCCGTTGGACTTTCTTTTGTGAGGTGCCCTTAAAAATCGATATTATGCTGATAACTCAGAAACGATTCAGGAAGGAGTTATTCGTGAAATAGCGTAGAAAAAAAAACCATCCAAAATATAGTGCAAAATTGGGTTGAGAGGATAGGTTAGTGCCAAGCCAGCCGCTGCAGCCATTTAAATGAAATTATTTTCCATAAATAACCGGAAAGTGTTCTCTCATCAATAAAGCAAAAAACTTTAAAAAATATTAAATGGAATGGAAACCACCAATAGGTGGCCAACCCTTTATCCTTTAGTTCTTCTTTTTCATTCTAAAGGAACCCTGTATGTGGGAATGGAGTTATACTTGACGTTTTTTTTAAAAATCCTATCGCTATTTGAAGGCAAAGGCTCAACCAAGATATCCAGCACCTTGCGCACCATCGTGCATCTTGATTTAAATTCGTGCATTTATGCATCACTGTCGAAAAAGCATACGAGTGAGATCATACAACAGACAAACACACAGACAGGCAGACGCACAGCTGCCATGCAGAATACCACTTGATTGGGCATTTTGAAGATAGTACAATCAAAATCTAACCATACCTCGGAAATATTTCTATTTTTAGGTTTGTTAGCCTAAACTTAACACAGATGGTTTTGTGAGTGGTGTAACCTAACTAGGTCAGGACACATTCAATGGATTTTCATGAAATTTGATTCGATAGTCCAACTCCAGAAATACTCAATCAGTTTTGATGAATTTTGGTTCATAAGTTTGCTTGATATGACATGGCGATGATCAAGATTGAGTACAAATAAGATTTGGAGGTGAGATTATAAAAACGAACACGAGGAAGCGCTGTGCCATCTTTTGGCAGATGTTTTTCGTTTATTTCGATAATTAGTTTTTCTGACTTCCTTAACTTAATCAACATGAAAACACTTATTTATTTATAGAATTCACATCATGCCCTTCGATAGTAAAATGCGTATCCTTAGTTAGAATAACATACGTTTCACACTTATGCGCAAAGTATCTAAAAGTGAAAGATGTGCACCATCCATCCCTCAAAGTTCAATATTAAAACGACACCAGAATATTGATTACCCATAATATAGGTTTGACATTTGGTCCAAAAAGTTAATTGATTACACGCTAGCCATCTCAATTCGATGTCACGGCCAACCGATTCACTTGGAGGAAGCATTTCATATATTCTCCCAGATGCATTAACGTCACATCAAAAACCAATTACAGGTCCCATAACGCTTATAGCAATTTATGTGAATCAATTTCAGCGCCCAAATGAAGATATTCCGCAGCATTAAGGAAAAATTAAATACAACTTTAGTTGAACGCTCCACAAAAACGTGCAACATATGTTACATGAGCAATTAGGTCATTACTCTCTCCGAATGGGATCCAACATCCTCCAGTTTCCTCCCATACCCGCTGAACTTTCTATCGTGATTTGTATTTGTTTCGAAATTCACAAAATATATTACTTTCTGTGCGAAATAAGGTCAGAACAATATCTTCGTTCCGAGGGATAGGGGGAATACACCGGGGCCTCCATTAATTATCCAAAAAATGAAAATTCACCAAACTGTGGCACAGTATTGCCGGCATTGCTGCCAGTACTGGCTTCACTTAAACAATCCATTTGTTATAATTTCGAAAGATGAAAATTTGTTGTGTTTGCCGAAAAAAAAGAAATACCAAACAAAACTTGCAACAAGTAATTAGCGCCAGCAATCTATGAGATACAGGAGTGGGGGCACTTCCGCCCATCACAAGGCGTCACGTACATGTATGCTTGTGGAGGGTTCGCGGAAAAGTTGCTTGGAATATTTTTTATTATTATTTATAAATTGCTGGCTACGATGTCGACGCCATCAAATTACCCTCCCATTGCGAGAGTGCCGCGAAGCCACCCACTTCGCTTTGTATAGGTAGTTCTATACGTACGTGTACAACGACAACGTATAATAGGGAAAGATTATATGATGATGGTGCCATTAGCAATAATAGCATATTACACAAACACCAAACAAACAAACAAACAAAGAACAAGTAGCAAACAAAAAATCACACACATGAAAACCGGGCAAAAGAAAGGAAATACGAGGAAGAAAAAAATAGAAGCTTTTCCTCACCATGGCCGAGCGGAAGTGAGCAAGCGGAACACAAGTGAACAAAGATTCTGTCTATCGTGAATCGTTTCTTCACCTAAGAGGCGCGCGCGGGAAAAATTGAAAACGGAAAACATCTTAATGGAAGCACTCCAAGTGTGATAGATAGGTACTTGAAGGGAGGAAAATTAATTTTCCTACGTCCTTCTCTGAATTGGATATGTCTAGTGGGTGAGACAGGGTTGCGGGAAATTTTCGTAATGGCTTTTTTATGAGTATGTGAATATTTGCACGCGTTCAGCTTGGATTTGAGTTTTTATTGCTCGAGATTTGTGTTCATTAGCATTCGGGGTTTATTGTGTATGCAATGTTTACCAGTGTGTTTCGAATGGATAATAATTTTTATAGGTACTCGTATAGTGGAGGCGAGCCTAAATGCAAATAATCATTAATCAAGTTATATTTTGATTCAGTTTTTTTTTTTTTTTTTTGTAAATGATTTCGATTTGTTTATGATGTGGTGATTTTACAGTGGTGAGCTCTCATTGGAGGTCAAACGAGGCCATTCTGAAGATGAGTTGACAAATGAATAGGACGACATGGTGATGATGTAGGGTAAAAAGCTGGTTCGATTCTGAATAGGGTTCAAAAGAGTAACCGCAATGTCATCGACAAGTAATTTCCGGCTGGTCATGTCAACTGATTAACAAATGACAGACGGATTTTGAATAATGGTTTGTATGTATGACCATTGGCAGACATTTAGATGCTTTGTAGTCTTTTGAACAATGCGTGTACCACTGTTGAATACATGACTATTGCATACTATTGTGGATCCATTAATAGTTCTGGATGAAGGTTCAGTTCCAGTCATGTGGTTTAAGTTCTTTTTAATTTTTTGAATATGATAAATGACAGACATACTTGTACAACAGAGTACGGCAAAAAAGAAACAAATTGTCAAGCACGACTCCGTTCCAAAATACATGGTTTCGTTGGTTAAAACTAAAATTGTATTCCATATGAAAAGCAGACAGATCGCCCTCTGTCGGTCATTTTCTTCAATAACATCTAAATTACTGAACCGATTGGGCATTCATTTTTCGAAGACAATCCTTTATAGCGGGCGTCATTAGTTTGAAAAAAATATTTTTGGATTCGATATAACGGTGGATCCATTAATAGTTCTGCATAAAGGTTCAGTTCATGTCATGTGGTTTGTTTTCTTTTTCTAGTTTTGAATATGATAAATGACAGACATGCAAGAGAGTAAGCGACAAAAATTAAGCACGACTCCGTTCCAATATACAGGATTCCATTGGAAAGGAGATACTTTAAAAATATAACTATCATTTCATATGAGTAACTGACAAAATGTCCTCTGTTGGTCATTTTTTTCAGTAGCTTCTAAATTATAGAAGCGATTTCATGAAATTTGTTTTTTGTTGGTTAGAGAATATTTTTTCGGGCACTATTTTAATAAGAGTATTGAAATAAAACTTAGTTGTCATTATAGACCCAGAAATGCTCTATTACAATGATTTTGTTCAAGTCTTTAGGTCACGTTTATGGCAAATGACCTAAAGTTGGTCCATATAAATTTTAAGAATAAAAATGTCTAGCACAAACCAGTATTCATGAATAATAATGAAGAAGAATACGCAAACACAGCCAAATATTTAAGCATGCCACTAGATGCAAAACTACGCTGAAAACCGCATGTAAAGAAAAACGAGAAGAACTCAACGTGCGCTATAGTAAAATATATTGGCTTATAGGGAGATATCCTTGTTGGTCTAACTACAATAAACTATTGCTTTATAAGTAAGTTCCAAAACCAGTATGCAAATACGGGCTCTAATTGTGGGCATGTACATACAAAACAAATTTGCAAAAATATAAGCATTCCAAAACAATGTACTACGGAACATAGTAAATGCAGCGTGGTAAGAAACACTGATCTGCATAGAGGCCTAGAAATAGGTTTGATTAAAGATGAAATAAACAAAAAGTACCTAATAGGCATACACTTAAGCTTCTAACCCAAGTCAATTTAGAAACGCTACAACTGCTAGATACTGACAATCTAACTAAGAGATTAAGAAGATTAAAATCTTTTGAACTAACTAGCTAGAAAAGAAAAACAAAAATGCACAGGATCACACGAAAAGAGTAACCGAAAATACATACATAAAACTCAATTTCCGAAAAAACTCAATTTCTCGAAAACTAATTTTCGAAATTCAAATTCGAATATATATTTCGAATCAGCAAACAATAGTGAATTATACAAATTTTTCTCATTCGCGATGTTCGAATTTTGACCAAAGCTTTTCCCGAAAAAGCTCAATTTCTCGAAAACTGGTTTTCGAAATTCGAATTCGAAAATAGATTTGGAATCAGCAAACAATAGCGAATCTAACGGTATACAAATTTTTCCAATTCGTGATGTTCGAATTTTGACCAAAGCTTTTCCCGAAAAAGCTCAATTTCTCAAAAACTGATTTTCGAAATTCGAATTCAAATTCGGATTTGGAATCGGCAAACAATAGAGAATCTAACAGTATATACATTTTTCCAATTCTCTATGTTCGAATTTTGACCAAAGCTTTTCCCGAAAAAGCTCAATTTCTCGATAACTGATTTTCGAAATTCGAATTCAAATACAGATTTGGAATCAGCAACCAATAGAGAATCTAACGGTATATCCAGTTTCCCAATTCTCTATGTTCGAATTTTGACCAAAGCTTTTCCCGAAAAAGCTCAGTTTCTCGAAAACTGTTCAATTCAAATACGGATTTGGAATCAGCAAACAATAGAGAATCTAACGGTATATACATTTTTCCAATTCTCTATGTTCGAATTTTGACCAAAGCTTTTCCCGAAAAAGCTCAGTTTCTCGAAAACTGTTCAATTCAAATACGGATTTGGAATCAGCAAACAATAGAGAATCTAACGGTATATACATTTTTCCAATTCTCTATGTTCGAATTTTGACCAAAGCTTTTCCCGAAAAAGCTCAATTTCTCGAGAACTGTTTTTCGAAATTCGAATTCAAATACGGATTTGGAATCAGCAAACGATGGAGCATCTAACGGTATATACATTTGTCCAATCTCTATGTTCGAATTTTGACCAAAGCTTTTCCCGAAAAAGCTCAATTTCTCGAAAACTGTTTTTCGAAATTCGAATTCAAATACGGATTTGGAATCAGCAAACAATAGAGAATCTACTGGCATACAATTTTTTCCAATTCGCGATGTTCGAATTTTGACCAAAGCTTTTCCCGAAAAAGCTCAATTTCTCAAAAACTGATTTTCGAAATTCGAATTCAAATTCGGATTTGGAATCGGCAAACAATAGAGAATCTAACAGTATATACATTTTTCCAATTCTCTATGTTCGAATTTTGACCAAAGCTTTTCCCGAAAAAGCTCAATTTCTCGATAACTGATTTTCGAAATTCGAATTCAAATACAGATTTGGAATCAGCAACCAATAGAGAATCTAACGGTATATCCAGTTTCCCAATTATCTTTGTTCGAATTTTGACCAAAGCTTTTACCGAAAAAGATCAATTTCTCGAAAACTGTTTTTCGAAATTCGAATTCAAATACAGATTTGGAATCAGCAAACAATAGAGAATCTAACGATATATACATTTTTCTAATTCGCGATGTTCGAATTTTGACCAAAGCTTCTCCCGAAAAAGCTAAATTTCTCGAAAACTGTTTTTCAAAATTCGAGTTCAAATACGGATTTGGAATCAGCAAACAATAGAGAATCTAACGGTATATACATTTTTCCAATTTGCGATGTTCGAATTTTGACCAAAGCATTTCCCGAAAAAGCTCAATTTCTCGAAAACTGATTTTTGAAATTCGAATTCAAATACAGATTTGGAATCAGCAAACAATAGAGAATCTAACGGCATACAAATTTTTCCAATTCGCGATGTTCGAATTTTGACATAAGCTTTTCCCGAAAAAGCTCAATTACTCGAAAACCGATTTTCGAATTCGAATGTAGATTTTGAATCAGCAAACAATAGCGAATCTAACGGCATACAAATTTTTACAATTTGCGATGTTCGAATTTTGACCAAAGTTTTTCCCGAGAAAGCTCAATTTCTCGAAAACTGATTTTCGAAATTCGAATTCGATTATATATTTCGAGTCAGCAAACAATAGCGAATCTAAGCTGGAATAAAAAGAAAATGACAATATGGAGTTTCTTTATTTTTAGAACTTTCAAGTGTTAAAAATAAATTGCTAATTAGTTTGATGACTATGTGCGTTAATTGGAATTATAACCTAAATCATGCTTTCCCTGGGTGTTTTTAGTGGATTAAAGTCTCACACTATCGCAAAGCACGCATGCGATGTCTTTTGACTACTTTCAGTCACTAAACCCCCCCAACCTTTTTTGGGCTGTGATCAATCAATCATCATCAATTGGCCACCAAGATCGTGTGATCTTACCCGCTGCATTTATTTTTGTGGAACTATGCTACGGATCCAAAAATTGGCGCACTTAAAAACTCCATACATGTGGCAGCCCAAAAAATAAATACATAAATATGTATAAACGCCCAAAAATGCATTTTTCGATAAACTAAGACTAAACAGGAAGTAATAATGAGAAATCAGAATAATAATTTAACAAACTAGTTAAAAAAATTAACTCCAACCTCTGAAACGAACTTTCACTTTGGAAAAAAAACTGAAAATAAAAATATCCATTATCCACCTCTGAAGAAAACGGATGAAAACTGGGCCAGAGAAAATCATGAGATATAAATCTCAAATACCCTAGTAGAACATTTCTGGAAAACATTTTCCAATGACGACGCCAACACTCGAATCCCACAACTACTAACCTAAAAATCGATAACGTAACAATAAATGATATAAAATGATGCATAAGATACAAAGTAGACAACAATAAGGCCCCAGAAAATAATCATTTGACAAGAGGAATACTTAGCAAATTACCAACAATAGTGAAATATAAACAATGCGATAATTAGACTAAAGCATTTTGCAAAAGTATAGAAAGTTTAAAAAAGATGCAACCAAAATAACATCAAATAAACCAGCTTACTCCCTGTCCTGTCAAAAATCTTTAAAAGACTATTGTAGGCCCGTATGGCACCCATATTGAACAGACTAAATGGAATATCTGATCACCAGATTGGATTTCGAAGACTACACTCGACAATTCAGCAAATCAAAAGCAACTAGCAGAATACAATAGCATGCTGCTTACTGCTAAAACTAGACAATTTACTACCAGCTGAATTATATCTGATGACTAAAAGTTACTGTATACAATTCGAGCTGGAGTCCCTCAAGGCAGCATTTTAGGACCACTACTGTACAACTTTTATTTCACAGTCATTCCTCTTCCAATGTAGGCAATTCGATGTTGCTATAGCCTTCGACACCGCATGGCACACTGGCCTACTGCTAAAACTAGAACAGAATTTTCTACCAGCTGACTTCTATCAGATGATTAAAAGTTACTTAACCGATCGACACTTCCATGTCAAGTATAAAGGCGATCACCGAAAACTATATACAATATGTATTGGAGTCCCGCAAGGCAGCATTTTAGGACCACTACTCTACAACATTTACTCCAGAGACATTCATCTTTAAACATAGACAACTCGATGTTGCTAAAGTCTCCGACACCGTTTTGCACGCTGGCCTACTCGTACATCTAAAACTAGACAATTTTTTACCAGGTGACTTCTATCAGATTATTAAAAGTTACTTAACCAATCAACATTTTAATGTCGATCACCCACAACTGTATACAATTTAAGCTGGGGTACCTCATGGCTGAATATTAGGACCACTACTATACAACCTTTATTCCAGAGACATTCCTCTTTCAACATCCAACGACAACAATTTAAAATAGTACAAACAATAGTTGAATGGTACATAAAAACGACGACATACATGAAAATCTTCAAATTCTCACAACAGCGCGAGAAGTATCCAAAACAAGCAAACGACACTTAAAGAAAGATCTATTCCACAAACGTTCATCAACAATATGGTTGATCACTCAGTATCAATTTGTGTTATTAGTATGCCTAAAAAAGCTTCGTTGAAGATACTAACAGCTAAGGATATTTCTCAGATCAAATAAATATAAAAAAATAAATAAAAATTAATAATAAATAAGCAAACCACACAAGCCTCGTTATCAATTTATTTATTCAGAATAACAATTTAACCAATCTGATGCGAACGCTTTATTTTCATCTGGGATACATTTTCATCTATTATTAAGAAATTTTGAAAATAACATAATCGTAATCGATGTCGCACAAAGACCACGTCCAAAAAAGTAACGCATACGCCATAGGTGCCGAAATTAATGAAGAAGTCCCTCAACCAATAACAAATCTCTCATATAGGTAAACAAGTGTAGGTAAGTCAGTGAAATGAGAACCATCGTCGAGTTCCGCACCGCCTCACTCTATCGACCACTCATCGGGAGTATCAATAAATTTTTGAATGTTGCTAGCACATCCATTAATAGCCCAAAGCAATATACATGTCTTTCAGGAAGGCCACCAAATACGATAGAAACGCAGAGCAATTGGAAAATTTATTAGCCATTTCAACGAAGGCGATCCAAATAATTGTTTTCCAACCTCTGGCTTCGGCTGTTGGGCTCTTCAAAAATGAATAAACATCATAAAAGTCGGAGATATATTTATTTTAATAGCTAGTCCGTCCCGTTTACCTCTAGGACGGAAGTTTTGAATGTAAACTCGAGTATACCTTTGACAGTTTTAGGAGAGTATCCGGTCCTAACGGAATATCCAGTATGCAGCTGCAGTTCTCGATACGTCTATCTCAGTAATCGAAATTTATTTTCATAGCAAATAAACAAATCGTCGACTGGAAAATCAATATTTTCCCAATTCTCCTCAGGAGGATGTCTTTCGACGCGTATTCGTATGGACGAATAAATTTTTTGCACTTCGAGAAAATAAAGAGAGAGAGAGAGAGAAAGTGATCGATTTAGTGAGGAACGCATTTTGACTAGGGAAGTCGGCCGACAGCTGGCAAAATATTGTTCAATAATTTTTCACTTCGAGGAAGATGTGGGTTTGAGTTGAATTACTTTGGTGCTGCCGACATCTATTCGGTTCGTAATTAGTCAACGTTTGATGTGCTTATTGTATTTGATTGGGGACCAGGTAGTAGCCCAAAGAAGATTAATGAACTAGTGGTCGTAGATTACGATTTTGTCGGCGAGAAATGATATAAAACTGTATTTAGAAACTATTTACGTATGGAGAACAAAAACGCACAGAAGATAAATTACTTTTTGGGGGAAATATTCCAAAGATTAATACGCATTTTGTGTGATTGTGTTTACCGACACAACTCCAGCGTGCAATAGTAGGAGCTAAAGATATATTATTTATATCTTTTTCTTGGAAACAGTGGAATGTGTGGTTTAAGTGACAGTACATTAGCACTTCCTCTTCGATTTTCTTGTAATTTTTAGAAAATGTAATGGATGGACATCTTGGTGACTTGAATCATGGGTGGCCATGGTGTAGTGGTAACACGATCACTTGTTACGCTGCAGGTTCACGGTGTCAAGAATCATCTTTTTTTTTAGCACGAAATAAATAAAAAAGTCCATCAATTGCGAAAACCTAGTCAACTCTACTGCAAAGGCATAAAACCCGCAGTAGGGTGGTTATATGGCTAAAATGTATCTTGATCGTGATGTTGACATCAGGAGGACGGAAAAAAATACTGTGAATCATAAGCAACGAAAATACAAATATACTCCACAGTTATCTGGACGCCACCCTTGGAGTTCACTGAAACTTAATAATACCTGAGTTTCAAACCAACTACACCAATCTGTCTTCTCTCACGTGCAAATTATATAAAAAATTAAAGCATCTATACGTACGTAACTTTAGTTGCCAGGGTAGTTAAGAAGCGGTCCATCCATCGCATGGTAGTGCTACTTAAAAAAATATACAATTGCGTGCATGTAATTAGAAACGATTTCGATGTGGCATTTCTTATTTTCAAAGCTCGTGTGTTTCATAACATCCTTTTTCAAATGTTTATTTTTATTGCTTTGGGAAAAAACAAATCATGTGATACAAAATTCGCAACCTCATTGTCGGTCATAATGAAGATAGAGAGTCATATGGCGGAATTTGCAAAAATACTAATGTATACAGAATTTAAGAAAAGTGGAACAGTTGAAAAGATTCTACGCAAACCTAGAGCAAGGTCAACATCTGCGCAAAAAACATACTTTGATATTGCGCCAAAGTAAAAAAAAAAACACCTTACTCAACAGCAAGACAAATTCGTACTGATGTTTCCAGCGGAACAGAGAGTGGGCCATCTGTTGACACAGTTAAACAAAACGGGAGTCTTTGGACGCATAGCATAGCCAGTTGTTCATTGAACGAAACCGGAAAAATAGTTTGGACTTCCCCCATAAATATAAACATGGGACTAGCACTCGGTTGAAAAATGTGCTCTTTTCCGATAAAACTAAGATAAACAGCATTTCGTCTAATGGAGGAGCATGTGTTCGCTCTCTGAGATCTAAGGAATTCGATCCAAGGTACACTAATAGCGCCAGTGTTATAGTGTAGTGTTATGATATAGGGTGCCATATCTGGACGCAGCGTTGGTCCAATTCACACAATTAAGGGACATATGGATACGCCATAGTGTTGTTGTATCCTTCACGATGCAATTCAGCCCTACCTATATACGAGTATAGTCGAATATCAGCCAGTAATTTGGAAGTTCTTACACAAAAAGATTCTTTGAAGAAAATAATATTACTTTATTGGACTGGCCGTCCTGTAGCTGTTGTGAACCTGTGGCGGTATTGGAAAAGGAAGACGAGGTACAGTAGAATCGGAAATCTTCACAGTCTTTATGAAGAAAAAAAGGCTTTGAGAGTTTATTGAAAAGTCATTATGTGGAAATTTAATAGAATCTCTATCGCGTAGATTGGATGATGTAGTTGATAAGTATGGTTATTCTACTAGGTTAAGTTACGCCAACTAAAAACACCAACTCACATAGACCAGTGATAAGTCCGTTGTAATACCACATGGGTTATGAGAAATTCCACCTGCCTAATTAATTGAAATAATTGTAGCTTCTGATGTAGCGAAGGAGGGTTCTGATATTTATAACTTCTCCTATATCATTGAAATAGAAAGCTCCTAAGTGAAGTTTTCTTTTACGGGAAAGAGCTGAACATGTACAAATGAAGTGGGGAATAACTTCCTCCTTATCCATGCAGCTTCTATAGAATACCAGAAAAAAACTGAACACTTTTATCAAAATATTACAGGTGTTTCTAATGTAAAGTGCATGTAGCATGATCTGTTTTATTTGTGATATAGAAGAATCGAAATAATTTGACAATTCAATAACCATTTTAAAAATGTCAATACATGTGTACACTAAAGTAGAAACGTCAGTGCACGTTTCTTATTATGTGCATGCCATTGTATTAGAAATAACTCAACTCAACTTCCGTTATACTCAGTGTTGTAATTTCACCACGATTATGGTAGATGTAATACTATTTCTGGAGATTTTTCAATCTACCACGTTTAGCAAAAATTGTTCCACGATTCTTTGTTCTTTTTTTATAAAAAAAAATTAAATTGTTTTTTGCGTGATATTTTTCGTTGAAAATAGAATACAAGCAAAATACAGTACATATGGGATTAAGGAAATCAAGCTTTATAGTGGTCAAAAGTATTTGAATAGATCTTTGGTTCCCTAAAAGCTGACTGGAAAAACTCAATAGGTGTTTTTTTTAGACCTACAAATAGCAAGCCAGTGCCTGTTAGAAACATCAAATTTTACAAGTAAAATAAATACAACAGCCATCTGGTCACAACTCTTGCATTTTTCGCAAGCCAAAACTAACCGGCTAGGTATTGTTATAACTTCTCACTGATAGGTGGACTGCTTTATTCATGTTGGTACGCCTGCAAAATTTTCGGTTGTGTAGGGAGTTGTTCGTGAAGCAAATCTATTTTCCATGAATGTTGTACAAGGGCTTTAACTAGCCGAAAAATTTAATGTTGTTAATTGTCCTACTAATATCATGTGTATGAACTTTTGATTCTTATAATAATGTTATCACTTTGCATGTAACGGGTGGACCATCTGTTTTTTCCTTTCTAAATTACATGTTATTTTGACAAAAACACAGCATCATATCTTCGTGGTGCGAAATGAATCGAATTATTCATGAACAATGTTCGAAAATATTGAAAACTCCAAAGTGAAGTGTGTACTATCGAAACAGTGTGAATTTTGAAAAGAAATTTCGGTCGAAATAATGCATCAAACGTGCCTGCTGTAAGGATGTTTCTAAAGAAAGTTCATGAGATTGACATGCTAATTGATAACACAAGTAGAGAAGTGAATGCATACTCAGCGGGTGACTGTTGGATGTGGTTTATGGAATGGCGGCATTATTGGTCCATTTTTCTTCGAAGATGAAGATGGCAACAACGTTACGATCAACGGAGAGTGTTACAGAGGCATGGTAGTCATTTTTTTTTTTGACCCGAAACTGAGGAAATGAGCTTAGACGATTTCTGGTTCCAGCAATATGGTGCTATGTGGTATATAAGCTATACAACAATCGATCATTTGCGCATTAAGTTCAATAATCGTATAAACATCCCTTTTGGTGATGTTGCTTGTTCTCCGCAGAGCTGCGATTTGACGCTGTTGGACTTTTTTTTTGTAGGGTGCCCTTGAAAATCAATTTTATACTGAGAAAGTTTCAGGTACTTAAGCACCACAATATTGATCGAGTTATTCGTGAAATAGAGCCCCGAACCATTGAAAATGTACTGCCAAACCAGCGGCAGCCATTCAAATTAAATTATTTTCCATAAATAATCGGAAAGTGTACAGATGGCCCACCCTTTATGTTAAAAAAATAAAAAATGGGATTTGAAAAGTATTTGAGAAAACAAAATGTTGAACAAAATTTTTGAATAAATTTTTAATTAGAAACCTTGGACGACATCTGATAGGACATATTTAAACTAACTTAGATTTTAAATTCCAACAAAATAGTTTGAGCGATTTTCGATAAAACCGAACAAAATAAAAATAAATAAATAAATAAAGGCGCCAAGTGGATAAGAAATAACAAAACTTGGCTCTTTCGTAAAATGCGTTAAGAAGTTGAAACACTTTGTTGACCATATATCATGAATGTCATATTATTGCACGTGTCAACAATAATGTAGATTATTTGAAATAGAACGGTCTTATTTTAAAATAAAAACAGAAATCATTCTTCAAACTTCTTTTGAAATACTTTACACTACATCAAATAATATAACTTTTCGAAATTGAATTAGACAACGACTCTTCCAATTTGTCTTTTTTTTTTTTTTTTAGTAACTTCTTGAAATATATTGTAGTATACCTTTTTACTTGAAAAAAATTGCCAGTTCTCGATCAGGCAGGTTTGTTTATCACAAATTTATCTTATAAAATATTTGTCCACTTTTCCTACCACAATACTTCACGAACATAGCCGCTTCGTGTGGCGAATACTTTGACAGTTGACTAATAATGTCATTATGACTGCAAACGGAAGTACCAATCTTCAAATATATAAAATATAAAAATCCGGCTAGCTAGGAAACATTTTTATGAATCACTTTCGGGTTTTCAAATCATTTTCGAATACTTAACTACCGACTTTTTATTGTTCAATCTACCATACTTTTGAAATTTCAAGTGAGAACATTGGCCACACTCTATTTACGAAGTACGTAGAAGCACATTTAACTGAATGAGTGAGAAATATTTTGGGTGAAGTCATAAGTTTGTTTTGTTTAAGGTGCAACGACATTAATCACTGGTTTCGTACGATTCAAAACAGAGAGAAACATATGTAAAGGGTTTCCGTGGTTGGGATTTTACATCCCTGCCATATGGCATCTGTCAAATCCATCTGTCATCCACGGTAACAGGTAGTTAGTTCTTGCCTTGCCATCTTACAATATGGATCGTTTTATCATCGGTCAACACATTCAAATTGTTGCATCTTACTACAAATATAACAGTTCTGTAATATCTGTGTAAGTTACGCCGGTTTTTTAAACAAAATCTTCTTCAGCGATGAGGCTAATTATTTCGCACAAACAAAATTGAAAAATTTCTGATTTTGGAAATCCAAATATGATCATTGAGAGGCCATTGGATCTACCACATTCGACGGTTTGTTGCGTGCTTTGGTCCGGCGGCGTAATCGGGCCGTATTTTTTAAAAATAACGAAGGCAGCACTGTTACGGTAAATTCTCTGCGCTATGGTTAAATGAAAACCAACTTTGTTTAGCCTGAGATTGACGCCACTGTTGTGGGAAACATGTGGTTTCAACAGTACGTGTCATACAACACATTGAAATCTAAAAATGTTTTTACTTTATTTAAATTAAAAATCCGAGAGCACAAAATGAATAACCTTGTATGTTATTCTATCCCAGTATAGATACTACATAGCATAGAAAGTTGAATAGAGTCCATGGGGTATCGAGAGAACGTCGCTGTAAATGTATCCCCTTAATAGTTGATAACGTACTTGAGTACAGAAATAGTGCTAAATCAAGTTGTACGTATTGCGGAAGAAGAGAGTAGTACCAGATTTATAAAAATTAAATGCAATGATGGACTTTGAAGATGCCCTCGACAGAATATTGGTAATGCAGATGATAGACAAATTTATGGCCATCACTGCAAATATCATGAGGAGGGTACTCCAAGTGATAGAGTAGTGTGTACCCCATTAATCCAAAAATCATATTTTCTAGAAATAGGACAAATATGGAGTTTAAACCCTTGCCACTTCTTGGAACAGAAATCAAAGTATTTACAGAAGTTGAGTGTCTATTGTTGAAAGGAATATTCGAAGAGGGAAAATTATTTTTTTGTCTAAGAATATTATGGACAGAAGTAAATAATATCACCACAGTCAGTATAATGGATTTATAATAATTGATGTTAGTCAGACCATAAAATGGCAATGGCATGTGTAGGGTTTATAGGTGCGATACGCACTTCTTCAATAAGTGCCATAGAAGTGACTCTTGGAATTATGACAATGAAATTCATGACACTTTGTTTGAGGCCATATGATATATCACTACCGTATGAAAGAATGGGAGATATATGTACATAAAAAACTATCCATGATGGATATCAGATCTAGAAGACGTACTTTATGGTGCGCACTAGAACAAAATCCTCAAAATCCTCCTGCCCAAATTGTGACTCACGTTATGGGGCACATAGGGCCAGAAGGTTTGTTAAAAGCGCTCGGTGATCAAGCAGAGATTAGGCGAATGAAGCAATCTTAAGTTAACACGTCACTTTTGACGGAAAGTTAAATCTAATGAATGCGTAACTCAAAATGCATTCAAAAAGCTTGGATGGAGGGGCACGTTGAAGTCGTTTGAAAAGAAAAGGCCAATAGTCTAGAACATCAGATTTTAATGTGGAATTTCTGAGTATTTCATCATTTGCGCTTAAGGAGGAGTGATGGGCTTGATCGATCATTAAGCCACTAGAGAATACCATAAAAGGCGGTTAGACCTGAAGATGTACAAACAAGACTCAATGGCCATTAAAATGTCCATAATCTCCATCAAGAGGGAAGTTTTGATTATCAATTAAGAAGCATAGAACGTCGTAACATTAGGTAGGTATCTTATGAAGTAAATATGACTTGCGGAAGACAATATCTGCAGGGCAATGCAACAAGAGTCAGTTCTAGCCTTCTTCTCTTTAACCAATTCATCCACAACAAGGCGGATACATCGCCTAGTAAATTTGCATATGAAGTTTAGCTAAACAAATATTTTTAGTTAGCCGTACCTGATAGTCGAAATACTGCAGCCCATAAAAAACCCACCCAAACGTCCCTTGTGTCTTTCTGTTTCTTTAAAATAATTGGACCGATTAGTTTTTTGACTTAATTTTCTAAAACTGTAGAATAAACAATTAAAAAAGGAAAACTTTTACAACGGGGTGCAATAACATCCAGTACCTGCGAGTGCAGTTTGATGATTCTACTACTAACTCTAAGGGGACTGGGTAGCTACATTGAAATGAAAAAAGAAAAGGTTAAGATACTCGTAAATCGGTTCTGCACAAAAGGCAGATACACAATCGGCGCCCAAGTGGAACAGCTTATAAAACAATTTCCTTCCCCAAAATTCGATTATAGCCTGAATGAGAGCGTAGGGGAGGGGGAACATACCCCATAACCAAACGAAATATATCGTAAGGAATAAATTTCAATTTTTATCAACCATTTTATTTATTTTGTCTATCATATGAACTTGTTATCGTTTGCCAAAAAAAAAAGCCTCAGCGGATGTATCCCAGACTATTTACCAATAGACTTCTGATATCACCCCTATGTAATACATTCCCATTCCACGACCTAAATTTATGCTCATAATTAAACATATCTAAGGACCCCACATACTCCCATACAATTTACAGCTCAATCAAAAAAAGAAAAACATCGAACCCTCTACCATCAGTAAAGACAAACAGCGTCAAACATAAATGAACTCCCCTTGGAACACGAGCCTCAGAGGACAAATCAATCAAAATACCAAAGTGACAGCAGGCCTTCATTCCATTCCATATACTCGTTGTCCTTCCCCAATTTTCTATATATAAATGATGAAGAACAAACCCCAATGATTCATACATCCCTGAGGGTACACAGGCATTGCTTTCGACCACTTGATGGCTAATAAAAATCCACAACCCCAAATGTCCACAAAAACGTCATCGCCGCCGTCAAAATGTTGAACGTGCAGTGTCTACGCGTCATTTAAGCTAAGAATAACAAAAGGACTCCTTCGCTCCCCCACACGCACCGAAATCGAAAAAGAAAAATATTATTGACTGTCATCGTTGATTCTCAGATAATTTCCTTGCCACCCTTCGATTAGAGTTTTCTCCTTCATCCCTTATATCCATCCCATCTTAGCTGCTCGTGCATTTCGGATTCCATACACGGGGTATTCTTAATCTAATAGTCGGTCAGTTAACGGAGACATTTACCATAAATGAGGCCAATAAGCGTAGCGATAAAACTTCATCTAAGGGATTCAGATACACATTAATTTTTTTTTTTTTCTGGACTGTTGGATGAAATATATAGTAACCGGAACTTCAAAGGAATTTTAATAGTTAAAAGTCCTTCCCAATGGATACGATACCAACCACCTCCGCATGTGGACGGGTTTCTGGAAACGTGCGACTAAGTAATGAAGAGCATGTGGTTCTCGTTTTAACGCTTTTTCAGCAAAAAAGTCTGCAAAATTAAATTTAATCTTTGAAATACTATCGGTCCATGATGTCAGTGTCCTTTTTTTTTTTTTTTTTGGGTTCGGGCTACGTAAGGCGCATTTCAATGTTAACATGTCCTAACGCTAGCAACTTAAAATAAAATTAAATTTGTAATAATTTTTCTCTTAGTCGTTTGTCTCTCAATTTTTCACATGCTATGGCGTCTCTATATCTTTGTGCAGTGAAAAGGATTTCCCTCAATCGGTGCTGTAGAAGGTGAACTAGCTCTAACTCGCATGATAAATGATCGGTGTACAACAAAAGGACACTAAACTTTGCCCTATTCGAGAACACGAACTAAATCATTACCATTGCCACCCCATTCGCCCATCCAAATGCATCGGTGTGCACTTCTCATAGATGGTTTACCTAAAGTAAGCGAGACCACTTCTCGCAGAGTGCTCAAATTTGGGAGTGTTTCATGGTAAATTTGTCAGTTTGTTGATTTTGACAGCAAATAATTTACAATTTATGGAAATGGCAATTGATGTATGTATATAATTGATGTGCTTCCGAGGGTAGATACTATACATCCCTCGAATATTCAAGAGTGGTTCTTGAAAAGGAAAGCATTTTTTGTAAGGGAAAAAAAAAATCTAAAGAGGTTCTTCAAGGGAAATTGAACCGAACACGAGCAGTTATTGTTTGTTGAATAAATGAATATATTAAAGTGCACACTTCCCCCCCCCCCCCCCCCCCCCCCCCCCCCCCAGTGGACGGCAATATACATAAGCGGGTGATGGCTGGAGGGGATTGAAACAGAAAATAAACTCTGACCATACGGAGATGAAAATAGAAAAGTTTTTGAGTTGTTGCATAATTTTTCTTTTGATTTCGGGAAAAAGTTGATTCGTTGAACTTTGAGTTACGGAATTTAGACATACAGTCCTTAATATGAGAGTTCGTACGTGGAAAGTAGGTAAATCTGAAGTAAAAAAAAAAAAATGCCCACGGATGGAGGGTGCGAAATTGTTTTAATCTTTTCGTAGTACAAACACCAGGTGGCGTTCATTATCATAACTGATATAATATTTTTGTCAAAATGCTCTAAAGAGCTGGTCACACAGAAAATATTTTGCCTTCCGGAGGGTCTTTTGTTACACTTATACATGGTGAGTTATTTTTTAGAAAGTTTACCATTTTATTTTCAGCGATTTAAGGTAGAAGAAAAATACTTTAGCAAACATATAGATAATCGAAGTGGATGGTGTTTGGTGACCTTAAGGATCCCTTTAGATATCCTTGAGTATACCTAGTAGGGACAAAAATAGTGTTACTATATTTGGTGCATCCATTGCGTGGCCAAGCAGTTAACCTTACAATGGTTTGCTTTTAAAAAAATATTTTAAATTTACTAATGCTTTCGCTATGGAATTGATTGATAAAGTGAAGCGCATCTCTGTGCAGTGTGAACAAAGTTCAGATTATCAAGCAGCAGCAGTTAGAGAATTAGCCCATTGTTTCCTTATTTGTGTATAAATTTTTTTGGGGTTATTGGCTACATTTTTTTGGGGTTAAAGGCCGTCTGCGATCTGGTCGTCCGCGCACGGTACGAACACCAAAAGTCATCAAAACATTTAGGGCATGAAACCGTCTTTGATAGCAGAAAACACTGGCGCGTGAGATGAATATAACTGAATTGCCAACGAGTCGAATATCAAGTTACACTTGAGGCTGGGGCTGGCAGCTAACAGGGGCTGGCCTATATTATCACAGCCACTAGTGCTGTGCATTGCACAAATGGTTGAGACCTACAATTTTATGCCGTTTCCGAAGGGAAATTTTTTCGATTGAGAGAAGTTTCTCATGACAATTTTTACTCTCGGATCTTTGTCAGACTTTCGACTTTTTTTTTCTTGGATTCGATTTTTGATCCTCCCGCTCAATGATAGCGCACTTAACCACTGAGCCACGGTGCCCGCAATAAAATTCTGTTTAAAAAAATAAAATAAATATTTTGGTGCTGTCATCCCAATGCAGGGCCTGGCCTAGCTTCTCGCAGCCACTTGTGCTGTGAGCCTCACGAATGGTTGGGACATACAGCTTTTCATGTCAATTTTACTCTCAGATGTCTGTCAGAATTTCGCGAGAAGTGGGACTGTGAGAAAACTTAAATTTTGTTTTATTTTTGTGTTTTCTTGGATTTGAACCTTGAACCTCTCACTCGATGATCGCGAACTTAACCACTGAGCCACGGCTCACAAATTCTGTTTACACATGATAAAATTCTCAACAAATAAAATGATAGGGTCTATACACGGTCATCTTGGGAAACATTTGCGCTAGTCTCAAGGGTCTGGAAAGAACACCCCCAGTATCGGCAATGATATGCTGAGGTGTCCCTTCTGATGAAATTACTGATCTGAATTTTTGCCAGAAAGTCGTTCTAAGTTCGGCCAAGGTGCACCAATAGACCGTTTTAGAATCCTTTGTCAAGCCTTTAAGCCATACTTTATTCCAAAGAAATTAAAGGGCATTCCAGCAAAATCCATCGTCAGTCCATAAGGCCAAAACTACCCATATCTGGTAGGAAAATGTACCTCGTTTCATTGATATCGAAGGCCAGTCCACACCTTAATCCACTAGATCACAAGTTGTGAACTGCCTGAAAGGACATTGTGTTCCACAAAAGATACCCTAACATGGAATTTACAAAGTGAGCTCTGTCCGAAGCTGTGGCCAACTTTCGAATTAATGAGATGTGTCTTGTAATGGATGAGTGGCCGAAGCGACTAAGGCCAAATGAAGCCATTTTTAACTAACTTTACATTTTTGAATTCGTAAAAGTTTTAATTAAAAAAAAAAAAAAAAATGCCTCGGAAATACTCTTACAAGTAAAGTTCAATTGACACGTTTGGCTGGTGACATGAATGTATTCAATACGGTAATATAGGAACAAGTGAAATAATTCCATATTTTAAATTCGAACCTAATTTTTGATAAATATAAAAAACAGAAAAAAATACTACCTTTCTTTGTAGGACGCGCCGCGATATATTCTCATTCAAAAATATTTCCCACTAACAACTTTGGGATAAAGTCTGAAAAATAACGTCAAACATCAACTTCGGGATAAAACCGGATAGAACATTGCGTGCCTATAATTTTCGAAAATTTAATAAAAAAAATGAACAGCCATCTTATTGAGATTTTTGAAACCTAAAATTTCGTTTACAATAATTTTCTTTGTAGGACGTGCCGTTTTCGAGATATTAGCAGTCAAAAATGGTTTCCTCTATCAACTTCGAGGTAGAGTCAAACATTGTGGAAGATTGCATAGGTACTCGTACCTATAGTTTTTGAAAATGTTAAAAAATTTCGCATCCATGTTGTTGTGAATTTTAGAGCCTAAAATTTCCAAATACCTTTCTCCGGAGCAAAGTCAAATATTTTGGAAAATTGCGAAAGTACATTTTTCGAAAAATTTGGCATCTCTCTAATAGAAAATTTCAAAGCCTTAAATATTAGACTTCCATACAAAAACTTTTTTAAGACGCACATTTTGAAAAATTGCGTATTTGTGCTTCCTATGACTAATAGATTTGTTAGAAGATTAATTATTTTTGGAAGGCAGTATTTGATGGGTGAAAATCAGGGTTGTGTTTCTGACAGAAATCACACATTCAGTAATATTTGTACAGCAACAAGTATGACAGACTCACTCGTCCCGTTAAGGGTTAAACATTATTGGTTTTAAGGATAAGAACCACTTTCCATAAAAAGTTTGTTAAATGCGAGTCGGGCCTCGTATGGTTAGTATTCCGTAATGTTATGTTAATTGTATGCTTATTTTGCTTTCAAATTAATTCGCGGAAAAAGTGGAAGCTTTGGTCGTCCTTAAAAGGGTCTGATTAAACCCTTTTTTTTTACTATGCCTACCCATATGTTTCTTTTCACGTGGCTCGCTCGAGAACTAAAGATATTTTAATATAATTTAGTTTGTATCTTCGTTTAAAATCGGTCAAAATAGAACAAAGCGTGAGTGCGATGCGGGGCGATGTTTTAAATATTTAAATATTACCCGCCTAACTCAGGAACTCATAAACGGATTTCAATGAAATTTAGTTTGTAGTTTAGGACTGAAAAAATTTTAATTCAATGAATTGGTGGTGCGATAGATAAGTATATTGAGGGGCTTAAGACATATTTGAATCATTTTTCTCATACGCTTAACTCAAGAACCACCAAACCGATTTTGATGAATTTTGGATTTTAAGTTACAACGGATGTACGGCTACGTTTTTTCTAAAAATCGTTGAAATCAGATGGAATTCTCACCTCAGGTATTCTGATATTTTTCGAGAATTGTTTGTGCCATAAGATTTGTTATAATTTTCTTCTTACCTCCTCATAAATTTACATACTCTCAACTTTATTTTTCAACTTTTTAACATTAAGAGTTTTGGAGGGCGTTGGACATGGCATACCATAGTTTTTGTGCTCTTTTGTTCAAGAAACTTTATCCAAAAGAAAAAAGTATTTTCGGAATCCTTTAGACTCAGTCTTTTTTTCTGGAGTACATTATGCCCCCAAAGATATTTTTTTATAATTTTTTTGTAACTACCACAGCTCAAACGTTCAAAGTTACAAGCGTGTGACAGATACACAGATAGACATACACCATCTCGATTCCCTTAGTGTTTCGTATATGCCATTCTGGTACAGAACATTAAAAATTGAAAGAAAATATAGCGCAATTCAACCCTTAAATTCCAAATATTATAAGATCACCATTTATTGTCATTCTCATCCTCCAGCAGATATTTTCGGAAGTATACTCTCGACTCACAAACCTACTGTGTGGGTTTTATGTTCGTTTCGCTTCTTCCATCGCCATCGCGATGTAGCTCTCTACTCTAGGCACAGCAGCCACAGCCGACTGTTCTTCCGATCCTTTTGTAGTTATCACTTTCAGGATTAGCTTCTCGCAATATCTAAGCTGTTTCAATATTCTGGTTATTGCTCGATGTTTAATGTAGATGTTCGACAAATTTCCTATTTTGCTCCTTTACTTGGATAATTCTTTTAGCCCAAAAATATAAATGTAAAAATTGCTGTCAAATCTTGGCCGTTCCTCTAACCAACATACATATGTATGTATGCATGTAGATATATATATCGCCTTCTTACGAATATTCGTAAGAATATTCATTAAGCAACAACAAACAACTAAACTTGTAAATTTATATTTCCACACGTACTCAAGTTCAAGTTGCTAACTAAATTACTAGTTCGTTAAGTCGATTGTATTCATTCCTATTTCTCTTCTCCGCCGATAGTAATAAAACGAAACACCATAGTTTCCACTCACACCGCATCTTCACTCATACAACTTGAAATTTGAAGATAATTAACAAAATCCTAACCATAGCCATAAGTTTACCAACTTGAGACGAAGTAAACCGCAATATACTAAATAATATGTACTTCGACCTAAATACGGTCTCAAACAACTGCAAACGCATTCACCACCGCCCAGACATCTAACTCAGAACCGCATGAAATCTAATTTATAGCAGCAAACTGAAAGTTTCTTCATAACTCATTGCATCTAGAGAAGAAGAAAAAAGAAAAGAAAAAGATACAAAAGCAAGTAACAGCAGTGGGCGTGAGAGTTTAGGCCAGGCTAGAATTGTGTTAGATATAGTTATAACCTCATCCGGGGACCAGAAAGTTAAATTATTATTCCCAAAAGGCACACAACATTAAGAACAGTTTATTGTCCTAATCTTTATTGAGTTTTGTTTCTGTTTTGCTTGTTATTCGTCTGCGAAAGGACGGAAATATCTCCAATATGTACGTAAACGACCGAATTTGCAGAGTGTGATAGAACTGGAGAGTACGATGAAGTATGTTTGACAAGAAAAGGAGGGGGAAGTAACATGGATATCCTTGAATTAAATCGATATCCATTATTGACATTTTAACAGATACGAAATGAGTTGTGGTACATGAAAAATATTTGTGCTACACATTAGAATACAAATGAAAGTTTGTAGAGAATAATAGATGTGTATGTAATTTTTGTAATGTTCTCCACCACTGTGATCTTTGAAGTTTGTAAAATTCAGTGATGGGGTGAAGTTAATGATTAGAGAGGGTTGGGAAAGAGAGAAAGTTATTTCACAATTTCGTAGAAGGTTTAACAAACGATCTCTTACCGTGATAGGTGCGTAGGCTCTAAACTATATGCACGCGTGTTATGATTAAACAAACGAACAAGCGGAAAATAACTTTATATTTCTTCGTAGAATTTTTGGTGAAAATATGTGTAAAGTAGCACTGGCATCCAACATTCCGGCGCCACACAGTGGCCTATTTAGGCAAAAGCGCTTGCATAATTAAATTTTCGGGTGGGTCTATAATGCAAAACTTTGATAATCAGAAAAAAATAGTTCGTTTGGATCAATTTTTATTTTGTGCCAAAAAGAACGCCGTGCCAATTCATCTTTTCTATAATGTATTGTATTTCACTGAAATTGAAATATATCTATAATTTGTTTAAAAGGTGTTGTCTTTCCTAACACTAACTACCGCTTTTAGCCTTTATGACCCCTTGGACCTCTCGTGATATATGTAGAGTCATAAAGTTGGTGGATTTCCTTTGCTGTTATATCTTTAGTCCACACTTCCTCTACTGGACTGTTTCAGCACTTCAATTACTTTAGGTGCCTTGTAGCTACTTTCTGATTCATAATTGATCACAAGTTCTCTATTATATTAAGATAAAGGCTATTTCCTGACCAATTTAGGGATTCATGACCACCATCTGCCTTGCATTGGGTTATCTGTTGAAAAAACAATATTAGAAGTGGTTTTGAGTTTAAATTTTATGATGACAGGGAGTGAAATCATCCTGAAGTATGGGATTTGGGATATAGCAGCATAACTCTTCTATTGTAGGAACAACACAATCAGCAATGATATCTTTGTATTTCGTTGCATTTACGGAACCGCCCAAAAGCAAAATACGACCAAGACCCCAATTTGTCATGAATCCCCAAACCATAACATATGGTGAATGCTTTACGGTGGGAAGAAAACATTCGTCTAAATATCGTTCCATAGCTCTCCTTCCAATCAAATTAAATTTGGATTCGTCAAAAAATATGACCCTTTTCCATTCGTTGGCGGTCTATTCCCGGTACTGTTTGGCCCACATTAATCTTTTTTCTTCATTACTGCAGAAAGAAGCGGTTTTTTTGCAGGTCTACGGGCTTAAAGACCCACTTCATTTAGCCGGCTAGTGTTCAACACTTTGCGTGCTAATGTTAATAGAACATATTTTGTTCATGTCTTTTCTCAATTCCTTGGCAGTTGCGTGCCAGTTTTTTAGGGACATGCGCTCCAAAAGCCATCTTACAGTGCTTTCGTGGCATTCCACAACGCCTGCGAATCGGCTGTTTGAAAAATGTTCGTCCTTTATCTGCTGTTCACGAAACACTTTGTCATGGTCTACAGCACTAATGCGTTATCGACTTGATTGTTTTTTTCCTTTATACAACAAAAAGAATAAGCATATCGCAGAAAAACTCCAATCGTACCTACGTGTTTGTTAAAAATATAAGAAGAATGCACTCGGGAGTCATAAAATCATAAAATTGTCAGTATATGTAATTTTAAAATTAAAATTAAAGTTAAAATTAAAATTAAAATTAAAATTAAAATTAAAATTAAAATTAAAATTAAAATTAAAATTAAAATTAAAATTAAAATTAAAATTAAAATTAAAATTAAAATTAAAATTAAAATTAAAATTAAAATTAAAATTAAAATTAAAATTAAAATTAAAATTAAAATTAAAATTAAAATTAAAATTAAAATTAAAATTAAAATTAAAATTAAAATTAAAATTAAAATTAAAATTAAAATTAAAATTAAAATTAAAATTAAAATTAAAATTAAAATTAAAATTAAAATTAAAATTAAAATTAAAATTAAAATTAAAATTAAAATTAAAATTAAAATTAAAATTAAAATTAAAATTAAAATTAAAATTAAAATTGAAATTGAAATTGAAATTGAAATTGAAATTGAAATTGAAATTGAAATTGAAATTGAAATTGAAATTGAAATTGAAATTGAAATTGAAATTGAAATTGAAATTGAAATTGAAATTGAAATTGAAATTGAAATTGAAATTGAAATTGAAATTGAAATTGAAATTGAAATTGAAATTGAAATTGAAATTGAAATTGAAATTGAAATTGAAATTGAAATTGAAATTGAAATTGAAATTGAAATTGAAATTGAAATTGAAATTGAAATTGAAATTGAAATTGAAATTGAAATTGAAATTGAAATTGAAATTGAAATTGAAATTGAAATTGAAATTGAAATTGAAATTGAAATTGAAATTGAAATTGAAATTGAAATTGAAATTGAAATTGAAATTGAAATTGAAATTGAAATTGAAATTGAAATTGAAATTGAAATTGAAATTGAAATTGAAATTGAAATTGAAATTGAAATTGAAATTGAAATTGAAATTGAAATTGAAATTGAAATTGAAATTGAAATTGAAATTGAAATTGAAATTGAAATTGAAATTGAAATTGAAATTGAAATTGAAATTGAAATTGAAATTGAAATTGAAATTGAAATTGAAATTGAAATTGAAATTGAAATTGAAATTGAAATTAAAATTGAAATTAAAATTAAAATTAAAATTAAAATTAAAATTAAAATTAAAATTAAAAAATTAAATGCTCAATGTTGACTTTTAGTGCTTGAATGGTCTGCGGCTTGTTTACGTACACATGATCTTTCAAGTATCCGCAAAGAAAAAAATCGGAAGCCGATAAATCCGGGGAACAATAAAATTCCGCATTTTTCGAAATAAATCTTTCTCAAAAAGTTGTGCGCAATAAGTCTATTGAAGCTCGAGCAGTGTGCGAAGTTGCACCATCTTGCTGAAACTACATCAGTGAAGTGTTAGTAATAGCTGGCACCAAAAAGTTTTCAGTCATTGTTCGGTATCGGTCGCCTGTAATAGACAAAGTATGACCATGGTGATCCCCAAGAAAATATTGTCAAATTATTCTTGCTGTTATAACACCGCACCAAACTGTACAGCGAAGTGGATGCAACTGCGCTGGTGAACTGCTCTTGGATTCTCTGAAGCCCAAATCCTGCAGTTTTGTATAAAACTCTTGGAGTCTACGGCAATATGCAAGGCGCTTTTGTGATGGCCGTTGCCCGTTAAATCGTGGCTGCAATTTGAATTGTTCACGGTCTTCCACTTTGGGGCAAATCCGTAACTGATCCTTGTGCTCGAAAACGTTGAATTATTCGCCTTATTATTAAAATGTTTTAATTTTAAATTAGTTCGTTGCTCCGTAGTGAAACTTTCCATGATTAATTGTAAGGGTTTACTTTAAGCTATTCAAAAAAGAGAAGATTAAAAAGTTGCCTAATTAATAAGTTATAAATTATTTACAGTAGTTTGTGACCTCTGGGCCACCTTGTATAAGACTTCAAATAAGTTAAGTCGACAAAATCTAGGAAAATCGTTTGAAAAACGTAATTTGGGACCACTTACATATGTATCTATAGGTACATACGAGATAGACCGGTGAAACAGATATTTCTCCTTTTGGTTTTGCTGACGCCATAAAGATTGGATAAGAAATTTTAAATATTTCAGTCTCTAGACCTCTAGAACTGACAAAATTATAAAAAAAACCTTAAGGTTCCCTACATTTCTAACGCAACTTTATGAAGAGTAAGTTTTCTTGCACAACATATCGTTCCATTCCGCTCCAATTCTATCTATTCTGTCAATATCGGAGTTAGATATAAAATGTATGTACGTAAATATGTACATCTAAATCGCCATTAGATACCATATACGAGTATGATTCTGTTTGCATTGCATTCTGTGTATTGTCCAAACGCACTCATAGAGCATGGTTCTGTTATATTATCCACCAACGAAGGAAATAGGATGGACAATGCTATCTCCCATGTTGAGTGGCGATGTTTGGTGTCGGTCAATGTTCGGATATCACTTGCATCTGCATTCATCAGAAGATCTAGCTCACGTGATACGAATAAGTTGATTCGACTCTTGCAATAATAATTTTTCATGCAATTTCTTGCTCAGTTTAAAACTTTCTTTAAACATACTCGTACGTACTGAAACTTTGCAATTGTTGTCCTTATACACAACCGGTTCCGGGTTTTGTTGCACTCATCCGTTTGCAAAGTTGCATTGAACAAATATTTGGCTTTATTTTTCTCTCAACGATTGGTATTCTGCACCTCTTTTCTTTAGCCCATTGTTGAGAGTTTTTCGGTTAACTAACGATAGCCCACAGTTTCAAGTGAAGGTGGGGACGTCTACAAATACAAACATCGATAGGAGTTATTGGTTATCCAAGAAATTCTTCATTTTGTGCGCAAACATCGTAGGATAACACTAAAAAATGCAAATACGGTTCGCCCGAGGAGTGCTTGTTTGTTATGAGAACTTGGAAAATGTTAATTTGATTTTACATTATTCGGGGTATTGCTCTATTTTGCGATGGAATAGAATTGAATTAATTTTGATTTTTTATGATTGACATGTTGATATTAACTACAAAATGTGAAGCACGATGAATTTGGGTAGGCGCTGAAGGCGATCAGGGATGATGTAACGTTTCCATATGGTCTTCTGACACATGAATTTAATTATTGAAAGTGAAAAGCATGTTAGAAGACTATATAGAAATTGAATGAAATCATTTCTATTGCTCCGTCCCGGAATGCTAAAATGGAACATTTATGAATTCAATATGCGATGTTTATCCGTCTGTTATACGTTTCTAACTTTTGAACCTTTTCACTGAAGCTAAAGTTTTCCAGAAATGTAATAATTAACGGCCCGGAGTCAATCGGGACCAGTATATGCATGTAATATATATAGGTATCGAACTACAAAGAAAAACTTTTAAAGTATTTGTTACTATAATTGATTGATATACTTTTTTATAATATGACTGGAACTTAATCCGGCAGAAGTCATATGAAGAGTGTTTTTTTTTTAGAGGTATAGAAATTAAATAAAATACATAAAAATCGTGATTATGGCCATAGTATTGACTTTAAATATGATTTATTTATTTATTTATTTATTTATTTATTTATTTATTTATTTATTTATTTATCTAAGGAGTTGATCTCTTACAGGTTTTATAAAATTTTACATATCTGGTACAATATGTTTACAGATAAAACTTTATTAAATTACAGCAATTAAAATTGAAGCAAACTTCTAATTGTAGTTCTACTACGATTAAAGTCAACTATGTTGCTAACTAGATTATATAAGCGTGTAGATCTAGCAATAGGCTCATTTAAACGATAATTAAATCTATGAGTATCAGTGGCGTGGGGTGAAATTTCAAGAGAGGGAAGCGGACAAAATTTTAAGTAAAATGTTTTATTCAAGACTTACCATTTTTTGGTGCTTATTCGAAACACAGACTTAAGATATGCACAGACTTAAGATATGGTGGCTTACCTTTGTTATACTTTAAGTCATTGGAATTTACGTAGACAATGAGCTCATCGCATAAAAAAAGTGACTTCGAAAGAAGCTGTTCTGGGCAGAATAATTTATATAAGTTATTGATAACTTGGAGCGTTGTTAAATATAAAAAATGTAGCAATTACAATTATGTACTACCTATTTGTACTCTAAAGCTATCCTACGATTCTTTTTTACGAATTGTGCTAAAACTCTTTCATAAAAATTAGAGTTATTTTTAATTTCTAAAGGAAGGTGCTTTTCGATAATAAAAGTGCCAGGTCTGAGAGTTTTTCTTCTTTGTGGGAATTTTTTAAGTGTGGACTATTTTTAAAGTCGAAAAAGATCTTCGATAGAGGCCACAGTCAAAGGAGGGTTAAAAAGATTTCACACAATGTTAGAGCTTGTGAAAAGTATCTCTAAGCATTTCCGTATTAAAATGCTTATAAAGTTGGAAAACTTCAAGCTTTTTAAGTGAAGGGGTAGTGTATAAAACTTTTAGTTCCTTTTTTTGAAGTAGTAAAATTTAAAATTCCATGAAATAGGGTAATTAAAAAAGATATTTTGTAATCCTGCATTGAATCATGTTTTGATTTGTTTAATAAATCAAAGAAAATATATGAACTAAATGAACTATACCTATTCTTAATCTGACTCTATCTTAACATTATCTATAATTGCTACAAAAATTCGGCTATAATTTGTATTTGAATCAATATTAAGTAGTCGGCGTTTGCGTGGAGGTTCTTAGCAGTTACTTACGCTCTCATAGATTGAGTCAAATGAGTTTAAAAATTCAGAATGAATCCATGACTCAAAACCCTCGATCTCTTGCTTCGCAAGCTCTATGTCTTCTCTGCAATTGAATAAGACGTTCACTATACGCAAATGATATTGCCATCGAGTCTCTGATACCCCAGAATGCCAGCTCTTGTTTTCCTTGAAGATCTACAGTATCTATGAAAAGCTTCATTAAATCGCGATTGCGATCAACTTTTCTATTATGAGCCTCGTAAGAATTCCCTAAAGAAGTCTCTATGCGATATTCGCCAAATTCATGCAAATGAAAGCAGCTGCGTATATGCTTTTCCGTTTGAATATGTTTTTTGGAAGAATTAATAAAATTGTTTATATCAAAGAAACCTGTGTGACTCCAAACACTAAGAGAATTTGAAAAAAGAAGACAAGGAAAACAAAACATTCTATTTAATTTGCAACTGCCAGTCAGCCATGGATTCTTTTTGTAAAAAGACTAATGAAAATGTTTCTGATACCCATCCTTTCGCGTATAATCAATTTTCATTGATGGTGTCGAGCGACCTAGTTCTATAACTTTTTTTTTTACAAAAAATCAGTTAAACAAAACTCAAAATTAACTAGAGACATCTTGTCTAAGAATAATAAGAATGTTCAATGGGGCACCTCTTAAGCAGATTTATAATTACTTACTTGGCATATAGCTAATAACTATTCACTTAGCTCACTCACTATTTTATAATAATTTAATAATTTAAAACACTAACTTACCTACCAATATGTAATTGCTAGATCTTTACAATTTTCTAATAATTAGCAGTCACAAAAATCACAAAAATTTGCATCCAAATTTTCAATAAATCACGCACAATTATATAACCGATTTGCAACTGTCATTTCAAATTTGCAAAAAAAAAAAAAATACCCAACAAGTAAGAAAAACCTCAAACGCCGTTCGAACCACTACATCACCCAATAACCCGATTTTCGTGGGCTTATTTTGTTGCCTACAATAAAAAAAAAAAAAAAAACTCCTTTAAACTAAAACCTTTCTCCTCCAGCAATGTTCATCCACAAAAGCCGAGAAACCCCGGGTTATTTTCCTCATAAGCGAATGTATGTTAGACAAAGAAATCGCAAATAAACTTCTACTATATGCCAGAAAGGAATAGAGTTGAAAGTTCGTACTGTGAAGAAATGAATGCATAAGCCGGAAAATGAACGGCTTCTCAAAAAAATTCATTGCACGCTCTCACCCTAGAGAAGTTCATCCTTGTCTCGCCTATGTGTGCGAGTTTGTGTATGAGTAAAATTGAATAAATAACCGAAGTGTTCGCAGCATTTCATCTTCGAGCGTGTATAAAGTTATGAAAAATGGTTTGATGAACAAATAATTGAATGTGATGGTTGGCAAGTGGCAAAATAAATTTTTTTTAAATTTGGAAAGGAAAGCCGGAAGGAATCGGCTTGTATGGACGCCACACCACTGATGAGTATAAGTGTATAAAAACTGACACTCCCTTAGGGTTCTTATCGGAGCATACATATGGAGCAATTCTAATATCTCCGTACATTTCACTTTATAGACAAAAACATCCTGTACAAACATCTTATGTCTTCTTTCGAGTGAGGTTAGCCCTAATAGAGCACATCTACTATTATATGAGGGCATAAAATCCCATCCAAGTTTGGATATTATGAATCTAGTGAAGCGTTCCTGTATTCTCTCAACTCTGTTTATAGAAATTCCATAGTAGGGATTCCATATTATAGAGCAATACTCAATGAGTGGTCGAACTATAGAAACAAAAAGGGTTTTTGTGTGTATGGATCACTAAATTCTTTAGTGTTACGTTTGATAAAACCTACCATTGCGTTCGATTTGGCTATGACATAATCGATTTGCGCATTAAAAGTAAGTTTAATGTCGAAAATTACACCGAGATCATTTATTTCACACACGGCTTCTAATCGGCTACCCTTGATAAAATAAGCAATATTCACAGGGAAGAAACGCCGATATGCCGAAAAGGCCTTACATTTAGAAGTGTTGAAAGTTAATTTGTTACGCTCTCACCAGCTGACGATTTTATCCAAATCACTTTGTAGCCTAGAACAGTCATTTACACTTTTTATTTTCAAAAACAATTTTAGGTCATCTGCATAAAGCAAACACCTAGAATGCTTAATGACTTTAGATACATCATTTATAAAAAAGAATAAAAAATATTGGCCCAAGATGGCTACCTTGTGGTACACCTCAGTAAGCATTGATAGGATTAGGAGTGCACCTGTAAATTTTAACAATTTGTTTCCTAAGGTAATTGGAAACCCATTTTAAAAAACTTGAATGAAAGCCGATCTTATTAATTTTAAACAGCAATAGCTTATGATCAACAGTATCGAAGGCTTTTGCAATGTCTGTATATATAATAACAACTTGCAAACCTTCTTCAAATGATTGAGAAATATAATTTAAAAACACTATTAAATTTGTTGATGTAGATCGTCCGCTAACAAAGCCGTGTTGAGCAGGACAAATGTATTCTAGAGCATCAAAAATAATTGTATCTTTTACCAAACTTTCGAATAATTTGGGTATGACTGAAATTTTGGATATTCCTCTGTAATTATTTACTAATTGTTTCCTTCCAGACTTATGGATAGGAATTATGTAAGACCATTTCCACATTTCAATAAAATCTCCTGTACCCAACGATAAGTTAAATAAAATCGTTAGTGGTTTACTTTAAGACACATTTCGCATCACATGATCTTGGAGGCCAGTTCACAGGTCCATTACGCGAAATTATGCGCCTTTGAATGTTTTCTTCAATAAATTGATTGTGAAGCGTACTGTGTAGCATTTTGTGCCGTCTTGGTGAAACTATAGCTTTTTCACATTAATGCCATACAATTGGGGAACGACAAAGTCAGTAATTATGAATCTATAGCGCTCTCCATTAACTGTAACGTTTTGGCTACACTTTTGAAGAAATATGGTCCAATGATTCCATCAGTCCATAAAGCGCATCAATCAGCGACTTTTTGTGGATGTAATGGCGTCTCAATAATCGCTTGTGGTTTTTCTTCACTCCAAATGCGGCAATTTTGGGTGACGATGCACACGATTGTCAAGCGGCGTAAATTCTTGCACGAGTTGTATCTTGTAAGCTCGTAAACCAAGATCTTTTCACAAAATTTTCCACAAAATGAATGGACACAGCTGCAATTGCTGTGTACGATGGCCAATTGACTAATTCGGGTCCACCTCAATACTACTATCAACAGTAGCAACAGCTTCTTCGGTGCGCACTGTATGACATCTTTGCGAATGCATATTATCAATTAGAGAATGTCTGGTGAGAAAACAATCAAAGGTTATTCAAATTTCTTGCTATAAAATGGTCGCGTATAAGTTTCGCAAATTGAACCACGATTTTCGAAATAAATTTGCACAATTTGCAAGCGTTGTTCTGGCGTAAGTCTATTCATCTGGAAATGGCAAACCAAACTGAGTACAAATCAGCAATCGACTGCCAAATTGGCTGTCGCTGGAAAAAGTAGTGCCAATTCGAAAAATAAAACTCTAAACAAAAAAACACCATTTATATGGCCGTTTTGCGTTCTCTTCTCTTAGTTCCTGTGAGAAGTGTGTTTTTGACTTGGAGATAACTGATCATTCTATGACAGGTTTGATGGTAGATATTATGACTTATAACAATTTTTAAGTTTTGGGAAGAAGTATTAGCTGATGTTTCTAAATCCGTTTCTATTTTTATTAACACTTTAAATAATCATATACAGGGTGTCCGGTGGTAGATTTATGTTTTAAAACGTGAAGAAAACAAAAACTACGAGACATTGATTTATTTATTACTCACAGTGCAAAATCTCTTCAACAATGTTTCACAAAAGTTTTTGCGTAAATTAAAGTCATTTTCCCTAAGTTCTTGAACCAATTGAGTCTTAAAAGGGTCTTTCTGTAGAATTTCATGAACGATAAGTTTTGGGAGTCCCAAAGCAACCGATCTTTCCCGCACTGAGATTCTTGGATTTTCACGCAAGCTTTTCGTTCCACCTTCCGAATGTTTGAACTGAAGAAATTTCGTGGAACTTTTGCACTCACTTACACTTGGCCCATCGAAATTCATCACATTCAACCAAAAATGCTGCAGCACGTGCCACGAAACACAGTGGTCAGCTTCCCATAGTGTGTGCGACTAAATGGACGGCATTTGGACTATATCATTTCTCTCTCTTTATATTAAACTAAGTAATAAAACAATATATCTCATAGTTTTTGTTTTATTCCTGTTTAAACACATAAATCTGTCACCGGACACCCTATATCTAGTTGTACTTTCACAATAAGCAAAAAGAAAATCAAAAAAAAAAGGTTTCAACCCTGGATAACGAATTACTTCTTAAAAGAAGTTAATAATAAAAACAAATGTAGAATTAAATGTCGGAAGAACCCAACTAATAATTTTTTAAAACAAAAATATAGGGTGGCCCATCTGTTTTTTTTTTTTGTTTTTTTTAGCCTTTCGAAATATCTAAAAAAACAGAAATGTCATAATTTTTTTTCAGGTGTCAAGTATAAAGTAGTACAATCGTAGTCTTCGTGTCATTAATAACACAACAACGCATTTTAATTATCCAAACTTACTACGAAAATGGTCGTTCTTGTAAGAACACAAAATATTATATGATAATATTTGAATTTCATGAAATAATAAAGCTATCTATCTACCAAACTTAAGGGTGGCCATCTTAATTAAGACATGTTTTAAAGCTTGTATGAACATTTTGCAACTCTTGGGTTATTAATTTGCAAACAATTTCTTTAATCCTCTCTTCCATGCTTTCTCTGGTGAAATGTCTTTCTTTCTAAATACTCAAGCTCCCTCTCTGCTCCAAAAGTACTTAATTCTACCAGATATCTCGTAAACGGTTAGGTTTTCGAAAAAAATGTATTGATACAAAAGATGAAGAATGTTAATTGCATTCAAAAAGATGTAAGTTTGGTCCACATCCTTGAAATCAAGGACATTCAAGATCACCATCCAATCTGATTTTAAGCTTTCTACAAATTTGCTTAAACTATCTGTATATACGAGTATATTTCTTCTATTTCCAACCATTTCCAAGTTTGAATTTCTTAAAAAGTTCGCCTCATTTAAACCTTTTTAAAAAACTCCAAATTTCTTCCGTGGATAATATTTGAAACTATTGAGTTTACGAAACAATATCTCAGTGTAAAAAATAATTATTTTTGTATATAATTTTGACTGAATATCACAAAAGTATCCATTCCCATTTAAAAAGGTTAAACTTTGGTTCATACTGTAGCATAATAATAACTACGCTCCCTAAAAGTATGATGCAACAAATTCCGAAGTGACTTTTCATTCTGGCAGAATTTTGGTTCGAACTGTCCTTTCATTCGAGGTTCTTGTCGGGAATTATAACTGCAAGAATTACTACATCAGAATTTCTCTTGTTCCAGTGGTCGAAGAATTTGCTAGAAGTTTCTGGCTATCAGAAACTTCTGCTATATAAGGACAGATGGCGATTGAGAAAGGAGCAGTAGTTCTTAAACTGTGGCGAAGAGATTAGAAAAGTGGTAATGGGCGAAGTTGTAATTTTGTGATAAATAAAAATTGAAAGTTGAGATTTAACAAGAAGAAATAATTAGTTTGGATTTGTGAATTAAGTAGAAGAAAGGAGATAAGTGATTTGAGAGGAAAGAGACATTGTAAGAAAAGAATTGCGAAGAATAGTATAGTGTGAACCTGAATTGTTCTATAGACTAGAAAATAAAGAAATAATTTCACAGAATATTGTTTTATCTACTCGAGCCGTAACTCGCATATTACAATACCCTTGACGTCAAGGACATTCAAGGTCGTAGGAGGTACCCACACAACGTCCCCCCCCCCCCGTCTCTACAACTACATTCCTTTTTCTGGTCGTTTCCGAATAAATACATATTTTTCCTTCAATATGTGATATATGCAACGAAAGCTGAATACATATGACACTCGAATGTGGACAAAATATGAATTCTGTTGAAAAAAAGAATCGCCAAACGATTTCCACTCCTTTGTTTCCAATGATAGTTTCAAATTATTGCCAGCAGCAATGGAAAAGGAATATTATTATATTTAAGACGGGTGGCGTAGTGGACGCTTAGACTACCAGGTCATTGCAGTATGTTCCAAATGGAAGTCATGGCTATTCGTGAAGTAGCTGATTATGGGTTGTCAAAGAAGTTATTGTAGATATTAACCTTCAAATTAAAATTCACATATTTCAGCTTAAAAAAATAAAAAAAAATAATGTTTGGCGTCAACAGCCCACACAGCGCCTGGTGTAGCTTTTCCCAGCCACTCGCACTGTGCACTGAACGAATGGTTGGGATCTACAGTTTTATTCCGTTTCCGCAGGACATTTTTTTTTTGATTAAGAGAAGCTTCTCATGACAACTTTACCCTCGGATGGCAATGGAAGCCCAGCTGGTTGAACTTTTGAAGCGTCTGTTGTGGAACGTGTGGTCGAGCATTGTCGTGTAGGAGAATTGGATTTTTGCTATTTACCAATGACGAGCGTAGATGTTTCCAGTTCCTGATAGTGCTTCTCTGTCGTGATAGTTTGGTCTGGATTCAGGAAACTGTACTGAATAATTCCAGCTGAAGTCCGTCAAATAGTCCCCATGGTTGATGCTTTGGCTTAGGGTGATGCTTTGGGGCTTCACGTTGATCCATCTACTGTACTAAACATTGTCGATTGTCATACAGAATTTACTTTTTGTTGTGCGTCACAATACGATCAACAAATGGATCGAAAAAGTGCACAGGACATCTCGTAATGGCGATTTTTTTGATTTTCTTTTAATTCATACAGCACCAACTTATCCATCTATTTCCTCTTTTCAATTCGTTCCAGGTGATCAGAAATAGATGATTTGCTTTCCCCAAATTCTATCGGTAGCTCTTGAACCATTCTGTGCTTCAAAAAACTCCTTGAAGAGGTTTTCGTCAATGGCCACAGGTCGTCCCTGAAGCTCATCATCTTCGAAGTTCTCGAACCTTCAAAACCATCATTGCACTGCGAGTTCCTTAGCTGCAGTATTGATATTGCGAGCCAGCGTAATTTCCTTACGACCCATTTTGATAATTAAAAAATGTTGATAATTCAAAAAATTAAAAACACACGTTTTTCTTCAAAATGTTGAGCAAAATCTGCACTTTAAAAGAGTGTGTAACATGGACTTGAAGGAACAACCACTTCACTTAAAAAAAGAGTCAAGTGTTAATAAAGAAAAACTGCAATGACTTGCTAGACAACCTTGGTTATCAATGAGGTCGGTATCGAATTGGGTCATCGTCATTTAGCGCTGTGGTGGGTTAATTCTACTTTGTACTCGTATGTCGAGAGACCTTTAAAGTAAGGGGATCCGCAGATTACTCCTTATCTTCAAATTCAGATCATACCATTGACATCCAAATGCCTACAATAAGGCACACTCTCATGTGACTTTTTGAATATCATTTTGAAAGTACCAGCAGGTAGCCTACGAACAAAGTTATAATGATCGAAATTATAGGTTTTGAAATTCTGAACAAGTTGTACGCCAAATTTTTTAAATGTTGGTAAACAATTTTCCAAAATATCTGACCTTACTCGAAAGTTTTGAGTGCCAATATCTCTCAAAGGGTGCGTTCAATGAAAAAATGTATAACGATTGGAATTTTAGGCCTTGAAATTTTCTTTAAGTGGAGTAATAAATTGTTCGATTGATTCACACAATCTTCCAAAATATCCGGTTTCAGCTGGAAATCGTTTTTAAGTGCGAATATCTCGGAAATTGTACACCTCCGGCAATCCACACCACACGGTCACTTTTTTATGGATGCAATGGAGTCTCTTAAAGCACATGTGAGTTTGTTGCTGTCCAATAATGCATTTTTTGTTTATTAACAAAGCCATTAAGCAAAAAATTAAGGAAGTTCAGGAGTTTCTTCGAATTTTAGCAGAGCCCAATCGGAAAAGTTTTGGAGCTTCAAGAGGCTTCAGTTCTTGAGTTAATTTGATTTTGTAAGGGTGTAGGCCAAGATCTTTATGCAAAATTCGCCACAATGTGGACTGAGAGATTTCAATTCCTGTGAACGGCGTGGAACCGACTGATTTGGTTTATTTTGAACTGAAGCACTTACGGTACACGAACATTTAATAGTGAATATGTTGACTCGAATTTATCCACTGTAGCATGCACAGCCTGTCTGGTGGAATGATTATTACGACCGAAAATTGGAGTAAGCGCTCTTAAAGTTGCGACCACCGACTCAGAAATTCGGCAGTAATTTTTAATAATTTCCAAACGTTGCTCGTTTATGAACTTCACCATGATAAAAACGTAAACCTTGACTGATGTTCCGACATTGACGGATCATAAAAGTTATGTCCCTATTGAAAAACCCTCTAGAAGTGAAGCGAATTAAATCTTTAGAGAAAGTATTCTGGCCAGATACATACATATATACGATCCTAGATTACATGGAATACATTTAGGATCATGATGCTTTTTATAAAATTCTATTGAGGGCCATATATTTGGCGACTACAGAATACTGATTGTGGTATAGCAAATTTGCGAACATCCTTCCAAAGCAGCAGCGTAAAAGAAGGCAAAACATACAAAACCTATTATATACGAGTGTATTTTTGAGTTGTTTGAGAGTTTATAACGGAATAATCCGCCCAAAATTTAAATTGAAATTTAATTTTCACAAATAATAATAATAATTTCGTAAAATATTTCCACGGTCTATCGACATTTTCAATTCACGCTGTACTAAGAGAAATTTGATTAATTGTCTGCCTTTAGCAATTGTGAAATTTAACGTCAGCTGGGATTTTAATTATTAATACCCTGCCTAGGAAAAAAGGCCAACATTTGAGCTAAAATTAGTGGGATCATGACAATGATACCCCGTTAACACTGGATTGAGTAATAATTCCCATAGTGGTTTAATTATTTTATTTGGTACTATAGTCCTGGGACGGTGAAGTTTAATTATGCGGTAAAAATGAAATATTCATTTCAGTGTACATATATATTTATTTGGAAATACGAGTACATGGGTTAGATATTTGTTTTATGTTTAATTATAACGTTATGACAACCTAGAAATGGTCAATTTGTCAACAAGCCATGTGTAGGTATGTATTTATGTAGCGTGGTGCTATGATATTGATGAACTGGCCAGCGATTAGAATGCATTATGTAGAATCTCTATTCAGATTGAATTAATGAGAAGAGAATGAATTTATCAATTTTATAGCGAAAACAAATTTATATTTTATTGGCAATTTGAAACTTTTTATTTTATTTGCTAATGACGTTCATGAAATTAAAAGTGAAATGAAAAGTGGATGAAGCTATTTTTAGGTGACTTTTAATGTCTGTTCACTTTACAAATATATTTAAGTACATTTGTATAATCAGAGGAAAAAAACAACACCTTCATCCTGCAAAATATGTACGAGTATACCTAAACTTGATGACCAACTTGTAGAAATAGGTAATAGATAGTTGTGTGTGAGATGGACATACACTTTCAATTGATGCTACAATATCATTTCGTGTTCATCTAGCCAATCCATTTCAGGCACTTTGTAATCCTATATAGTCACTATCCTGCGTCCAATAAAGATCATCACAAACTGACTTGATTACTAGTTATTTGATTCTATTCGGAACTTCTTAGATGAAGAATGGACTGATGGAACCACAAACTCATTATTTCAACTGTTAACAAAAAGTCATACCTAATTCAAAGCGAGTCCAATAAACAACACAAATCATTAGGTATTTTGTAAGGTGAGGTTTTCTTAAAACCCAACTAAAATCCGATTTTAAGTCTGAATCTGAAGTAAAAAAATATTTGTGTTCATTATCCTCACCGGGGAAGTCATTTGGAATAAGATTTCTTAAATCGAGAAACCTTTAAATTTCTTAGAAAATTTTTAGTTGAGGGTAGCAAGATAAATTTGAAATTGACAATAGACACTTCTATTCTATTCTAAATGAAATAAAGAACACTCTTTTCGGTATAAAAACATTATATTTTTCAACATAGTGTCCTTTTAGCTCTATGCACTTCATCCAATGTTTCTCCAATTTTTTGATGCCCTCCAAATAATATGATTTCTCGAGCCCCTCAAAATAAGCATTTGTTTCAGCGATGACCTCTTCATTCGATCCAAATCTCTTACCTCCGAGCCATTTCTTCATGTTTGGAAACAAGAAATAATCGCAGGGGGCTAAATCTGGGGAATATGCTGGATGAAGGAGGAGTTCGTAGCCTAACTCATGCAATTTTGCCATTGCGGCTGCGGACTTGTGCGCCGGTGCGTTGTTCTGGTGAAAAAGAACTTTTTTCTTCGCCAAATGCGGCCGTTTTTGCTTCAAATCGGCTTGGAATCGATCCAGCAGCTCTGCGTAATATGCGCCGGTGATCGTTTTACCCTTTTCAAGGTAATCGATGTGAATAACACCGCGCGCATCCCAAAAAACTGTCGCCACGACCTTGTTTGCTGACAAACCCGCCTTAGGCTTCTTCGGCTTCGATTCACCAGAAGTCCATTGTTTTGACTGTACCTTGGTTTCTGGTGTGTTATGGTGAATCCAGGTTTCATCCACGGTTACGAAACGGCGCAAAAACTCAGCCGAATTTTTCTGGAACATCGTTAAACACACCTTTGAAGTTGTGGCACCCATCTTGCGGAAGGCGTTTTCATGTCCAAATATTTATGTAAAATCGAAATCACTGAGCCATGTGATAAGCCTGTGGCCTCTTGAAGCTCGCGCACTTTCACTCGCCGATCGTCCATTATCAAACCATGGATTTTGTCGACCATTTCTGGTGTGGTGACCTCAATTGGGCGACCAGAACGTTCGGCGTCACTGCTTGAACGAACGCACCGAAATTGAGTAAACCAGTGGTGAATGGTTCCAATCGATGGTGAAGAGTCCTCTTAATATTTGTCAAGCTTTTGTTTGGTTTGCGTGATACTTTTTGCGCGCAAAAAATGGTGTTTAATGAGCACTCGAAATTCACTTTTTTCCATTTTAACGAAAATGCTAGTAGGCGTCTATATAAAATGGCTGCCACAACAAAACTATTTGACAGATCTGTCTGAAAATTTGGGTGCGTTCTTTTGAAAGAAGATTCTTGACAAAAAAAAAATTAATTTAAGGTGACGACACAATTTGTGTTAATTTTCAGGGACTTATTGACCCACCCTCGTAGAGATACATTTGCCTAGAAATCATTAAAATCGAATAGAGACGGAAGACTTTTCACGACACGTTTTCCTCATAAATCTACACACTCAATTTTTTTTCCAAATTATCCGTAATTGTTCGGCACTAAATGTGCATGTTCAAGCCCAGACGGGAAACAGCCACCTGAACATATAAAGAAAAAACGAATAAAATCTAACTTTCTCCAACCACTACACCAAAAGGAGTTCTGCCTGGTAGTACAATGGACACAGAAAATTGTGTCTGAGTGCTCCGGTATTTGGAAATTTCCTTTAAAAAAAAAAAAAGTAAAAAAATTGTTTCGGCAATAGAAGGGCGTTTTACTTTCTTGGACATTTTCAATTTCGATATTTTGACCAATTACAGTGCCTTACAAAAAAGCTCAAAAAAGAAAGTGTCGCAATTCGGTTCGACTGTCTGTCAATTTACAAACGAAAAGGAACCACAGACATGAGCAAGTATGTGCGAAAGAGTCTTTCCCTTTGCTTTAATTTAATTTGTGTTTACTCTCTCCGATTCTGATAATGTTAAGATATCAAATATTAAGGGTCAAACAGATACGAAATTTCGGATGAAAATTTTTGGAAAAATAAACCCAAGACTCTTCAACTGATTAACATGTTTTTCAGGGTACCTTAAATAGCCTACGAAACCCTAACGCTTTCGCTAGGCGTCTGTCTGATTTAACATTTATGATTCATAATATAATTGCGGAGCTAAGCTCAATCAAACAGTACATACAGTACATAATCTAATTTAATGATACAATTTCATTAAAAAAAAAAAAAGTTTCATCTATTTTCTGTTTGAAGTACTTTAGAGCAATCCTTAGATGCGAGTAACTGAACGAAACTTGCCAGTTTTGACCATTTAGAATTGAATTAATCTGGTTTGTCGGTAACTAGTCTTCTTCCTAATGAGCTCTTCTTATTTTCTTTAGGACATATTCCGATGAAGTGATGAATATCTTCCCTAACTCGCAAATTACACAAATTGCATTCGTCATTGCGTTCAGATCTATTTAAATGTAAAAATTCGCCCCTAGCCTTAAAAATTGTGGAGATTATATTTGCGCTGTTTTGGTCGTTGAAATAATTTATCTCCCCAAAGTTGTGTTGTAGCCTTCGATACGTATACCGGATTTGGCTTTGCTAGCTTTAAAATCTTCCCTGATAGATAGCTCTATTTGTATGGGAAGGTCCTGTAGGTTTTCCCTCCATGATGCTTCATTATCTTCCACCAGCGAGACATTATATTCGTTATACATAATCTGAGCCATTCGCTGAAGATTTGTAGTTTACGATGAACAAGGTGCTCTGATAACGACATTATTTTTAGGATGTAGAGAAAATGTAGTCATAGTGCAAAAATGTAAAGGGGTGGCAATCCAGTTTTGAGGTGAATCAGTATTTTCCGGTAGTCTACAAAAATTTTTTACGAAACATCGTATCTCAACAGTTTTTCTACTTCCTCGTATTGAACAATTTCACATACTTGAGCCGCGTAGCGCATGATAGACGTCACCACCGGTTCGTAAATTTTATATTTTGTTCTTAGCGCAATGTTCCTTATGCAAAGTATGTCCTTCCAATTGCAGTGTATTGACCTACTAGCTTCATTAAGTTTCTCCTTCAAATGCTTTTTAAATATCAGGCGATTAAGCGATGAATGACACCAAGATATTTATAGTCTTTTGCTACGAGTATCTCAAGTTTTTCATTCTGGAAAACACATTTTTCATCTCTCGCCAAGCGGATCATTCCATTTCAGAATACCATTATTTTCGATTTGTTGGTATTGACGTTCAAGTTGCACACCTTGCAGCACAGTTGTAATTTATTGATCATCATTTGCATTGATATTAGGAATTTCAACAAAATGACTGAATATTTACAACTGTCTATAATATGACCTCTAGTAAATTGTTTTATAGAATTGGGATCTAAATATACATTGTACCTTTGTCCTTAAAATTACGTCACCTTTGAGTTTAAAAGAAAAGAAAAGAATGATCGGCACAGGTGGGATTTAATCCACCCGAAGCGTTGGAGGTTTTATTCACTCCGAGCGCATCTTTTCGCTCGTTGTTTTGTGGTGCGTACAGTTGTTTACATGCATGCATATAATGGATTTACATATGATACAATTTGCATACGTGAATTTATATTTAAAGAATAACAAGTAATATTTGTATAAACGGATAGCAATTTTAAGAACATACATATGTTAACAGACGTGGGCATATTACTACTGGAAAACTAGATCGATGGGTCTTTTACGTTTAAGCCTTCTTCTTCTTGGGGATTCTTGGACGAGTAGGGTGTTGACTTCGCTGTTGGAATGTGCCAGAATTTTTCCTATGTGTCTTTAGCTGATTTTTTGTATTTCATTGTCGACAGTATTGATGCAGGTCACGATGAATGTCTTGGTTGCAAATATACCATTCTGCGTTGGTAATCGTCCTTAGAATTTTTGTTTGCTGCCTTTGTATGATATCTAGATTTGATTTTTTTGAGGTTCTTGTAGGCTTAATTATACTCTTGTAAATGAGTAGTTTGTTATTTATGGATTGGCGTCATAATAGCCAATAGAATTGATGGAATTTATTCTTTATTTGGTTGCGTTTTTGTTGGATGTGTTGCTTAAATGTTAATTTGCTGCTTAGATATCACTGTTTTCTAGATATTTAGCTACCAATTAAATGGATACTTGTTTGTTGTTAATAGTTAATGGTGAACGTGTGTATTTAGTTCTGGTAGTGTAAATATCTTGTACCGTCTTGTTTTCGTTAATCTTTATATGCCACTCTGTCGTTTTTTCCAGTTTTTTGATGACTTCCGGAGTACAGGAGTACTGTGTCGTCGGCAAATGTTGCAACCATGGTCGTTTCTCTGTTGGGAGACGGAATGTCTGCTGTAAAGGGAAGATAAAGGAGGGGCCCCAGAATACTTCCTTGAGGTACTCCTGCATTAATTGGGTGAATTTGGGAGCATTTGTCATTATACCTTACATAAAAAGATCGATCTTCTAGATAACTTTTTGGGATGATTTTGCTAAGTTTGTATAAAAGTCCTTTATGCCAGACCGAGTCAATTACTTTCGCAACGTCCATGTAAACCGCTACACACCTTTTCGTCGCGATGGATGTTCATATTTTGTTTACCACTCTATGTATTTGCTCAATAGTTGAGTGGTGTCTTCTAAAACCGAATTGATGACTGGGAATAGCATTAGATTGTGTTAATGTTGGTCGGAGTCTCTTTTGTAGAAGTTTTTCAAATATTTTGGAAATTAGGGGGAGTAGACTGATAGGTCTATACGATGTAATGTTCGTGGCGACCTTCCCTGACTTTGGAATAGCAATTACCTCTCCGACTTTCCAAAGTTTTGGGAAGTGTTTGAGTCTTGCTGTACTGTTGCATAAAAAAGTTGCGTAAAAAAATGAAGGCTAGTTGTGGTAGTTCCTTTAAAATTTGTCCAGTTAAGAGGTCGTATCCCGGTGCTTTTTTACTTTTTATTTCGATTTTAACCCCATTAGCCTAAATTTCTTTTGCTGTCATCCTGTTAATGTATTTCTTCTCTGAGATGCTGTTGATGTGGAGTATTGCTGAGTCTTCATCGCCGTCCGTGTTGGTGAAGGTATCCTCGAAGTACTTGGCGAGGATTGATGCTTTCTCACAATTATCTCTAGCCCACGTGTTGTCCGCTTTCTTGAGTGGTGGGAGATGTTTTGTCTTGTTTGCTGTGTGACTTGTAGCCTTCCAGAGTGAATAATTTGTCTCAAATGTTGGAGTAAAATTTTTTAAATAGTTCGCCAGGTTAGTTTCCTGGACCTGTCTTAATTTTCGTTTGAGTTCTTTGGTTCTCTTGTTTAACTGGGTTAACCCCTTTTCCTTAGTTTCCTCTTGATAAGTATTAGTTTTTTAATGACATGAGTTGATGAAGAGTTGGTAGTCATTTGTTTTATTATGGGCGTTGCTCTGTATGCCACCTCGTTTATTGTATCATTAAAGTATGTATATTATGGTCCTTTAAATGTTATTTTGTGTTTTAAGGGGGATGCTATGGATGGATAAGTTAGTGTATATATAGTGACGAAAATTGTCCCAGTCAGTTTTAGAATTGTACAGTTTAGCAGATTTTGTTATCCTCTCGAGGTGAGTAGAGTATTCTATTATTATAGGAAAATGGTCTGCGTATATAAGAAGCTTTATTTTAAGTCCGGCGAATTCAATTCCTCCTGGTAAAAACGTTGGTAGATCATCTAGGAATAACGAAAAGGGGAGGGGACTCATATGTAAGTCCCTAGAAACTATAAAAGCTATAATCACAATTTTTAAAAAAAGTCATGTAGGACAATATCCTCTTTAATTTTTGTTTATATTCTATATTTGCCAAAAATTGGAGCGACCTCGTTTTTGCAAAGTGTGTGACCCAAAAACTTGAAAAAAAAAACAAGATAATAACTTTTTTTTTCGGTTTTACGAAGCCAAATAAATATAATTTTGACATTCTACTTAATTAGCGAGATATACACCCCGCGCAACAAAAAAAGCCGCACATGGTAATTTTTAACAAAATGGAAGAAATTTATTAAATGATGACTAATCACTGCGTAGTCACTTAGTATTTTTGATGTTTAACATTTAAGTTAACACATTCCCCAATTTGACAATACATTTCGTAGCCTAATTGAAGAAAAGTAATGATCGTGAAGATCAGACTACAAAATATCAGATATTACCCAAGTACTATCAATATACATAAATTAAAAAAAGAGCAACAATTTGAAAAGCAAATTTCTTTTTTCATATTTTTATTAACTAAGAAACCTTTTCACATAATTTAAGACTTTCATAATACTAAAAAATGATTCTAGTATTTCGTAGCACCACCCTTCGCCCTAACAACGTCATGAACCCTGTTTGGCATGGAGGCATAAAGATTACCGAGGTAAATGTTATTAATTTCATTGAACCACACTTCTTCAATGATGCTCTTCAGATGCTGCATGGTTTTTGGTTTTTTATCTTGGATCTTCTTTCCCATAAGAGCCCAGACATTTTCGATGGGGTTGAGATCTGGACTGTTTCCCGGCCAAATTAGAGATTCTGTTCCTAATTCTTCTTTCAAAGTTTTAATCTGTGGAGGAAATTTAAAAACTAAAATCATAAGATTTTCAAAACACCCATAAATATGAAAAAAAAACCTCGAATTGCTCACAGATTTTGCTCGGTGGCAAGGTGCTGAATCATCTTGAAAAATTGGTTTTGATGTTTCTGCTGTTATCATTTCTATACTCGGTACAACACCATCTAAGATAATTTGTTTGTACTGCATGGCGTTAACAGTGCCCTCGAGCATAATTAGAGATCCAACTCCGATTGCGGTGATGCATCCCCACACCATAACATAAGGAGAATGTTTTACGGTGTGAGCTATGCATTCGTCGCTGTACCGTTCCCCTTTTCTACGACGAACTATCTGCTTCCCATCCGGTCCGATTAGGTTAAACTTGGACTCATCAGAGAACACCGCATTTGACCAATCTTGAACACTCCAGTTTTGCCTTTTCTTAGCCCAGCTTAAGCGCGTTTTCTTCATTTTGCTGGTCAGAAGTGGCTTTTTCGCTAGTCTCCTTGCTAGCAAACCCATCTCGTTGAGACGATTCTGGATAGTTCTGACGCTAACTTCAGCCCCAGTAGCTTATCGCAGGTCAGCTCTTAACTCCGATGCATTTTTAAACCTGTTTCTCAAGCTTAGCCTCTTCAGTTCCCGGTCCTCCCGAACAGTGGTACATTTCTTCAATCCTGTGCCAATTTTTCTGTCCAGATTGTGATCCCGACGATATTTGTTACAGAATCTTCTTACAGAACTCTCATTCACTCTCACTCTGACTGATCCTGTTTGGATAAGGCGACGATAACTGCCTTATTTTCTTTACTTAATTGTACCCTTTTAGACATCGCGATATACTCTTTTCACTTTTATTTAAGAAATACAACTGCACGCACTGTTAAATACTGCCAGAATGAATTCCGACACATTCCAAAATGTGCATTACCTAACCCGGAAGCAATAAAATATAATTCGACGAATCCCTTAAAGGTAATTAGCGCCAAAAAATGAAAAACCCGTATGCGGCTTTTTTTGTTGCGCGGGGTGTATATAAAACTACCTCATTCTACTTTAATCTATCTTAATCTAACTACATACGTAATTATATACATACGTACTGTTTTTATTTTTTTTTTGTTTTATTTTTCTCTGAAAACCTATCTAAAATACGAGTACTTAAACCTGAACTACGGAAGTCGGCCATGGACAAAAAATAACAGCCAACATTAAACAGGCTACCCTAGATTATGGAAAAATGACGAAGGAATTCCCTCCCTTTCGGCTAGCCAGCAGAAACGACCGAACTTACGTTCAACGTCCTTCATATCGCGACTTGATACCGCCCTACTGAACCGGAGACGCTACACACTGCTGTGTGCGATGTCTCTGTCGTAGTTGAGTTGCCTATCCGCAGCTGTCCGAGCAACATGGAAGATTATCGGCACCACCAATCTGTCCTGGATCAGACGTTTCTCATCGAGATAGAGGAATATCTCTGGGGGAACAAAGCCGTTAAGGCGCACTCTCTTGTGGTACCTGTAATTGGGGTAATAAACCCCAGAGATCAAGTTATTCATCGAGCTCTTGCAATATGCCTTCGAATAAGCTTGATCAGGAGATTATCCACCCTTATTAGGTGGCCCTGTTGTACAGGACCTCATTGCGATAGAATTTTATGTACTGGGACTCTGATGTTCTGTATAAATAAAGAAAAAGCCCGAAGGCAAGCCCTCTCAAAGACCCGAATCTTTTCCAACTAGCTTGCTCTAAGTTGAACCAGACGGGACATCAATTTACGAGCATGGGCCGGATAAGAGCCGTGTAGCAGTTTACCTTTACCCTTGCATCGAGTTGTTTGCTATAGAAAAGTCTCTTTATAAGGACAAACGCAACTTTGGCTCTGACCAAAAAATATGTTAAAATATAAATATTGGTCTAACCAGAGCTTCGGTATCTGACTACACTTCGATAAGCAAGTGGCTGTCGTGCGGTCCCACGATTGAGAACTTTCTTTGGTATCCCTAGAGGCCTCAGGCAACGGCATCCTAAAAAGAATGGTTTCCGATTTCTGAAGGTTGATCTTCAACTTCCAGTCAGCGCAATATCGCTGAATTTTATCGTTGTCATGTTGCAAGAGAAGTGCAATGACCTCGATTTTTGGTCCTGATCTATACGCGATTAAGTCGTCTACGTACGCTATGGCATGGTTAAGTGATCTTATGAGATCGCTCGTGTAAATGTTGAAAAGGATCGTTGAATTCACCCCACCGTTTTTAATTTGAAATATTCCAGTAGAAGTTACATTGCCTTTTTTGACAATGAACTGTCTACTGGTGAGCATGTTGTAAAGTATGTACAGTAGTGATTTGCTTATGCCCAGCCTGTTCAGCTTGTAAAAGAGTCCTTATAACCATACGGTGTCGAAGGCCTTGTCCAAGCTAAAATTTGTTTTTGAATGTGGACTTTTGTAACCTTTTGTATAAGACTTAACCATCATTGTAAATAGCAGGTTCTAAAAGGTCGGCACATAAAATTTCATGTTCTTAGCTCAAAATTTAACTGGTTAGATCGAAATAACTTTCAATGCTGATCAGAAATATATATACTTGTGCGGCTCTGTCGTTATCATTTCTCTATGTTACAAACTATAAATCAAAATTGATATATCCTGTGGGATAGGGTATAGAAATACCACACACAGCAAGAGTGACTTCCAGAAGCTACGCCATGAATCAAAATATTTATTTATTCACATTTATTTCAATTAAATTTTTTTTTTTTCAATTCAATTCAATTTATTTATCTTTAAGAAAACTTACAACATTATGTTTACATTGGCAAAAGCAAATTGGCAAAGCCATATGGGCTTGTCTGCAGAAGATTAGCTACATAGGTGTTAATTTTTATTTTGAGTTCTACATAATATATTAAATTTAACTTTTATTATATGAAAAGTTTTTATTAAAAATTTTATATATTGAAATGGTTAGAGTTTAAATATAATTGTTTAACTTTTTTTTTAAAAAAAATGGGTTTCGAAAAATTACGAAAATCTGCGGGTATTTCATTGAATATTGTTGGGGCAAAATCATATTTTCGCCGACCATATGCATTCCAGTATCTCGGAGTGGTGTATCTGCCTTGCTGTCTTCTTCTAGTATTAAATGTTTGTTGAGATGAAATTTTGTAAGTGCTGTCATCTTTGAATTGCGTTAAAATTTCTAAATTGTACAGTTGTTCTATAGTTAGAAGCTTCATTGAGTTATCAACTTGATGTTCGGTTCTATGGATATGTTGGTGGAATTTTGATCGGTAGACCATATTTTGTATCCTAGCTTGCATCGCTAGAAGAGTTTGAAACTGTGGTGCATTTCCCCAAGCTAGTATGCCATATCTCAGGTGAGATTCAAATCCAAAATAGGATTGTCGCAGAACGTCTGGTGTGCATCTGTAGCTCAGGTGAAATAAAGCGTATGCGGACTGACGAAGTTTTGTTGTTAGGGCCTGTATGTGATAGCTCCATTTCAAATTGTAATTCACGATCACCCCAAGGTACTTATACGTTGATACGTTTTCAATTATTGTTGAGCATCCATCCTCCTTTTGAAGATGTAGATGACTACCTACTCTATGCAGACACTCCGCGGTATGCATTTTTAAAATAACTTTATACTTCATAACATGGGGCGGGCGAATATGCATAACCTTTGTTTTTTTTTGGCATTGATAATAAGCCCATTGTCATGACACCAAGCCATGATAGCATCATTTGTATCATTTTTTCCGCTGCCTCAATGTTTTTGTGACTCACTACAATGGCCGTGTCATACGCATATGCATATCCCGTGCTTTGCTTTAAAACTGAAAGCAGGTCATTTATATAAATTATAAAAATAAGAGGGCCTAACCTTGATCCTTGTGGTATCCCATATTTAGCATCTATCTCCTCGCTCAAATACTCCTTGATTTTCACCTTATATTTTCTATCATTCAGATAACTTTCAAACCATGTCAATATGGATCCTCGTACACTAATTTTTTCTAGAGACTTTAATATTTTTTTATGACATAATGTATCAAAGGCTTTTTTAAAGTCCATGAACAGAACAATAGAGTTGTGATTCTTGTCTAGGCTAGTGTTTAATCTATTGCGAAGTCTCCAAGTAAGCGATTTATAATTTTATTTTGTCTAAATCCGGACTGATTGTTTTCCAAGTGTTATAGCCTCTTACCTACAACTTCTTCTAACACCTTATCTATAGCTGGGAGAATAGAATTTGCCTATATCATCTGCAATCCTTCCCCCATTAAATCATATAAATTGATTGTCAATAAGGGGTTGAAGTACCTAGAGTACGATGACTTGCTCTAACTAAAGCATCTGAAAGGAAAATGGGCAAGAGTTTTTCATTCTTTTTCCTAACCCTACGGCAATGAGTACTTAACATCGCTTTAAGGCGTGCGGCAGGACAAAACAAACATTTAAAGTAAACTCAGCGATGTTTAAGAAATGTCAGATACAACTCAAATTCTTTTAAAGGTTAAATTCCTCTTCTTCAGCAAGACGACATCATTACCAAAAAATTCAACTTAAGTAGGTACCTTGTAGGAAAGAAGGAATTTATGTTAAATATTTAATATAATTTATCGGACACAAAAGAAATATGCAACACACATGTTACACTTAAACTTAATTCATTTAAAAACTAGTGTCAAAGAATAAAAATAATAAGGCACAGTTGCATTATGATTCAATCATACGAGTATACTGTGAATTTATATCTCATACATAAAAAATAGTCGTATATTTATGCTGTAGTACATAATTTAAGTTTGTTTTACGCCAAAAAAGGATGTAGATTTAAGAGAATAAAGCTCTCACGTGTTATAGTATTTCATTGGGATGCATTAGGTTCCAGTTCCAGTTGAACCACCCACTTCCAAGAGTTTCTTTTTTTTTTATTTCCACGGCGAAAATATTTGTTCGCCATAAATTATCTGTGAGAGGTAAGGAACCGATTGCAAAGGTTAAAACCGATTGGGAGAGATGCATAGATTCACAGAGAGAAAATCAGCATCCAACATATCTAATTATTTCTTACAAAATGTACACGAATATGAAGAGAGAAAGTAGAGAGAGAGAGAGAGAGAGAGAGATTGAGAGAGTATCTATAACGCAGTCGTATTTTTGCGGTTCACCTAAAATAAAATTTTTACTATTTAGAAGAAAATACAATTTTTCCGTGATAAAAACCAACTTATTGTCAGTTTGCCGAATGGAGTTCGAGCGTATGGTTTAATCATTTCTGTGCGGTTGACACTCGTTCAAATTAATAGAAAAGGAACAAAGAAAGAAAAAAGGTTCTTTATTTTTATACAGAAAATCCATCGGAGTATACATTTTTTTTTTTTCGATTTAGTTTCGAGTGATTATATTTTAATTTACTAAGTGATAGCGCAATTTTCGTGTTAAAAGTCGGATTTTTATTCATTCCATGTCCAGGAAATAAGAATCCTTCCTATCGCAGTGAAAGTGTACTTGCAGTGTTTATCAGTTTTTAAGTAATTTAATGATTTTCAAATTCATTTCAAGTGTAGATAAAGAAAAAAAACACAGCTGAGATACTTTTTTATTTTTTAAAACAAAAAACCTAGGTTATCCACACAAATGCTATTGCTTCTGATCTCCTCTATACCTTCTGTTGAATACTTTTAAAGGTGAATACCTCAAACGGGTGTTATTTATCCTTTTTTGTTCATCGTCACTCATGGCGAATGTATGTATACATAGGTATGCATGTATCTATAATAAGTAGCAAAGGAAAAAAAAAACTGTTTCCACCAAAGGATTTAAAAAAATAATAAAATAAGATTATGGTAGCAGGAAATTTGTGTATTCTAAGTACAAATGGAAGCGCATAAGAAGTGCCCTAGTTCTTTTAGGAAGCAGAAAGACGTCGACGTCGATGTAAATATAAAGTGTAGGTACTTTGATGTTTTGAGCTTAAGCAAGTTAATAAAGGATCGCTGAAAGCATTTCCAAAGAACAGACATACACTGAAGTGTATACTTGCTTTGTATAATCCATGCTCACATATTTCTTTTGCATATTTTGTAAGTTTTGTTGCATCTGCACTTCAAAGAAAAAGTTTGGTGCTGGGTACATCCTGCAAATAGGATGCATAGGTATACTCAGATTCGCCTTCGGCTAAGAATCACATGTATGTACATGTAACACATGCTTTTCATTATCTGCTGTCAAAAAACAGACAGCCTCGTCTTTTCTTTTCGTTTTTCTTTCGAAAGCGGCACTTTGTTAATTTTGAGTGTTTTTTTCTTTTTAAAAGAACTTTTACCGCAGAATAGAAGGATACATGTGAGGATGTGAGAATGTTATCCCACCATCTTTTCGTTTTTGCTTCCTTTCTGATTTGAATACACAAATCTTTAGTCCAGTCAGTCAATGTTGAGTTTATTTTCTTTGAATTTTCCTTTTTTGTTGCCTATAACCGCAGGGCCTTCAAAGTCCTTTTTTTCTGGAATAACAGACAAACAAAGCATCACCATCTGCTAGTATCCCTTTAAGGATGAAAAAGAAAATAGTATATCAAAGAAATATTATGATTTTTGATTTTGAATAAATAAGCCAGTCTGATTCCTTTTTTTATTTATTTTTTTCAGTGTAATTTCTCAAAACTTATTCCTTTGAAGTGTTTAAACAAAGAAGAATAAGAGAATAAGTATATATATGTTATTATAGAGTTTTTTTTTTTTGCAAAAGAAGTATAATTCAATGTCAAATGCAGAAAAAGATTACAAGTAAGGATAACGCGTTGTTTTGTGTGAGTGCTTCTACTTGTTTAGTGTGGTCCCTGTTGTTTTTAATGTCCGAAAAATAGTTGCAAGTGTGAAAAAATTAAAATAAAATAAATAAAGATAAGAAAATTAAAGTCATTACAAGTGAAATTGTGTTCAACGATTCTCAGTTGGATTATACGATTCAAGTTCCTAGCGGTGTTGAGTTTGGTGCTTATCTTGGATAGAAGAATTTCCTGAAATGCAAGAAAAAGGTGAGTGCATTTTTTTGGGTTGGATGTTTCAGTTTAATTACTGTTTGCTGTAGTATTTTAAGGGTAGCTATATAGGGTTCTGATGGAGCCCGTAAAATTGGGTCATTTCAAAATACTCTTTGAAGCAGGTGCCTACGTACGATTTTTACGTACATAGATACATTTGGGATATAGGGGTACATAATCTTTGTTGAAATACCTCATGCACTGGCAATTTTTAGAGCATAAATCCTTCGGTTTATGAAGTGGAGACTAAGATCATCATTTAGAAATCACTGTTATCAGTTTAAGGACATAATTTGGTACTTAAATAATAGTAATATGACTCATAATCTTTCTTATTTAAGATGTTACTACAGTGCGGGAGGACCTACACTTTCTATCATCTCTAGGAAGCTGGAACTTTAGCTAACTGCCTCCAGTTTTGCATATCAAGTTCGTTAAGATTGAGGTAGGAAATGTCTTCCCTTATCGCCCTTTCAATCTGTTCGCGAAGTCTTCCTTTTACTGCGAATTCGAACCAAAGTCGATATCGTAAACAGTTTCTTGTATAGTCACCTCCATACCCTGTCGATAAAAACGAGGCCAAAAGTATTACGAAACATTTTTCATTCACCTAGAAGAATATTTTCATCCATCTTTGATAAAGTTCAATGCTTTTGCGGCGTATAGCAAAACTGGGATGATGAAGGTATTTCACAAATTTACCTTAGTTGTCTGTGAGGTAACTTTCATTTCCAGCCAAAGAAAAAAGCGGTAGGTAAGATTTTTTAAGAATCCGTAAACTTCGGCTGGAAATGTTGACAAGCAAAGCCCACATTCTTCTGAGAAAAAACAGCATTTTTTCGGATGAGACATCCGAGTATTGGTATCTGTCATACGATTCATTCCACATTGATTGAAATTTGTCTGCAAATATATTTTTAACCTTCTATAAGATATAAGGGTAGGGTGTGGTTTATAATCTCCCCACATTTTTTCTGGCACCTATAAGGGCAAGTATTGGTTCCCTGAAAATGTTCGATCTTAGTGTTTTTGACATTACTTTGATAGAGAAACTCAATACAGTGGGTTTCTCAATTCTGTCTGTCTGTATATATGGCCGACTGCAGCATAAACGGCTGGACGGATTTTCTTCAAACTTCATATCTGGGTTCTATGAAGTGTGACCTACTTCGAGGCAAAATCGGAATTTTCATTCTAATCCTACAATTAGCAGCGCCCTATTAATGACAGTTTTTGAAAAAATTCGACATTTGAGTTACGGTGAACATGTGCTATCAGATCAGACGTATAAGGATACTTTACTAATTAACTGCTACTTAAAAATTAGCTATTTCTCGACTTTGGCTTGATCGATTTTTTTCGAAACTAATAGCTAAACATTTTTGGTATGTGCAAGGTCATGGCATACCAAGTTTTCGAAAATCTGAATTTTTTTTTTGGAATTCAACGAATTTATTTAAAAAACAAAATTGTCTACGATTCTGTTTAAATTTTAAATCTAAGTTATTTGCAGTTAAACAACATATACGAGTATATTGGGTTGTTCAATACTCGTAAGTTCTGCGGTTTTTTTAGAATTAAAGTTAAACTTACATTTAATCTATCAGATATTGTCCATCATGGTATATTAATTTCTTCAAACGTTCTGGAAGAAACATGATGCCTCTTTTGTAAAACACACCAGACTTATGAGTAAAAAAGATTTTCAGGTACGTTTTGATCTCATCTACGGAATCAAATTGCCTGCCGTTCGAATTATTTTGGAGAGAGCGAAACAGATGGTAGTCAGAAGGGCAAGGTCTGGAGAGTACGGTGAGTGTTGCATAACTTCCCAGCCAAAGTAATTCAGCTTTTGTTTTGTCACCAAAGCTGTGTTTGGTCAGGCGTTGTCATGGTGAAAAATAACGCCCTTCCTGTTCACCAACTCTAGCCGTTTTTCTTCAACTGCCTACTTCAAATTATCGAGCTGAGAGCAATATTTAACGGCATTTACTGTCTGATTGCGTACTTCGCCAGTCCCACCAAATGCTCAACATAAACTTTTTGGGATGCAAATCTTGTTTATCGACCGATTGCGGTATTCCAACAGGAGCGCACCATGACATCTTACGCCGAATGTTGTTAAGTAACCACTCTTTTTCGGGAAAGGCTTAAGGGAGTTCCATCTCAACATTTCTTTCACTGAGTTCGTGAGGAACCCAAACATCGACATTCCAAGCCTTTTCAGTCTCTGCGAAACAGTTGTATGGGCGATGTTAAACCGCTGAGCGATCTTCCGTGTCGTCAAATGCCTATCAGCGCTAACTGTAGCCAAGATTCGATCGTCGTCTGTGGCGGTTGGGTGTCTTGAGCGACAAGCATCAGAAAGGTCTGTATTTCCTGAACGAAAGCATGTAAACCAACGCTGACAAAAGTTACCGCTTATAGCCGAATCTCCATACACGTTGCAAATCTTTCGTTGTGCCTCTGTCTCTTTGACACCTTTTTTAAAGAAAAAAAAGCAAAATATGCCGAAAAATGCACTTTTTTATTAAAAATATTGACCACTTAAAACACGTCCGATCAAAACAAATTCTCGTAACAATGTAAACAAAAAAATTCCCATAACGGTATACACATACTCGTAGTTTTTCTCAAGCGATAAATAGTACTTTTAAGAAAAAAATCCCAGAACTTATTGAACAACTCAATGTATATATGTATACAGTTATGGCCAGTGAAATAGAGCCACTCTGAACTACTGCAAATGTTGCTTTAGAAATATTAATTAAATGCATGAAAAAAAAAAATCAAAAAAATTTTATTTAGAACAAAAATAAACTACAAAATTTCAATAAAATACGAATCTGAAAAAAAGAAAAAAATTTGACGACTATTCTGAGAAAAAAATAAAAAAAAATCAAAGCACATTTTGTTGGTGTGTTCGCTGGAAGGAAAAATCATCGAAAGACATTGCAGAGCTAGTACGCGAGGGATGCTTCTGCAATAGTGAGGGACTTTAACCCGATCTAAAATACATCCCGGGGGACTGACTTTCGTCATCCCGGATGGGATTGCACCTAGTCGTTCGACTAATCAGCAATTCATTTTTGAGTTATTTTAAAGACAGAAAAGAAAAATCCGCCGCTTGTCGGATTTCAAGACTTTTTGGTTTGAAAATATAACCTAATTTCTTGGCCTTAGCTAACTCTTACAGATTAAGAGGTTTTACCCGTCTTAGTCTCCTGATTACATTGTCAGTATTTAATAGTTCTGTCATTTCTATGTTAACGTGGTCGAGAAGCATACTTTTGTGCCTTTGGGAAGCTTTTTTAACTTCATCTTCAACCATTTCAATATTAAGATCTCTATGTAGATCAGCATTGCGTATGTACCAAGGTGCATTAACTATGTTTCTTAGTACCTTATTTTAGAAGACTTTGATTTTTTGTAAATTTGTTTGGCATGTCTATACCGGTTTCAAAACCTGCTGGTATAACAATAGCTTATTGTAGTTGGACAGGGATGAGTATCTCCCAATAAGCCAATACATTTTACTGTATCGTAAGTTCAACTCATCTAGTACTTTGTTGCATTCCAAAGCAGTTTAGCGTCTAGGGTCATGCCTAGATATTTGGCTGTATTTAACTATTCCACTATATTGTTGTGTAAAATTAATATGGACTGACTTAAGGTCATTTAATCTAATCTCCCATTTTTTAGCCCATTCTGAAATACTGTTTATTGTTATTTGAAGATTTTTTGTTGCTATTTCGACAGATGCTCCCACAGCAATCACAGCAGTGTCATCTGCAAAAGTTGTTATAGTGGTTTCTCCACTTTCAGGCAGATCGCTAGTGAATAAGAGGTAAAGCATAGGACCCAATACACTGCCTTGTGGTACGCCCGGTTTAATTTCTCTTAATATTGACTACTCTGTTTCTTGTTTAATTCTGAAGAATCGATCTGATATGTACTCGTATGACTACAGAATATTCGAATACTGCTTCGGCAGTTGCTTTTGTAATTTGTGGATTAATCCTTTGTGCCAGACTTTATCGAAAGCTTGTGGCTATATCAAGAAATATTGTAGAACACACATTTTTCTCTTCAAATGGTTTTTCGATTTTATCTGTGATTCCATGCTGATCAATTGTAGAGTGCTTACTTCTAAATCCAAACTGGTGAATTGGGACAACATTGGTAGTATCGATATTTGGCGATATGAGGTCACTTCGCTAAATGGTTTGCCTGGTTTTGGTATCATTATTACCTCCGCGACCTTCCACATGCTTGGCACATATCTTAAATTGAATGCAGCATTTATAATCTGCGCTAGTTTTTTTTAAACCTTTTCATGGAAATTGTTTTAAAATTTCCCCTGTAATTAAATCAAGGACTGAGGCCTTTTTTATATTTATGCCTTCTTTAATTTCTTTGGCAAGTTCTTTAGCTATTACCGGCCGAATAGGTCTATCTTCTTCGCACCTTACATCGATTTCTTGATAACCTTTATCATAAGGTTTGAAGAAGTCTTCAAGATTCGCTGCAAAAGTGTTTGCTTTCTGCTTTTTACCCAGTTACCTTCTCTGTTTTTTACTGGTGAAATGTGAGCTATTGGCCTGTTCATTTTCTTTGTTGCCTTCCAGAGCGAGTAGTCGGTACTAGCATCATTTGTAAGACTTGTAAGGTATGTTTTTAAAGTCTCATTATTAAATTCTCTTATACATTTTCTGAGCTTATTATTAGTGTTATAGATGACATTTTCCTCTAGAACGGCCACATTTTTTACTTTAGCATAGCCACTCTCTTCTTAAGATGTTGCTACAAATTCTCTATCAGATTTAAGTCCGGAGATTGAGCAGGCTATTGCAAAACACTTAAATTTCTATCTCGAAAAAATTTCCTTGCCTTTTTCGAGGTATGTTTAGGATCATTGTCCTGTTGAAAAATCCATCTTAAGGGCATGTTTTCTTCAGCATTATGGTAGCGTCACGTTCTCCAGAATGTTACGTACTCATGTTGGTCTATATTTTGTTTTATCCAGTAAATTGGACCACATGCATGGCTTGAAAAACATGCTGACAACTTAATGTTGCCTCCTCCATGTTTAACAGTTTTTTTTTAACATACTGTGGTGAGAGTTCAGTATTTGGTGGCTGCCGTACCCATCTTATGCATATCATTACCAAATAAATTTATTTTTGTCATCATTCTAAAGTATGTTTCTCCATTTTTTAATATTTACCGGGCCAGTTCAGTCTTTATGCCTTTCAGCGAAATTCAAACGGTTCTGTATATTTTGTTTGCTGAGGAGGGGAACTTTTCTAGCAACCCTAGCTTTAAGATTGCACTCTTGTAGTCTTTGCCGAATAATTCGTGTGCTTATTCCTAGCTCTGGGTCCCTTTTAATGTCTCTAGAAGACATAAATTGATCTGCTTTAGTAGCACGAACAATTTCCCTGTCTTCCTGCAGGGATGTTTTCCAACTTCTTTTGCAATCTCTTGTTGAGATTTCCCATCCTTATGCAGCTGTAAAATGACTGGGCGTTTCGTTGGTGTGCAGTGAATTCCGCGACCCATATCTAACTGACAAACTAATCTGAAATAAATTATTAATCCAAACACCCTTTTTTTGCATTAAAATTAAATAAATATCCAGTGGATTTATTTTAATGACCAACCAAAAATGGTACTAAACCTCGCATATGGTATTTTTCGCAATGACACACAACAAATGTAACGGTTCTTTTCTGTCGCTGCAACTACAAACTCTATCAGCAAAATCACCGCTAGGTGGCAGCATTATAAAGTAGAAAGAAGTCTAAGAACAAGCAACTTTTAGCTTCAAGATGTCATTGGCTCTATTTCATTGGCCATTATAGGTGCAAGTACATGTGACCCAGTCGTGTACACTTAAAAAAATCGGCGTAAAAACTGTAAACTATATCGTAAAAGTCCTTTTATGGTTTAAAACTAAAAAAAAAAAACCAGTATTTCAAACCAAAAGCAAGCGCATTATAAAATTGACTAAACTTCAGTATACACTAAGGATATTCACAAATGACACATATCTATATTTATTCTGTGTAAATTTACACCTCCAAATACGTCCGAACTGTGTGTTTTTTTTTTGTTTGTCGGGGCGGGTACACCCTACTAGAGCACTCAGACTCAAAAGCAGATCCATTGTACAAACTGTGTGTACTTTAAAAAAATTATTCAGAAAATAAATTTTTGACATTGCGCTAGTGTGGATTTGGTTTTTCTATTTTCATATTGCAATCAAAATTTAACGATCATAAAAGGAACTCAACCATAGAAAGCAGTATTCGCATTCTTTAATTATTTGTTGCTTTCCACAAAATGTATTTTTAATTTTATTAAATTTGGCAGATATGTCAATAAACTAACTTGACTTTAAATATGCGAATATACACTCAAAAACATGCTCTCACCCAAGATTAAATTACTCACTGTGCATATTTTTAAATACTCGTATGTTAGTGTAAAAATACACAAAATTAAAAATGCGCAGTAAAATATGCTCATTTGTGAATACCTCTATTGCTGCAAAGAGATCAAAATGTAACATGAATTATTCTTAATTCAAAGTGAGTAAATTTTGTTGACGTCTCAAAATACAATCGATTGTTTAAAGGCTGACTATGTATTCGCAGATGACGCTGATATATTTAATAGCTTTAACGACAATTGTATAAGTTTTGAATTTTGCGTCTCAGCCGCACTTCACAACAACTCTTATCTTCATCCGTTCCTAAGAAAAACTCACACTATCGCCCTTTTGGGTCTACGAGTATATCGACCCAAGTGGATTTGTTTCTTTAAATTGATGAGTTTAAGACTGATGAGCTTTTTAATTTAATTTCTTTCCAAGAACTGCATAACGAACAATTAAATAAAGAAAATCTATAAACAAAATGTTAAATAAAATTATAAGAATTAATGCAAACACACAAAGGACACATGTATACATATACACGCATCCTTGAGTCATTTTAGATTTTTTACATAGACAGAATTATTAACCGGAATACATTTTTTTTATGAAAGAATTAGTTTTACATACAAACTATGGGTCTAAATAGACTCAACGAATAAAGGTTTTTACAATTACAATTACATTGCCATGAATTTGGTCTCAGATCCACTGCAACAGTTGCAGTTAAATACATAAAGTACACGTCTGGATCGCACGTGCACTTGCATCTATATGCTATTTAAAGCTAGGTTTAGATTTGTACGTTAGCGTGTCTGTCTGTACCTGTGTATAGGCACACTTAGCCCAAAAAAGATCCATTGTGATACCACGGGATTTATTGCTTTTCTAACTATCAGACGAAGCTTCTTGTGAAGCGGAGAATGCTTCTGACATCAATATTCGCCAGGTCACCGAAGTTATCTTAGAATGGAGCAGGCCAAACCTTTTACCGTATAGACCGAAAAGACAGTGTTCCATGAGGATACCGATGTCGGTGCTAATCTGCTTTCGTTTTAGCAAAACTAATGTATCAGAGTGTTTTTTATCTAGCTTGGACCAGATTTGTGTAGAGACTTTGCAAGTAGTAAGAGTCTCCCATCTGTGATTGGCTTTTTTGATTGCATCCAGCATCAGTAAATATTTACACGTAGCGAGAGGCATACCTAAATTTAAATCTAAATTGTTAAAATATTTTTTTATTTTGAAAAACACGTTTTTTTATTTTTAAAATCTTCATCCCAATGTCCTTGAATATATTAAATATCGCTTAGATGTCAAGTTTCAACAAAATCGTTTGAGATTGTTCAGAAACAACAAATTTTCAAAAAGTTTTCAAAAAATAAGAAATCAATTTGTTAAGAGCCGTTTTCAAGAAAATTTAACTTTTTCAAAACTGGCTAAGGTACCGTTATTGAGTTTAGAATGAACATTCCGATTCCTTCTTGACCCTATGGATCCCAGATATGAAGTCTGAAACAAATCCGTCCAGCAATTCAGGCTGCAGTGGACCGCACATAAAAAATTTAATTACGAGACCCGCTTTTCATTGTTCTGGTACTCAGAGTGGAATAAAAAGTAAGAACGAAACGTCTGTCTGTCCGTGTGTACGCATATCCGACTGCCCATCTGTCCCCCTGTTTGTCCATTCTCACAACTTTTGAACTGTCAGATGTGGAAGGTTGATCAAAGTTGAGTTTTATTAATTTGCACAGATCAAAATTTTGAAAAAATTTTTTAAAAAAAGCAACGATGCGCTGATTTGAAAAATGTATAATAGCTTTGTTTTACTTTGTCAAGTTTCGACAAAAATTCCAAAACTGTCATGGAGCTATATCCCCCTCCCTTATCTCGGAAACTGCTGTACTGAATCAGCCTAAGTAGCGTTTTTTTTTTTTTGGGTTTGGAATGAAAGTTTCAATTTCACCTCGAATTATGACCACACAGACTCCAGGTATGAAGTTTGAGGAAAATCTGTCTAGTTATTTAGCCTGCATTCCAGCGCTCATTCATACAGACATACAGACAGACAGAATTGAGAGTTTTTCTGTAATACTAAAATTGATCGAAACTTTTTACGTACGAATTCCTATCCACTGAACAAATAACGGACGTGTTCCTTAAAGCCGTACAATTTTACGTTTTTTACGGTTTCTTACCGTTGAATTTTGAAAACTCAAATTCAGTCTGTCATCATTACTCACCGATTCAGCGAGATGATGGTGGTAAATGAAGTTTAATTTTTAAGAAATGGCACTAAAAAGTATTATGTACAAGTAGTAGTTGATTTCATCTAACAGCTGGGCCATCTGCTGGTTTATTTTTAAATTACATTTTATTTTGACACTGGCAGCTCTTTCGTACTTGAAAAATTGACAGAAATACAGTCTCATATCTCCGCAGCATGAAATGAATCGATTTATGCTCGAATAATGTTGGAAAATATGTATAATTATGTAGTTGCTGAAACCGCGCAAATTTTGGAAATAAATTTCGGTCGAAATAATACAATACAATTTTTTTTTGGGCATTATTGGCCCATTTTTCTTCGATGATGAACGTGGCAACAACCCTTTTGTTTTTGGGCAGAAACTTAGGAAATGAACTTGGACGGTTTCTGGTTCCAGCAAGATGGAGCTATGTGCCATACAAGCCGTCCAACAATCGATCATTTGCGCTCTAAGTTCAATAATCGTAAATCAGCCGTTTTGGTGATGTTGCCTAGCCTCCACGGAGCTGAAATTTGACAGCTGTGGCAGCAATTTAAATAGAAGTATTTTCCATAAAGCAAAAAACTGAAAAATAATAAATTGAATTTTATTATTTTTTGTAGCAATTTTAAAAATAAAGAAATGGCCTAAACTTTAGTAATTATTTTTGATACTAAAAAGTGCTTTTTGTGTAGTTGTACAGATTTCCGCAGTCTGAATCATTATCGCCGTTAAGAATGTTGATCGCGTCTTGTTACTCAAGGTATGCTTTGCCACAGTATTTTCGACGAAATTCCATGAGTGTTGAGCATCATCGTAAATAGTGTTTAATGTCTTCATTTTGTAAAAGTGAACAAAGTGAACATATGCGTCTTTCCTGCTCAAAGCCCTGACCCTTAGAATTCGTCTATCCGTAGCTGCGTCGTTTTTTAGCTGACAGCTAGATAGAATACACGTATTTTTTATGAAAGATAGCCCATAACTAACGGATATATGAACTTCGATTGATAAATTAGGTTTACTTTCTACTTTTTTAGTCCATTGATCCGTTGGCAGTTCACATATTCATGCATTGAAGTTTACACATTCACGCTCACGCATTTACAAATTGAGAGTAGGAAATGTAGAGAAACTGTCATCGTCATTGACAATCGGACAGCTTGAAGAGAAAACACTTTCAGCAATTACAAAATGTCATCAGTTGCCATCTGTCAACAAAGGTATGCGACAGATTTTATGGGACTGTGAATGTCAACGTCAACCTTCAACGGAACGATATCGACGGAATCTATGGGTCGAGGCCTTCACGATAGTGACAGTCGCTTAATATTTCGGCTCTCCTTTCAAAGATCATCATTATTTTGTCTTTGCACTTGCTATTTTCAAAAATCCGATTTTGTTATTTAATAGTCTGTTAATCCCTCGTGTACTTTCTGCAGCTCTTCTGGAGTTTTCTTGGAACTCCTTATGCCTTCCCGACAGTTTTCCTACAATCTTCACTCTCAACACGTCTGGATTTTGAGTGGAGCTCGTTCAGTTATTAACTGAATGAAATGCACAAGGTACTCAGATGCAATACACCTTTTAAGCGACTTACAAATAAACGTATGTAAAACAAGTGACGACGTCTTCTAGGATGGTGTGCGTTGTGTCCGCATAAGTACTTAGAAAAATTCATCCGACGTTTATGCGGAAGGTTATTCTACTGCTGAAATGTAAGTTATGTTCAGGTATATAATACATTGCCAGAATATGTTTTTTTCCACCTAGATTGCTAAGCTTACACACTGTGCGACTTCTCAAAATTTTCATAGAAAAACACCAACAATCGTTTATTCGACTACTAAAAGATGTGCAGTAACTAAAATAAATAAATTCTATTCAAGCGCATTAAAACCAATTGTTACAGTGTTGACATTAATGCAAACAACACCTAATTGTACTAATAGATATACTCACCTCTACTATATGTATCATAGTCCTCGAAACCCTTCTGAAATTGGTCTGGTTAAAGTTACCAATTAAGAGCATCAACTTAATATTTGTCGAAAAATACTAACAAAAACTTTTTGTTATTTTTCATTCAGAACAGTTAATTGTTTTTCCATTTTAGTTGATATTTTTCTTTCGTTAGAAGATTATTATTTTTCTTTCCTTTATTTTCTTATGTTATATCTCTTTTAATTTGTCCATAGTAGAGTTTTGATACTTCACCTTCCGAATTTGCTTCGCAACTGTCTGCTCATGGAATTAACATATGCAGCGTTGCTGAATTTTTTATGAAAACTTAATCTCGCCTAAACAAACAGATTTTCAAGGAGGAACTTTCTCAGATACAAATCGTTGTAGGAATATTTGCGATGCAGAATTAAAAGAAGAGTATGACCTCAAGTTCTCAAGATTAATTTTAAGATGCAAATGATTTGTTGATATAAAATTTGATATTCTAATGTTATTCATGTCGATTATTTTTTAATTTAGGTATTGTTGTGTTTTCTCATTTAAAATTCTGGTTTTATTATAATGCAATCTAATTGCAGATACAGTCTATAAGTCCATACAATGAAACAGTCGAATTAATACTGAAGATACGAGTATCATACAAGTTATACAGAGAGTACGAGTGTAGGAGGTCCAAGACTTATAATTTTTTTTTTGTTTTTAACAGGCCTATTCCTATAATCCTACATGAAATTAAAGCTGCCATGAAATAAAAATCTCATCCGCTATGCCTGTGACTTTGTCAGTGACAAACAGATTACAGAGATAATCAATTATAAAAGTAATCAATTACTCAAACAATTACATTAATTAAAATTACAAAGTTATCCAAATCCCGGAGCACTCAGACCCAATTTTCTGTGTCCATTGTATTACCAGGCAGAACTACTTTTTTGGTGTAGTGGTTGGAAAAACTTAGATTTTATTCGTTTCTCTTTTATGTTCGGGTGGCTGTGGTTGCTGTTTCCCATCCTGCACAGTTCACGTCACAAGCGAGCACATTACCCACTACACCGTGGCCACCCTAAGTAATCGAATTATTTTGTAATCCAAATTACACGTAATCAATATTTTGGATTATATTTTAATCGCAATTGCAGTGTCGATTACATATAATTGTAATTTTGATTACAGGTAATCAGTAATAAATTACTTTGATAACAATTGCTTTCGCATAGTGTACTACAGTAGGGTTTTTTAATTTAGTTTCACTTATATTCATTCAGGCAACTTTGATGCAACATTGTTACAGACGTAATTCGTGGAAATGGGGGAAATACCAGCCGCCTACCATAAACTCAATTTCCACTTACTCATCCAAAGGTCCAACCACACCCTTTAAACTCAATTTTCATCCTTATATCCTCCAAAACATCAACCATCTGACCTACAGTCCATTTTCATTCATAAGTCTTCTAAAAGATCACCTCACCCTCCATACTCCATATCCATCTTATCCAACACATACATCCTCTTGAAACTGAAATGTAATTGTGTTGTAATCGCTTACGATTACAATTAGAAATTACAGTAATTGTAATCTTTTATGATTACCGATTACTTCGTAGTTATAATCTCGTTAAGATAAGTACAGATTACAAAAAGTAATTATAATTTATGAGATGTAATAGACTACATTTTGTAATCACGTAATCGGTAATCGATTACAATTTGCTTAACTCTGGTGACAAATTTGTCAATTTTGTTAGTTTTGTTTCTGTCCCTGACTGCTCTTTCTTCCACTTTTGTTGCTTTGGTGTGGACCGTCAAGTTACATTAGACTTCTGTTGAATCTTTTTGACATCGATACAGTGTATCACATATTTTGCACAAGAACTTCGATCTGGAAGCAGCTTGAAAAACTTAATTATTTATATAGATCTCTTGTTTGCTAATTGGTCGATGTGTATGGTTCCTGGCGATGTACGTATCTCAGCATACTATTTATGCTGTTTCTCTAAATCTTAGATAAAATATTCCACCTATGATAAAGTTACTTCGCACGGTTATCAATCGATTCGCCGTGGACATGTCTTTTAATAACTTATCAGAAGCGTATTGTTGCATTGAAGCCCTCGAAATGAATGACGATATCTTCATCAGGTGTCGGCTATATAAATCATGAATGCGTCGTCTCTGACCACCCTGGTCGAACATAGCTCTTTAGGTACATTTACTGAAAGGGTCAATAAAGGAACTCATATTACATAAATTCACCTTTGTTCGGGTACGATAGAAGTCATCAACGTCTGATCATTTTTTATCCGAGGCATGGTAGTTATGTCGGAAGGACATTTGTTTTTTGGAAACGTGAGCTTCCAGCTTTCGCTTCTAGACTAATATTATGCTACTAGTCAGCAATTTAAGGTGACCCACGTGTTTGCAATTTTTGTCGGGCTAATTGACTCAAACCAGACCTTCTTATTATGGAAATTCAATATTCTAAATTCAGAACAAGTTGGAAAATTAAAAGGATGAATTGTTATTGCAATATTTACTGTAAAATTACTATTTGTGTTTCAATGAATTTACTTAGCAAAAAAAAAAAAAAAAGACTCCAGCACCGTACAAATACTCGTACATACAATTCGCATTCACGGGTTGTTTTTTTCGACGTGGTATTCGATGTAGACCCTCACAACATTCTCAAAATATTTCTAATAGTTGCCTTTGTTTTTTTTTTTTTTTTTTTTTTTTTTCTAAAAAGGAGAGTGTTGTATCTGCTGTAAGGCATCTGCAAACATTCCATTAGAATGTGTCTAAACAAAAAAAATAACAGCCCTGTAAATTGTTACAGGCTCTCTAGAGTTACAGCGCTACATCGCAAAGAAGCAGAAGAATTAGTATAGTTAAATACAAGGCGCATTTCAGAGATATCCTTATTCGAATATATAACGCTAAATATACAGTTTTCAATAGTTTTCGCACTGATTTGGCATCAGATACACAATGTCAGCTATCAGGTTCGACACAGACCCCGTATACTCGTATGTATATGATTTTATGATTCTTGAAACCTCACCAGATATACTGTACTAACTCCATCCGATGCTGATAGTTTTCACATGAGACCATCCACACATTAAACAAAAGAGATAAACCAGAATTTATCGGACGTTTCTTGACAAACATGAGTTTTGATGATATCTATTACTTAACCACCGTGATGGTATAAAACATTGTTAGTAATGCGGCTAATGAGTCCATTCGTAAGACAATTGCTCCTCCACGTCGTACCTGTGCAAGAAGGAAGCAGATCAGATACAGGCTTATAAAGATGAAATTAAATTATTCAATACTCAAATTATAAGTGTATTTCTAAACAAAAATTGGAACTTTTTGTAGTAAAGTTTCACAAAAAGCTGTACGCCTTTTTGGAAAACTACAAGAATAATTAAGAAAAACAGCTCTTTTGTACCACCACTCAAACATGTTTGATTCTCAGTATGTCACACAGAAAGAGAAATCAAAACTTTTAGCAAAAACTTTTAGAGACAATCACATCCTTTGCGAACACCTCAGCAACGCTGAGACAGAGCGACAAATTGAAAATTCGATTGTCGAATTAAGTGGATTGACAACTTCAATAAACGGTAGTAACTTAACTAACGTTTCTACCGTGGAATACTTAATAGACTTCACAGTAAACAGAAAGTCGGTAGGGTTTGACAAAAGATCTAATAGACTTCTGAAAGCTTTGCCTAATAAAGGGTTAAGGACATTGAGAAAGCATTCGATCCGACCTGGTACAATGCACTAATACATAAATTATTGACGTTCAGGTTCCATATCCTTGTTACCAAATTAGTGCAAAGTTTTTTGAAAGATAGATACTTTGCTGTTTATTTCGGAAGTTTCAAATCTTTCTTGGAGAACATTCCGTTTGGTGTTCCCTAAGGCTCTCTACTTGGACCTATTCTGTTCAATATTTTTATTTCTGACATGACTGAGGTCCTAAGATACAGGTAGCACTCTTCGCATAAGGTTAGCTAGATGGGTGCGTTGTGACAAACAGAGTCACTGCTCACTTAGATCAACAGTTCGGGTCCATTGTGTCCAATCATTTAACCCTGGAAACGCTGTAAAGTCCGCTGTTAGACCCACCCAGATAGTGATATGAATCTCAGGAGGTCAGTAAGCTCTACATTACCTAAGTCCTCCAATTCCGAGAAGAAGTAACTTCCGAGGGTCCTCATTCTTGCAACGGATAGGGTAGGATAATCACACAGCAGGTGACGAACTGATTCAATTTCCTCTTCGTCCCTGCAACTTCTACAATAGTCGTTATGCAGAATACCGAGTCAGAAGTTGATATCTTCTTGCTGAAGGCCGGCCATAGCACCCTGGCCGTTGCGCATTTTTCCAGATGAATCCAGCTCGACCTGTGGTTTCATCTTGTATTCTCTTCCGTAGAGAATTGATTGGGGTTACTACAAAAGGGAGGGCCCGCGATAGGTGCAGCGCCGACCCTTTCCTAGCAAGCTCGTCAGCCTTTTCGTTTCCTTCGATATCCATATGCCCTGGTACCCAGCAGAGGGTCACCGCATTGGCTCTGGATATCCCAATGAAGAGTGATTTGCAGGTCTTCACAAGCCTAGAACTAACTACAGCAGAGTTCAGAGCGTTAATGGCTGCCTGGCCTTCTATATAGACAGTGATCGTTTTGCCAACGATATCACTCTCGCGTATAATTTCCGCAGCCTGTATGATGGCTGTGATTTCGGCCTGAAAGATGCTGCAGTCGTCGCTTATTCTAAAGGAGTTGTTTGTTCCTAGGGCCTCACAATACTAGTGAACCATATGTAATGGGTCTTACAACCGCTGTGTATATCCAGTACACCACAGCTGGTTTGAAGCCCAACGTGTTGCTGAATGCCTTTTTGCAAGAATAGAAAGTTACGCTAGCTTTTTTGATGCGTTCGGCAGTGTTATCCTTCCAGTTCAGCTTGGAATCCAGAATTACGTTCAGGTATTGAGCTGAACTTAAGATACTTAGTTCAATACCACCGATGTTTGGGGGTCTGAAGGTAGCAATTAATCTCTTCTTAGTGAAAAGAACTACCTTCGTCTTTGAGGGGTTCACTCCCAGCCCTTTGCTGCTGACCCAATTAGCCACTAGTTGTAGTGCGAGATTGAGTCTTTCGCTTAGAACTGGAGGATATTTTCTCGAAACCAGGATGACCACGTTAAAGCCGTTTTCCTTAACAAGATCTCATCTCATCCACAATCCAATTGCAGAGGCCCATGTTCAAATGAGCTCTGCGTAGGCTGTCCAAGATCGCGTCACCGATCACCGATCGGTAAACTGTTATATATCCGGCGGCTATTTCGTATATCCGATGCCCAAAATTGTGTGTTATTCGACACAGTATACGAGTATCTGATGCTGGAAACGTGTGAAACAGACCTAACCCCGGTCTCACATATGTCCAGTATCGGATATGCGTACTGAGTATATACAAATATAAAGCTGGTCAAGGAGCGTAAATTCTGTTTATAAAGAAGAAACCAGATTAGAAACCCCTCTATCAGCTTTATTTCACCTGCTTCACATCTTATTTTACGTTTTATCACCAGACAAACATGTCCTGACAGCCCTCGCATTTGAGTAGAAAATAATTTCATAATTCTTCGGTTTTATTAATTTACATAACTGAGTGAATAAAAAAAAAAAACACGTAGATTTAATTGTCAGCTTAATTTTTGAAATTATAGGACCAGAAATTCTAAGAAATTCATTTTAAAAGCTCCACTTGCATCCTCCATTCTTCAGTGCATGTTAAATAAAATTAGAAAAATACCTTTTAAAATCAGCAGAGAAAAAGGATTAAAAAAACAGCTCGTACCCACACAGACACAAACCAGGAGCATGCACCTAGTGGAAGATTAAAGGATGTGAACATACTGCACACTCCCACCACATGGCTGAGCTTCTAGTTCATATTTTTTGTTCTTTCAGAATTAATGGGCAGCATATGCAACTCAATTCCAAAATCTGTAGCACACTGTAGTATTTTATAGATAGGTGGATGAATGGCAAGGGAAAATGAATGAAAGGAGGAAAAAACTATGTCCAAGGACCAGAAATCATCATCTACATCGTCATCGTACTTGCACACACCAGTACATAAATTAAGGTTATGTCGCTCTCGTTTTTCACTCTCAAGGATGTCGACTGACCCAATCACCGGGTAGAGCAATGTCTCCGGTGACATTGAAGTCGACTGAAACTTTATTGTTTCACGGACAAGGACTTTTGCTATTTTCCCCACCTGATGAAGTAATTTAAGAGGTAGCAATAATTACTTTCCACGTGTGTGACAATATATGTGGGTGTATGGGCAAGTCCTTCAGAAACCATTTGTTCCTTGTTTGCCCTTCGTGTATCCATTCATTTTATTATATATATTTGCTTTTCATCGTTGTACTCCTTCTCGTGTTTGCCTGTTGTTGTCTTTGATTTGACTATGATGAGGACTGTGTTTGCGACACGTTGCCTTGTTGTCGTCCTTATTTTTACGATCGTTTAAACATGTTTATCCTTGTTGTAGGGAAATTTTATTACTGGGATTATAGTGGGCTTTGTAATTTACATGGGGTAATTATTTTAGAGCGTAAATGTGAAGTGTAATTACAAGTCTGATAGTGATGTATTATGGGACTTTTTGCGATATAAGTACCTGCAAGGCATTAGAGTTGAGCCCGAAATATGAAAAGAATTATTATTACTTATTAGAATGATTATGAGAACGGATAAAACAACCAGTTAGTATTAGTAATGATATATTTTAACATTCATTTAGTACATAAATGACTCTATAGTGCCTGTGTACTCAAAAAGAATATTCACTGCTGCTCATAAGTTTCCGGAAAAAACATTTTTTTTCCACAGTTATAGGTTTATCTATCTGCGCAGGAATTAAATGGTCAAAATTCTTTTAAATCCTGTTAGGCTCTGTAGTAGACATTATCACATCTCCAAACTGTGAAGTGGTTTTAAAAAGAAGGAGCGGAATTAAGGCATAAACCGATGTAGAGAGTAATAAAACCCAGCTGCAAAACCCACCATGAGACGGAAATAATTTGGTTTTTTGTGCAAAATTTTCCCAAAGCTAGGTTTGTTTTCTAACTATAAGAGCAGATTGCGGCACCAGTTAGTTTTGAAACTTCAATATTTAAAGTTAACCGATAAAGAGTCAAAAAAAAAAAAAAATTGTGAAAACAAAAGTTTTGAGTAAATAACCTTGCATACAGTGCGTGCCATTGAAATATCCTAGTCGATAATGGACGATACCATAAGTGCTTCGCTTTAGAGAATCATCGACTCTTAAGACCCGGAAGAGAAGTGAAATGCCCAAATTGACATCAAAACATGAGGACCAGACTATAAAAGTAATAAGCAAGAGGGATTGACGGCTTACAGCATCAGAAATCTGGGCAAAGTTCAACCGATTGCACTCAAAGCAGATATCAGGATTTCACGGTGGAGTAGCAGTACATCAACCTTTGCTATGACCTTAAAACAAATTCAAACGGACTTCATTTATTTTTCTGTCGATTCTCCTTATTCTATGGCCTGTATTTGCTTTTCTTGCCTTTCAGTAAGGGTCCAGTTTTTTCCCCCATGCAGCCGTAGGTACATAGACTTGAAGATCGATATTTTTGTGGTTCGAATTATTTCTTTGACTGCCCAAAGAGACAAATTACAATTAGAAAGGCACACTTCCTTTCGTGGCTGAATATTTTACGGATTTTTGTAATGGAGGAGTTGTTTGTATATTTTAATTAGGTGCCTATTTTCCTTGTGTATGTTAAAGGTAGATCGTTCAGATACATAACTTTGTATTATAAATACAATACAACAGAAAATGGACCTATTGAACGCACTCATCCTAAAACTAGTATTGAACACATCCGTTCAATATTGACAGGTGTTCAATGAGTGACATTTGTACTAAGTTAACGCCCAAAAAGATGTACACAAAAGTCATTTGTAAAAATGGTGTGGAGTGGAGTTACAGGTGTAATCTTGTGACCGCTTGAAATCACCCGGAATTTTGTGTATCGAAATGACCGTCTAAGATTCAGTCGCCCTCACACTGTCAACTGTTAAAGCCAGGATTAATGGAAAACCGCAGCGAGAGCAGAAAATCTTGTCACGAAATATGAAGATATCACAGAAATCTATGTCTCGTATTACGAGTATCAAACAATATTTGGGACTCAAAGCATTTAAAAGACACACTGTCCGCTTACTCATAGCTCAATTAAAGCAAAAACGGAACGAAAGATTGAAAGCTCTTCACCGCCGGTACTCGCAAAATGGTCACAGGATAATTTTGAGTAAAAACATCGGCAAAAATCCACCAAACGGATATTCTCGAAGGCGTTGTGAAACCAGCAATTGTTTTCAGGCCTGCACCAGCAAAACAATACAAGGGTGACTCAAAAACAATATGCAGGACTTCATAGCACCAGATGATTGCCCGTTAGGCAGTCCAGATCTCAATCTAAGCTGTGGTTTATTTTAGAGGCGATGCTTTTTTATTTTTTCCCCGAGTGTTGGTGAAAAATCTTCCATGAGCGTGTGCTCATAGTAGTGTCAGATTCTTACTGACTAAAAAAACACCACACTGCGATTTAATTTGTTATATATTGCAACTAAGAAGGACCTTATCAAGCAATTTTTCTGTCATGGAAAAAAAACTCGTTTGGCAGGTTATTTTCCACTGAAAGATCCTGCATGTTCCGCAATCTAGGCGCGATTGATTCCTATCTCGCCAAGTCGAAAGGTTTCGTCCTTTGTAGTCGGCGCAATAAATTCCTTTCATCCAGAATTTGTAGAATTGTATTGTTGACATGTCCGATTAGTCTAGTTAGTTTCTATGCTTTCTCGCGAAGCTTTTAATTTCAGCTTCGATTGTCGGAAGTCCGAGATCCCTGTGGATATAATCGTTTCTAGTGTACCACGGTGCGTGGACAATTAGCGCTTTATTTTGAAAAGTTTGTAAAATATTGGCGTTTGTTTTCTTGGTACAGCCCCAAAGTTGTATACTATAAGTTCACACCGGCTTTAGCACTTGCTTGTATAAAAGCAGTTTGTTCTCAGTACTGAGTTGGGAGCGTTTTCCGAGCAACCAGTTCATCTCCCTATATTTGATTTCGAGTTCTTCACGTTTCATTGTCACGTGCGAATTCCATTTCAGTTTTGCGTCGAGCGTCATTCCAAGGTATTTGGCCTCGTTTGCAAAAGGTATTCGGGCCAAGTTTAGGAAAATTGGCAAGACATTAGTTTTTTTTATAAGTGACATTGACGTGAACAGATCTAGATTCGTTGAGGGCGATCCGCCAGTCCCTCGTCCATTCATTTACTATATTCAGTGCGTTTTGCAGTTTTGCAGTCGTTTCTTCGATTGTTTTACCTACGGCTAGGATAGCGGTGTCATCGGCAAACGTAGCCAGGATAGTGCCATCTTCTTTCGGTATATCTTGAATATATAACAGATAGAGAAGTGGCCCAAGAATGCTTCCTTGCGGTACACCGACCGAAATTTCTTTGAGCTCCAAGTATTCATTTCCATGGCTAACACGAAAGAGTCTATTCCCGAGATATGATTCTAGAATGTCGTATAGGCATACAGGGAGAATTTGTATGCCTATGCTTGTTCTACTTGACACTCAAATGTTGAGTCCTTGACGCGCGTACTTATCCATTCAGTGGACAATTTTCCAATGGATGGGGTGCATTCGTTATGATCGATGACCACAGGTTAAGTTAGGTTAGGTAGAATGGTGTCGTGTGACTTACATGTCACTGCTTACTTAGACCAACAGTCGGGTTCATTGTGCTCATATGAGTTGTTTTTACCCTGGAAACGTAAAAAGAGAGAAAGAAGAAAGCCATCGATTTAGAACCACCCAGATAAGGATACGAACCTCAGGAGGTTTTTCAGCTCGATTTTGTTCAAGTCCTCCAATTCCATGAAAAGTGATTGCCAAGAGTCCTCCCCAGGTGAAGAACAGACTCAATTTCTTCTTCATTCCTGCAGCTTCTGCAATAATCGTTATGTACCCTGCGTGAAAACCAATGTTACGTTGAAACATTTTCTTTAAGTGTGTCCAAAATCTCATCCACCACTAGGTGCTATATAAGTGGTGATAGAACGCCATCTCAGGAGTCTCTCTGCTGACCTTTCTTCTGCTATTGACATTACCCAGGATTGAGATAATTATACGCGATTCAAGCATTCGTCCAATCCAGTTGCAGAGACCTGTTGGGCTTTGATCAGCTTACTCAGGATCGCGTCTGCACTAACGTCTTTGAAAGCACCCTCGATATCGAGAAACGCCGTTATCGTAGAGAGATTTTTCTATCTATGATATTGCTCCATGAAGAGAGCCGTATCCACTGGTTTACCCTTAGTATACGCATGTTGTGATTTGGATAGGTAGTTATAGCCGATCACATTTCTAACGAATATGTCTACGAGTATCAATCGTTCCAATATGTTGAGCAGATTCGACGACATACTGATTTGTCTGTAGTCCTTTGTGTGACTGGCTTTCCCTGTTTGGGTACGAAAATGACACATATGTATGTACCTCTCATCATGTTTTTAGAACATACCCTAGTTTAAGACAGCTTGTGAAGATCCGCTTAAGCTAAGGGATAATAGTTCCTTCCGACTCTTGCAGCATCATTGGTCGAAAATTATCCATTCCTGGTGCCTTATATGGAACCAAGGATTTGATTGTCAGTTCTATCTTCCACTCGTCGAATATCTTATCTGATTCATCCGCACCCATCCCGAGACAACTGTGCAACCAGGGAAATGTGTGCTCATTAGGGTGTCCAGTGTCTGTCCTTGCGAATCTGTCCAGGTACCGTCGCTCTTAATGTAAGAAGCTGGCGTTAGTGTCTTGGCTAGAACTCGGCTAGAGAGCGACGCAAGGCCTGTGTAAATGCAAATGGTGGCCATTTCGAATGAATTAATTGTTTTCTAAATAATCAATTAAAGTCAACAAATAAATACTTGTTCGTTTTTATATTATCACGCAAAATGCATCTACGAGTATTTATGACTTGACAATATTAGCTTTATATCTAAAAGTGGAATATAGAATGCAATACAATAATAAACTTAAGTTTGATTGGGATATAGGTATAATATACATGTATTACCCTTGCAAACTGAAATGGGATATTTTTTTAGGAAAGCTCGTAAACAAACCGATCAGTACTCACCAATTAGCAAACTAATTTGTTGCTTAGATAGACATTTAGTAGGACATCGCCTTTGCCTCCATTTTTGAGATTTTTTGTTCAACAAACTTTGTTTAAAATTTGTATTTTTTATATTGGAATTCTTTGGAAATCAAAAATACTGCTACACACATTTATTGCTATAAAGGAAAGCCATCGGAAGATAATTCAATAACATTTTCAGGATTTATTCATACATGTATTCCAAACAAAATAATGTAACTTTATTTAAAAAGGCTTCTTTTGGCCTTTAGTTGCCTGGACCACTCACCAATTACAAGAAGCACCTCATTAATTAGAATATTGGCCATAGATTCTGTCAGAGCTCATATTGAGAATCCCATATTAGAGTATCTTTAGTGGAACACAATGTCCTTTACGACTATCTAGTTTGGGCTGGCGAAAGGACAGTTTTTGGTACATTTCTCTGGAGTCTGGTATGGGAAGTTTTGGTCATATGAGCATGACAGCAGGATCTTGCTGGAATGTCTTTTCTTTTTTTTTGGAATAAGGTATGATTTAGAGGTTTCACAAAGGGTCCTAAAACTTTGGCCGATGACTCAAGTTTTTTTTTTTCGCAAAAAATGCAGATCAGTGACCCCGTCATAAGAGACACTCCGGCCTTAGGACCACCTTGAATGAATGCTTCCCTAGGTGACCGTGAATAGATCTTATCATTTTGTTTGCACCGTAAAGATTTTCTCATCGGTATAAAGAATTTTTCTGTGCAGAACAGCACCGTATTACTGAAAGAGGAGCTTTGATTTTTGGATGCAGTTTTTGTAAAGGCTACAGTCAGTAATTTTCACTATGGCGTTTGAAGACTCCCAACCTCAAACCTATCTTGATGTGCGACTCATTGACTTTTGTACATTTATCTCACGAACCAGTGTTTTCTGCTTTCGAAGACGGTTTAGGACTTGTGGCGTTCATATCGCGCGTGAACGACTAGATTGCAGGCCTGTATCCGCGAAGAATTTAATACACCAATAAGTAAACATTGGGCTAATCCCTTGATGCTGCATCGTCTTGAAAATCTGAACTTTGTTCGAACCACAATTACCAAGAGCTACGATACTTTATCAATCTGTTCCATGGCGAAAACGAAAGCAAATTTGAAATACTTTTATAAACAAACAATTGTGAGGCTAACTGCTACTAATGTTGTGTCAATCTTTGGGTACGCCTAACTCTTAGCCGCTCAATGGGTGTAACAAATGTAGTACCAGTATTTTTGTCCCTACTAGGTATTATGCCAAGAAAAGTCTATCGCACAAAAATATTTAATAAAAATGTCTCCTTCCAATTATTTACGATTTGCCACGTACTATATTTGTGGAAACTTTGGCTCTCCAAGTTTATCGGTTCAAAAGGTAGAAGCGTGTGCAATACTCATGGATAGACAAAAAGTCAGACACCATGTTGAATCCATTAGTGTTTTGTTTTGTACTATAGTGGAACGGAATGCAAACATACAGAAGAGATACGAGTACGAGTATCTTCTTCTTCTTTTCCTTACGGCGAGGTTACGATCCGGAATAGAAGGATCGCAACCCTCCCACTTTACTGCATCCCTACTGGTCCGCCTGTGGGGTTTGTCGGTTTGACCTCACGAAGTACCGTCAGGCTTCCCGGTGTTTTCGCATTTATGTGATCCAGTTGTTTTTTGGTCTGCGTTTTTTGCGCGATTGTGTAGGAACGTTGATTGATATTGCCTTTTTGACGGGGTTCGAAGGATCACTCCTTTGAACATGACAATACTGAGCTGGTCGTGCTCTAACTTGCTTGTGATGGGTTCTTTTACATGAAGGCTTCCTCGAATCCTCTAACTTCGTATTCTATCAAGCTTTGTTACTCCTGCTGTCATGCGAATCATCTTCATCTCAGCTTCCGTTAACTTCCCCTCATACGTTTGATGTTCACTTATGATAGCTCCATCGTCAGCAAAGAATAACTGATGCACTTTTCTTTCAAGCAGATAATCAAGGACTGTAATAGATAGCAAAGGACTGAGTACGCTTTCCTAGTGTACACCGACTTTGATTGGGAACTCTTCGGTGACTCCTGTTGGACATCTTAGTCGTTCTAAAAAAGTACCACCCGGTCACTCTGCGCCGGTTCACAATGCGCACTAAACTGTCACTCGTAGTGGATGCAAATGGCCTCTTAACGATCACATTTGGAATCTCAGAAGCTCAAATTCTGCAATTTTGTTTGCCTACGTAGCAGCCTAGTGAAAAATGGGAAATGAGAAGATTTTGTTCGGAAAAATCGCCATCAATTTGTTAATTTTTCAGCACCCACTATATCGGCGTATATGTACTGCGCATTCTATGGTCAGACTTTAGTTGTTGTGTAAGCTGAATATTAAAGGGTTGGTCAAGGTTCACTTTCTTGTGGCCGTTTTCTTAAAAAATACATATTATCAGCATCTCTTAAGAATCCGTCAATTTCGATTAAAAATGCTGACAGCCACGCCCACTTTCTTCTAAGTAAAAATTGTTACTACAGTTTTTCTGATAAATTCTCTTGAAACTAAAGGAAATATCCTTTGAGTGGAAAATGTCATTGCATTTGAATTAAAAAGTTTACAAGCGGACGGGACCACTTTACTGGGAATGAGTTAGAAGATGATTATGCTACGATCCTTTGCATACATATTGTAACTTTTCTGTACGTTGATTACAAAATTTGGCACAATGTACATATTGTGAAATTAAATAGAACTCCGCTATTGTTCTCATAACCTCAATTGCTTGTACAGAAATTTGTACAGCTACTTGAAGGTAAAACGTAAGGCCTTCATCCATAGTGGATGAAGTTATCACACTTGTATCGTGTTTGCTAACTTAAGCACTTCCCCAGGAAGCTCATATTCTTCGCCATTGGCAATTTCAATTGTTTTCATTGTTTTATGTTCCCTTCTTTTGGATTCCTTTTTTTTTTTTTTTTTTCTAACACAAAATTTGTGTTGACCTTTCTAGTCGCAATAAATTCGGTTAATGTAATAGAAAAGTTTGTTAGCCTCCCTTTGTACTGCGCTCATCCGGTGTAAATTTCTAGGTGGAGAGAGAACATAAACTTAACTTATGGACATCCTGCGCGTGTATTTCATCGGAACAAGTTCATTCAACACTCAGCCAGGGCGAGCACAATGGACCGAAAAGCAATTTACGAAATTAGTTTTATACAGGAAACAGGAGCGTGTTAGAGAAAAAAATAAAATTGAACTAGAGTTTACCTCCTGACCCGACTTACATGACGAACGAGCACCACTTCCGAACCGGACCGAGTCAAAATGTTGAAGGCGATGGTGATGAAAATTATTCTGCTTGTGGGAATATTTCACAAAAATATTCCTTGAGTGGTGTGAAAACTCTAACAAGAATGACCTTTTGTTCTTCCTAAGTTAACCCATTCGAGATTGTTGAACAAATTCAGTATTGTATGGAATACGGATAATCTATCCATAGGTACTTAGGTGTAGTGAAGAGCAATGAAAGAGGTTTGATAGGGTCTTATGGATTTTAGTGCACTTAGAGTGATTGTTTTAAGATATAAAGTTATGTGTGTGTGTATTTTTTATTCGTTATTGCAATCGAAAGGGTAATCCTGGAATCATGGAAAAAGGTTTCATTGTAATAAAGACTCGACTAAGTGGAATGAGATGAGTGATGGTTATTGTAACCATTTGACTACTACGAACATTTTAGGATTATTCCAAAGGGTAATATGTACTTTGCCTACTTGCTTAGAGTAAGATCAATGAAATGTTGTAGTCATGTTAAGTCTGCTTTTAAATTGGGTTAAATATGACTGCCATAAAATGTGTTATATACGAGGGCAAGGTGAAAAGTTCTCAGCCTGGCAATGAAAGACTGCGATTTTCAGTTAAAAAATGATTTTATTTTCCTACATAATCTCCCTTGACATCAACAGTGTTTCTCCAACATCAGTACTCCTTCTCGAAAGTGAGAGTCTGTGAAAATATTCATCCACGGCCCTCTCAACTTCTGTATTGGATGCGAAGCGCTTCCCAGAAACAAATTTCTTCAAGTTTGGGAACAGATGGAAGTCTGAGGGTGCCAAATCAGGTAAATAGGGGGGATGGCCGAGGAAATCGTACCCCAAATCCCGAAGTTTTCCCATCGCCAACGCACAATTGTGTACAGGTGCATTGTCCTGGTGAAAGATGATTTTTTTCTTCTTCAATCCAGGCCTCCTCTCGCGAATTTTTGCATCCAGCTGGTCAAGAAAGTTGGAGTAATATTCGCCTGTAATTGTTCTGCCTTTCTCAAAGTAATCAATTAACAGGATCCCTTTTGCATCCCAAAACACACTGGCCATGACCTTTCCGGCAGATGCGATCGACTTCGCTTTCTTTGGCGATGAACCACCGGCTTCCACGCACTATTTCGACTGCTGTTTCGTTTCTGGCGTTTAGTGGTGGACCCATGTCTCATCCATGGTGACAAATCGCCGCACAAAATCGGTCGCATCCCTATTGAATCGGTCCAAAGATTGCCGCGAAAATCGTTTGCGCATTTGCTTTTGATCGGCATTCAGCAAATGCGGCACCCATCTTGCGCAGAGCTTTCGCATCCCTAAGTTTTTGTGCAAGATGTTTCGCACCCTCTCTTCCGATATACAGACAGCCTCAGCTATCTCACTCATCTTCACTCTCCTATCGTCATGCACTTTTTCGATGGTTTCGGTTGTGGATGCGGTTTTTGGCCGTCCTTCACGTGGGTCATCTTCGAGGGTCGTGCGACCACGTTTAAATTCAGCTGCCTACTTTTTATTGGTTGACATAGAAAGAACAGAGTCCCCGTAAACTTTTGTCAACTTTGGATGAATTTCCTTAGGGGTTAACCCATCCAAAACGAAGAATTTTATCACCGCACGATATTCAAGTTTATCCATTTTAACGAAAAATACGCAAGACGTCTACTGCAAAAATTCGTGTAAATAAACTACTTGAGGGAACAAGTTGAACTAATGAGAAGTGCACCCAGGCAGGAAACATAAATTTTTGCTGATTGGAACGCCATCTCTGCGTTAGGCTGATAACTTTTCACCTTGCCCTCGTATGTAGGTATAAAGTCAGCTTTTAATTTGATTGAGAATAGGGTTCAGTTTTTTCTATTAGATATTTAATTAAAGATACTGAGAAAGTATACAGGGAAAATATAATTCGTCTCGAACGGGACGTACACTGCATCAAAAGCAAATAATTTCGCAAATAAAAGCTTATTTTTAAAAATAAAAGTTAATTTCAGAAAATTTTATTAAATATCATTTCTTTCATTTATAATGCACAGTAATTAACTTTTTTTATTTAAATATTTCACTTGTAGGAAAAAAAAATTCAACTTCATAAATTCACTTCAAATAATTGCACATACAGTGCATATAAACATAAATTTATTGTTATTTTAAAGGCTTTAAATGAGCATTAATAGGATGTATGGTATCTTTGGCTAAAATGACTTGCTTCAAACGATCTTTCATTGATTCCACCAATTTTTTAGTTTCATCAGGAGATATATTGTGCCATTCCTCTAGTATAACTTGCTTTAACTGCTGTCTGTTTGTTATATTATGCAGCCGGACTTTTCGTTCCAATAAATCCCACAGATGCTCAATTGGATTGAGATCGGGTGATAGAGGGGGGTGTGAGAGCGCTGATTTGTAATTGTAGATCAACCAAGTTCAGATTAATTCGGAATTGTGTTTGGGTTCATTATCTTGCACCAGCATAAATCCGTCTCCTATTCCCAATTTTTGCGCACTGGCTTTAAGATTATCTTTTAATTTTGATAAATACTGGAATATATACATTGTGCATTCAACAAAAGTGATGTTTCCAACATGGCACCCCAAACCATGACATTTCCACCGCCATGTTTAACAGTCGGGATTAAGTTTTCCTTATTCATGGAAGTATTGGGTTTTCGCTACACAAAACGTCTACCATCTGAACCAAGTATATTGTATTTACTTTCGTCCACAAAAATTACTTAGTTCCAGAACTCATCTGGTTTGTTAACATACTCTTTGGCATACTCCAAGCGCTTGATGGCATTTTACTTTGATATGAAAGGTTTTCTACGAGCTACGGACCCTTTGCAATCCTTAGTTTATAACAAATTGCGAATGGTTTGAGTATTTACCGCAGGTCCCCCAGATATTTCAAGGTTTGTAGCTATTTCAGGTGCCCCAATTTTTGGATGAGCCTTGACCATTTGCTCAATAACCCGTTCATCTCGCGCAGTTAGGATTTTTTTTTCTGCCTCTTCCTATAGCCATGTCATATGAATTATTTTTTTCAAAATTTTTTACGTCTGATTGGATTGTGGCACGAGGTCTACTAACTATTTTACTAATTTCTCCGTAACTTATTCCCTCAACTTTTAACTTTACAACTATTTTTTCACATCTATAGGCACTTTCTTATGACTGTCTTCCAAAGGATAAAATAAAAGACCAACAAATGCGGGTGTATACTACTAAATATCTTAAACTTCTATTGACTGTACACAGCAGCAAAAATATTTACCGCTAATCGAGGATTTACGACAGAAACAGGGTGTATGTGCAATTAATTGAGCCGAATTTTAGGCTGTAAACAAAACCTTTGGGTGTGATCGTCAAAAAAACTTTTTTTTTAAATTTTTCTTTTTTTAATCCTGATTTATTGTACATATGACATCGAAAAATATTTGGTAAACTTTTTTAACGATTGCGTTGTATTTTGGGAAAAACACGGTTTCATTGGTAAATGATTTTTTGATGCAGTGTATATCACCCTATCCCTCATCTGTCTGGTCCCCCGGCCGACTGGATCTTAGCAGGTAAAATAAATAACTAAACATTTTGGCGCCAACAGCCGCCCACACGTTGCTTTATCAGTGCTAGAACAAAGTAGCAACATAGCCATTGACATTGTGGCAGAAATCGTAGTGGGCAGTTTTGAGCCACTAGTAGGCTATGCAACTGGTTGTCAAAATGTATTTTCTCTGCTTTGCTGCTTATAGCAGGACTGGCAGGACTAAAGTCCTGTAGAGCAAGCATTTTTGTCTTTCGAGAAAGGAGTTTTGACCCCATTTGTTACACCAAACCGAAGTTGCAACCGTTTCTAAGGGCGTCATTCGTTGAGTTGATGTTGACTCTAAGTTAGATGAAGTCCTTAAAACTACCTCAAAGTAGGTAGCTATCAATAATTATATATTGTCCAAGGTAGTAAACCAATGGTAATTTGTTTGTTTATAGCATATGAGTACACTTTGTCTTGCCCTCGCTCACTTCATGACCTTACCGTGGGAGTCTTTAAACGCGCGTACCCCATTAGCTGTACAGATTTGTTGGAGATAGTGCCAACAGCCCACTTGGGGTCAGGCCTAGTTTCTCGCTACCATTCGTGCTGTATGACACACGAATGCGAAGAGCAATTTCTTTTCGATTGAGAGCAGCTTCTTAGCCCACTTTTCAAAATTTGTAATTTATTTCAGTGTTTTTACTAAAAGCTGTAATAAATTGATAACTCAGAATATGAAGTAAATTCCTACAATTCTTCGATAGATTGTATATGTGGACTTCTTACGCTCACCAGAATACGTGAATTTTGATCCAAAGCAGGCTGTCACTGCCCATTTCTTAAGAAAATGTCGTTAAAACAATTTTTTTGACAAAATCACTTCAAAGAGATCATCTACCGATTTTAAATCTCATAGACTACTTCAAATAAACATTAATGTTATGAGAAAATGCGATTCTTAAATTCGAGATAAGCTAAAATCAATTTCGCTGCAAAGATCATTAAACGTGTTATTGGTCCATTGCTACCGTAATTGGTTCTATGCATTCTATCAAAAAGCAAATTTCTCATCCACAGAGATCTATGAGGAGCATCTTCTTCTTCTTCTTACGGCGAAGTTATGATCCGGAGTAAAAGGATCACAACGCTCCCACTTTACTGCATCCCTACTGGTCCGCCTGTGGGGTTTGCCGGTTTGACCTCAGAAAGTACCGGCAGGCTTCCCGGTTTCGGATCACTTCGTCACTGAGGCCAATCGAATGCTGGTGTTTTTGCATTTGTGTGATCCAGTTGTTTTTTGGTCTGCCTTTTTTGCGCGATTGCGTAGGAACGTTGATTGATATTGCCTTTTTGACGGGGTTCGAAAGATCTCTCCTTTGAACATGACAATACCAACTGAGCCGGTCGCGCTCTATCTTGCTTGTGATGGGTTCTTTACATGAAGGCTTCCTCGAATCTTTGAACTTTTTATTCTATCAATCTTCGTTACTCCTGCTGTCATGCGAAGCATCTTCATCTCAGCTGCCGTTAATGTGCCCTCTTTTGTACATTGTCCAGCATTGTGAACCGTATGTGAGCGCCGGACGTACAACTGCGGTGTAGAGCCTTCCTTTAAGCTTAGGGGGCATTTTTCGATCACAGAAGATAGCGGAGTTTTCCCGCCACTTCATCCACCCTACGCTTACGCGATGGTTGATGTCATCATCACAAGTTGCTTCGCTATTGATCATAGATCCCAGATATTTGAACTTTTCGCACTTGGGAAGCACTTTTCCATTCAAGCAAATGTCTGGAATACGCCGGTGTTGATCATAGAACGGGCAGCACAGACACTCTGTCTTTTTCGAACTAATACGGTACCCATTTCCGTCCAAAACATCCATCCATACATCAAGTGCCCATTGCAAGGCCATTTGATCTTCGCTTATGATAGCTATCTATGAGGAGCATACTCGTATATATTTATAAGAAAAACCAATTCCGGTGAGTTAACATAATAATTAATTAAATCGCGGGTAAACATGACAGCAGTTGCCTTACGCCTGAAACTTAAGGTTCGCAGGCCAATAAATTTGCATCTTCCATCATAATAAGGAAGTTCATCAAACGTGTTTAATTTACGGATAGCGTATCTCGTGAAATTCTTTTGAACTCTTCTAATATATTCTAAATAAGGTCTGACCAACGAGCTGTAGATAGATTTAAGACTATAGACATCTCGGAAGTCTTTGCTATTTCGTTTAAAAAATCCTGACATAGAGTTAGACTTAGCAATTGTGTAATCATGCAATGAGAAATTCAATTTTGTGTCAAATACGATCCCGAGATCTTTGAAAAAGCTGCGATATAATTCGGTTCGCTGTAAAAATCTTACATTTAGAAGTATTAAGCTCTAATGCATTGTGTTTACACCATACCGACAACCTGTTGATATCCGACTGAAATCGAATGCAGTCAGCTCTATTATTTATCGTAATCCTCCGCGAAAGTTAAAACCTCACAGAAATTAAATATTTCGTGAACATAATTTAAAAACAAAATGAATAGCAACGGGCCCAGATGACTACCTTGTGGGACACCAGAAGTTACTTTCATTACCCGAGATGTAAAGCTATCAACTTTTACCAATTGCCTTCTGTACGTATCACTTAAATGATTGGAGAATCACCTTAGCATTGAAGAATGAAAACCCAATGATTTAAGCTTAGCTAAAAGTAAAGTTAGATATACTCTATTAAAAGCTTTAGTAAAATCTGTGTAGAGTACGTCGACTTGTAAATGTCTTTCAAAACTATCAAATATATAATTAGTTAACAAATTTGGAATTGCAGAAGCTTTGATATACGAGTAGGTCGATAGTTTTCAACTTTTTGCAGTAATATAAGAATATTTCGATTCACTAAGAAATTCTCCAGTTACAAGCGACTGGTTAAAAATAATTTTAAGTGGATGAGATACGGAAGATAAACACTTTTTTAATATTACCGCTGAAACTCCATCTGGACCCGGGTTATACTATTTATCTTAAGGATCCTGTAACGCATTTATTAAATCGTCATCTGAGAGTTGCAGCACACCAATATCCAATACTTCAGTTATATTAGAGTATTGGTCCATCATTGATTGGACTCGAGACTCATTATATACCGACTCGAAAAAGTTAGCAAATAAGTCACAAGTTCCTTTCAAATCGGCTGAACTTACAATTTCAAATTCCATTACCTTATTAGGGATAAGGTATCATACAATTCGTTTCAAATGGATTGTAAATATTCTGTATCTTTTTTTTTCTCTATTCTTCCGTACTGAAACGGTAAAATGTAATACTAATGGATTCAACAAGGTGTCTGCCTATCTATCTGTCTATCCGTAAGTCAAAGACTCGCCTGTAGCTTTTGTGCTGTCTAATCCATGCGTCTAAAATGTTTGTACATGGTATAGTGGTAACACCATCGCTTGTCAAGCTACAGGTTCACGGTTTGAATCCTGATGTCAATAATCATCTATTGATTTCACATAAAATAAATAAAAAGTCGATCAATTGCGAAAGCTTATGTCAACTCTACTGCGAAGACATAACACTGGCAGTAGGGCGGTCATGTGGCTAAAATGTAATTTGATCGTGATGATGACATCAGGAGGACAGAAAAAAATACTGTAAATCATGAGCAACGACAAAAGCAAAAACAAACAAGCTCGCCAGTTATCTGGACAGTCACCCTTGGAGTTCATTGAAACTTAATACTAGCTGAGTTTTAAACCAACTACACCAATTTGTCTTTCTCTCTGTCTCTTCACCTTTCCTAAAAAAAAAACGCCCGTTTCCTAAAATTAGTATAAGGACACACGTGCAAATAATAAAAAAAAAGTATTCGGGGAACCAAAAATAATTTCAGAAAAAATTATAAAAAATAGTTTTTTTTTGCTATTCTGGTTTACACATCTTGAGTTAGGCATGCGAGAAGGACCATTTAACGATTTTAGAAACACCTCCGCATATTTTACTTCGACTACTAGTGGGACTACTACAGAGTACTAAATAGTATGTCAGTCTTCACAAATTTGATCAAAACCCTTTCGGACGATCTAGAGTTAGAAGGCTTACAAAGATGATATAAACATTTTGAAACACTGCCCCCACATCCTACCCACGTTTCATAAGATCTTGACATTTTCTATTGGTACATATCAGAGTAAACTTACACCATAAATTTCACCAAAATCGGTTAAGTGGTGTTTGAGAAAGTTGCATGAGAACAAACATACAGACAAGCTTTTGTTTCCATCTAACTGAAAGAGATCTATAAAATATAGGTGAAACAGAAGTATTAAAATTTTAAAATTGCGGTACGGAAAATGACAATAGAGGCCCGAAGTGCGACTTGCTGAATTTTCTTTGAGTTTAGAATTTTATCCAATCTTAGCATTTATTTGAATATTTATACCGATATCCGCTTTTTAACGCAAAAGAGAGTTCTTCATTAGAATCTGGATCACGGGTTTGTCACTTTTTTCTTCTTTTTTTTTTTTTATATATTGTAATTTGCGCGCCAAAGAGGATATGAATACTCTTATACTACTACAGGACACGGGTGTTGTGAAGAAGAGACAGAGAGAGAAAGAAAGATTTAGTGTAGTGGTTTGAAACTCAGATAGCATTAAGTTTCTGTAGAGTTCAGATAACTGGGGAGCTTGTATGTTTTACATTTTTCGTTGCTCATGATTCACAGTATTTTTTTCCGTCCACGATCAAGTTGCATTTTCAGCTATATGACCACCCTACTTCCAGTGTTATGCCTACGCAGTAGAGTTGACTTAGATTTCGCACCGGCTTAATTTTCGAAGAAATAAGGTCCGATAATGCAGCGAGCCCAAAAACTACAACAAACTGTCACTCTGTGTAGATGGAAAGGTTGCTCGACAATCACTCTGGGACACTTTTCGGTGCCACACATGAGACAGTCCTTTCGGCTGTTCATTAATTGCCGTGAAAGCCTCTAAAATGACACGCTGGGAGCTGGCAATAATGTCTAAATCGCCTGCAACCCCATCAGCAGGATAGATTTGTTGAAGATAGTGCCTTCCTTTTTAACACCAGCCCTACGCACTACTGGTTCCAGCACGATTGAAGAAATCATATGATTGCATATCTTCTTGCCGAAATCCTGTAGATGATTGGAAAAGATCGGATGAGCTGCTTCCAAACTGCATGCATCGCTTGTCTTCCAGTATTACGCGACACAAACAGATTAGTTTTGCCAGAATTCCGAATTCAGCCATCACGTTGTCAAGCTCGAGATGATAAATGTGGCTTTAAAGTCGATAAAAAGGTGGTTAGTCCCGACTTGAAATTCGTTGGTCTTTTCCAGGACTTGCCTTAGTGTGAAAGAGAAACTTCAGACGTTCACACTATACTTTGGATAGGATCTTATATTCGATATTTAGCAGGAATATGCCTCGATAGTTGAGCAAGATCGCCTAGGACATATGGAGCTGATATTCCAGTTATCGGGCATACATTCATCCACCCATACTTGGTTGAGCATTCATTCCTCCACCCATACTTGGTTGATGATTTGATGCGTGCACCCTACCAAAACATAAGCTTCGTAGAGCTGACGGCCTTGTTGTTCTTCAGCTTTTTAAAGCTGCGCCAACCTCTTCTATACTGAGAGGGGGGATTATTTTTAAGTTGACTGGAGGTTAACGTTCTTCTTGCTCTATCACTTTCTCAACATTATGCCCATTCAGCAGTTACTGGGATGTTTAAATACACCTTCAATTCCCTGTACATCGGTCACTATTTCGATGAGCCTACGTTCCGTCCTTGAAGCCAGCTGCCAGTTGCATGGCCTTGTGAAATAAAAAAAGTTGAAATGCCCGCAATATCGCAGGATAAGAGATAAATTAAAACTTTATAGAGTGCTAAAGCTTGTTGCTTTGGGCTTAGAATACAAATTCCCATCTCTTTTTTCAATGTGTTTACATTTCAGCTGGCTGCACTTACTCTAGTAATACCAAGATTTTTGACAATGTTCACGAAATCAATACTTTTGCCCGATATTCGAAATGTACCCACATCTCATTCAATTATGCATTCCTGTACAAAACCTCTTCCAAATTAAAGACTTTCATCCCTTCATTCAAAGTAAACTTCAACTTGCTGGGCGCCCAATGAGTCCCTTTTAAATCAGGACGGATTCTTTAATGAAAATAAATAATGAATGCAATACTTTCTTAGCATCCTTCGATTGCTGCAACTTGATTCCATGTAGGTAGGTATGTTCATACATGCAATGGCTCCATGCCAATTGCACATTGCTTGGACTTCAATAGAAAATGGCACTGAACTTTTAGCCAATAAATCGAGTTCGATTCTATGTACCTATTAGTCCCTGACTAATATTTATCCAATTAATGACGTCAACAAAGAGCACATCCACCACAGACACTAGTAGCAACAGCAGCCAATAAAATCAATAAATGAAACATCCTTCTAGTTTTCATTTACCAAAACACACTGAAATGACTGTTTTCACAAACTTGAATTTCATGGGCTATCTTCCGGATACAGTAAGCCAGAGAGGGAGAAAGAGCAAGTTCGTATTAATTGGAAAGAAAACATTTTTTTAATCTAATTGTCTCCTGCGTATGCAATTATGTGGATACAATTATCTGTATGTCAGCAATTAGATGACCTTGTGCTTTATATGTTCCTCTAGCTCGCAATCAATACTTAAAACTCCTTACTACCAACCTTCATGGATACATCTTCCTAAGTATCTCGGAATTGTATTCACCCTCCCTGCTACCTCACATTTAATGTGGTACAGAATAGGAAATCATTTCATCGCTGCTACACCACAACGAATCTGTTACGGGGATGATGATGCACTCGTAGGTGTACCTGGGGAATGCTCTTGCATCGGATAGGTACACTGTGTGCATTTCACTTGGTCGAGCTTGCATTGCACCTGTAGATACCAATTGCTGGGGGGGGAGGAGGATTCTTGAAATTGGAAACAAATTAGTGTTGGTTCAACCCACCGTTCAGAAATGTTTGCTTGTTGCCAAGGACATGCCATGCCACCCATATCCACCTTTCTCTCTCCCGACAGTGTATTTTGGGATTTGTAGATATTTCCTGTTGCACAGAGCGCAAAAGCGGATACCGATACGGAAAGAACAAAAGCGGATAAATACCTATATAAAATTAAATCTATACAAGAAAACGGGAAAGATTTAAATATAGGAAAGTGTCCTTGACGGGGTAGTTACGACATTCCATTGCAGCCGTTGTTGTTGGGAATAAGACTAAAGTTTTGCATTGTAACATTGTACAGATGACTGCCCAATGTAATCTGTCATTATGTCGTCCGCAACAATCGCTGCAGTTCTACGCATTGTTTGAATTTATAAATACACAAGTATGCTTCTAGAGAGAGAAGTGCCACATTCGTGGGAGTTAAATATGGACTCGTACGTATGTAGTTGTTATGAGGAATGCCATCATCATTGTTCTTCAAATTAAATTCGAGAAATGCAAGAAAATGGATTGCATCCATTAGTTGAAAATAAGCTTTGGGTAGTCCATTCAAATTTATTGATTTCATAATGACAGTAAGCGTATCTATGCATACATTTTAATTCGGTAAATATAAGCTAGTCGGATGAGCTTGGGGAAGAGAGAGAAATATTTCAGATTTGATTCTGAAAGAGCGTCAAATGAGTGCATTCCAGCAAAACCTGACCTGAATCAGGTGCTGCAAAACAAAGTAAATAATCTGAAGGTGGAAAGTTTGGATGGAATCATTGCAAAGTCAGTCCCAACAATTTCTCTGGGACACAGTTTTGACCCTAAAAATAATTGGTTTAATCTAGAAAGTGAAAAAGTAAGGACAAGAACATTCAATCTTTTAAAACTGGTTCGAAAAATTAGCTTAAATGCATCTTCATCGTGATGATGACATCAGATGGAGGGAAAAAAATACTGTGAATCATGAGCAACGACAAAAAGCAAAACAAATTATCTGGACGCCACCCTTGGAGTTTACTGAAACTTAATACCACCCAAGTTTCAAACCCACGACACCAATCTTTCTTTCTCTCTCTCTCAATTTCTCCAAACGCCCGTACCCTGAAATAATTTAATGGTATTCATATCCCATTTGGCGCGCGCAAATTTAAAAAAAAAAAAAAAAGTGTAGTAACAGAAGTTTTAAGCTTATCTGCATGTGGAACAAAAGCAAATACTTAGCTAGTAAAAGAAGCCTCGTCTGCAAGAAATTCAAAATCTTTTTGGAAAGCTATTCAAACAAGAAATGGGCAGTCTTTTACAATTGGAGTAAGATTACATCCTAATATTCTTAAATTGCATTTTTTGTAATCCTCACAACCCCACCACTAATAGCCCTTCGGTGCAATATGCTTGTCCTTGCATAGTTAATTACTATCTAGACAGTCTCATACACTTGGATGAAGTAAAAATTAAACAAATCCTCTGATGTCAATAGAATAATATTTCAATTCTACAAGTGTTTAACAGAAGATGCATTTTTATTGCTGTCAAATGTGTATAATGAAATATTTTCTTCTGGTAACGTTCCCCAGGGATTCCACAAGGAAATTATTTTTCCACTGCACGAAAAAAGGTGACGCAATTGTAGTCGAGATCTATAGAGGTATATCCTTCTGGAAATGTCTATTAAAAATATTGTCCTCAATTTTATATGACAGAATTATGGTTTGGGTTGATAGCTCTAACTTGCTAAATGGCTTCCAAGAAGGATTTACTCGTAGAAAAAAATCATTCAACTATTGATAAAATTTTTATTTTAACAAATATTGCCGGAGTTTTTATGTATGCGGATGACATAGCCATGCTTTCTGACTCTCCACAAGGTCTCAGTCGAATGATTTTAAATCTTGAATTGTACAAAATGGAATCTAAGTGTGAACTTGTACAAGTCTACCTTAGACTTGATATTCAGGAAGGTGTAGAGACAATCGCCATGCTGCCATGGAGGACTGGGGTACGGCACCAGGAATTCTCCAGGTGAAGACATCCTAAGCATGTGCAAGTCATACGGTCTTATCGTGCTAAATACCATGTTCGTCAAACAAAGCCGGCATCTGATCACTTACAGCAGTGGTGAAAATGAAACCCAGATTGACTACCATTTGGTAGCCAGTTTCATGAACCCCCGGGTTAAAGATTGCAAAGTGATCCTGGGAGAGGCAATCGCCCAGCAACACCGTCTCCTCCTGACAGAAATTTTTATGGAGACGGGGAAGAAAACAAATAAGCAAACAAAGGTGGCTGAGAAAATCAATTGGTACAAGCTGGACAAAGGGAAAGGCGAAGTTTTTATTACCAACATGACAAATTACCTCTTTACTATCATCGATGAGGTCGGTGATGAGGAGTGCAGTGCACAAGATATGTGGGATTCCCTACAGCGATCTTGCTTGGAGAGAGCCAAATCACTGCTTGGAACGTCGAAAGGCCCCTGCCAACACGCCAAAGAAACATGGTGGTGGACAGATGAAGCTAAAGTAGTGATACGGGAAAAGAAAACGGCTTTCAAGGCTTGGTCAAAGTGCTCTCCTACTAATAGACATGAAAAAGCTCGCCTTGAAGTGATATATAGATGTTGCAAAGGTCTCGCGAAGAAGAAGTGCGCCCAATTTCAAGCAAAAAGTATGGAAGACCTCTATCGGGAATTGGAGGAAATATCGTCTTCGGCGTCTGATAGGAACCAGGCTATCCAGGAGCTTCGACAAAACAACTTGAATAAGGGAGCAACCATCTTCAAAATAGCCGCCCAGTGAAGAAGAAATGCTCAGGAGATTCGTTCCCCAAAGTTCATTAACAATGCTCAAGGCCAGTTTATTGTGGAAGGCGACAACATTCTCCACAGATGGCGACAGTATTGTGAAAGACTTCTGAACGAACAGTTTCCCCGGGTTCACTTTCCAAGAGCCCCTCCTAACCATGACGAAGTATCCGACATTACTGTCGAAGAAGTTGGGAATGCCGTCAAATACTCCAAAAAAAGAAAAGCGGTTGGGCCAGACGAGATACCCTCTGAGTTCTGGAAAAGTGGGAGACATCGTTCATGATTCTTATCTCCAAACTTATGAGCGGTGATCCAATGCCTAATCAGTGGAGGAAAGTTATCTTCTTCCTTTAGACAAAGGGACGGGCGATACGCGAAACTGCGATAACTACCGTTCTGTCAAGCTGATGTCACACACCATGAAGATCGTTGAGCGGGTATTAGATGGCCGACTGCGGAAAATAATAAGGCTATCTGATGACCAGTGCGGGTTTGTCTCGGGTAAATCAACAACAGATGCAATCCAAAGAAAAAGGATCATAATAGAAAAACATCGTAATTCCTTAAAGGACTTGCATATGGTGTTGGCTGATTTTGAAAAAGCCTTTGATAGACAACCAAGAGATCTCTTATGGGTGGCGCTAAGACAACGAGGAGTTCCAGAAACCTACGTGCGCATAATCATGGACATGTATGAGGGAGCAAGGACAAGAGTACGATGTCCCGCAGGAATCACCGAAGAGTTCCCAATCAAAGTCGGTGTGCCCCAGGGAAGCGTCCTTAGTCCTTTGCTATTTATTGCAGTCCTTGATTATCTGCTTGAAGGAAAAGTGACGGACCCCAAAGTACATCAGTTATTCTTTCCTGATGTTTTTTAGGGAAATGGGTACCGTATTAGTTCGAAAAAGACAGAGTATCTGTGCTGCCCGTTCTCTGATTCACACCGGCGTATTCCAGACATTTACTTGAATGGAAAAGTGCTTCCCAAGTGTGAAAAGTTCAAATATCTGGGATCTATGATCAATAGCGAAGCAACTTGTGATGATAACATCAACCATCGCGTAAGCGTAGGGTGTATGAAGTGGCGGGAAAACTCCGCTATCTTCTGTGATCGAAAAATGCCCCCTAAGCTTAAAGGAAGACTCTACACCGCAGTTGTACGTCCGGCGTTCACATACGGTTCACAATGCTGGACAATGTACAAAAAGTATGAGGGCAGATTAACGGCAGCTGAGATGAAGATGCTTCGCATGACAGCAGTAGTAACGAAGATTGATAGAATAAGAAGTTCAAAGATTCGAGGAAGCCTTCATGTAAAAGCAACAATCACAAGCAAGATAGAGCACGACCGGCTCAGTTGGTATTGTCATGTTCAAAATAGAGATCCTTCGAACCCCATCAAAAAGGCAATATCAATCAAAGTTCCTACGCAATCGTGCAAAAAAGGCAGACCAAAAAACAACTGGATCACACAAATGCAAAAACACCAGCATTCGATTGGCCTCGAAACCGGGCAGCCTGCCGGTACTTTCTGATGTCAAACCGGCAAACCCCACAGGCGGATCAGTAGCGATGCAGTAAAGTGGGAGGGTTGTGATCCTTCTACTCCGAATCATACCTTCGCCGTAAGAAGAAGAAGAAGTAGAGACAATCGCAATGGTTAAAAAATGGGATTAACTTGGTATGAAAAAAAAACTTTCAATTTTAATCTGAAGTCAATCAACCTGAGTCATTTCACCAGAAAATTAGAGGTAGCCAAGACTGCACTAAACTCATCCTGGAGGACCAGCATGAGTACGAGAACTCTTAGCTTAAGTGCTGAATTTAAATTGCTTGAAGCGACATCGAGATCTGTTAAGTTTTATGGAGCACAAATTTGGGGATGTGTACAATACGATGAAGTCAATAAACTACTTAAGTTTTTTCTAAAAGGAGTATTTCATCTCCCAGCTAACTATCAGAACTACATGCTCATCACCATTACATGTTTATCACCATTATTATTTCCACTCTACGAGTAAAGCTTCTCTTCGATCACATAATTAAAGCCGCATCCCAACCGGCTAATCGTCTATCGAGACTTACGAGTATAGTAGCGCATACTACTTGCTCTAAGCCAGAGGTGAACTACTGAATCTTCATTTCAAACCACATAGAGAGGATCTCCCTATATTATGCTCCCTTTGTAACCATGGAGTACGAGAGGATGTCTTCCATTTCTTATCTTTGTGTGCAATTTTGGTGGAAAGGACTTTAAGCATTTTGAATGGAGGTGACGGCTGGAATCCACTCTATGCTTATTGCATGGACGCAGCTGGTTATAGAGCCAAGATAATAGCTGAAGAGTTTTAGTCATATTTTTAAAACGTCGTCCAAACCCTTCTTTTAATATTTAAATTTATTTGCCTTTTAAGGTGACGGCCAAGGCCAGACCTTATGCGGCTCTATAAAACATTGTAAATTTACTTTTACATTTGAAGAAATTAAACAAATAATAATTTAAAATCTAATCTAAGTTGCAGGCGTGTGACTTCAAAAATAAGTTGAAGTGCATCCTTTGTACTGATTGGGCTGTAAACAATATTAAGCCTATTTATATGCTCTAGCATGTGGGAAGCTGGGTGTAATTAAGTACTCCATGTCAAAGATGTGAGCATAGTGGACGATTTTAACTCACAAATGTCCCATAAAGCTGAAAATATTTCCAAATGCTTCACTCTAAGACCGTGAACAACATATAATTTGTCCATGTTTTTATTCTCTGACGATTAGTCTGCCTAGGCTGTTCGATAAGTCAGTGACTTTGATGCTCGGATCGTATAGAACATCTTTGTTTCTTTCTGTCAAACACTTAGCTTATACAGTGATCGAAAGAACTTTGGTTTGTGAGATTTGGCCAAAATGGAAAAAAAGTGAGTTTTGTGTTTTAAGAAAGCACTACTTTTTGCGCGGTAAAACCATTAAAGAGACTAAAGACAGACTTACAAAATATTATGGAGATTCTGTTCCCTTGCATGGAATGTACGAGCACAAAAGACGCTGAGCGCCTAGGACGTCCAAATCACGTCACAACGGAAGAAATGGTCAACAAAATCCACGATATTGTGTTGGGCGATCACCGGGTCAAGTTTCGTGAGATATCGTAGCAATTTCAAATGATACTGTCATTCGAATCCTGCACCATTTGGACATGAAAAAATTATCGACAAGAGAGGTGCACCAAAAACGGATTCGGATGAAGATTTCAAAACAGAATTTGAAACTCTTCCAGCGCAATTCAAGTGAAATTTTATGGCGTTTCGTAACATTTCATGAATCCTGGATACACCACAACACACCAGAAATGAAGGATCAATCAAAACAGTGAACTTCTGCAGGCGAACGTGCTCCAAAAAAGGCAAAAACGATTCCTTTGGCCGGAAAAGTCATGGCAACGGTTTTATGGGATTCCCACGTCCTAATCTTCATTGACTAATTGGAAAAGGGGAACACGATCACCGGACAGTACTATGCTAATTTATTGGATAAATTTAATGCAGAATTGATGAAAAAATGGCTCCATTTGGAGAAGAAAAAAAGTGCTGTTTCATCACGATAATGCACTGGCTCATTCCTCCGCAGTAGCAACAGCAAAATTAGCTGAATTGCGATATGAACTCCTTCCTCATCCAGCTTATTCTCCGTGCGATTATTTCCTGTTTCCTAATATGAAGAAATGGCTCAGCGGAAAAAGATTTTCTTCGAATGAAGAAAATCGGAATAAGTTTTGTTTTAGAAAAAAATCAGTTAAAAGTTTTTAAATCATCAAATTACAGGACTGTGGTACCCTTTCATTCAAAGATATTTGAAGAGAAAAATTGAGTTTTAGTCGAAAAAAATCCAAGATACTGATCACTACAATTTCTGCGGGTTTTCCCAGATCGCCTTGTGCTAATGCTAGAAAAAGAAATCCGTTCTAGCCATGCTAAGCCTGAATTTCTGCCTTCCACCAGAAGTTTTGCAATTTAGTTTTCCTTGAAAGTGAACGTTTTGTTACGTGGCCCATTCTGCTTTAATTCTCAGCCTTTTAGCATTTTTAGAGCGGTGTGGTCTTCTGTAGGATATATTTCGTTGGGAATAAAAACCTAAAAATATCCTTATATCTGAGCTCTGACGTTACTAATGTGATGATTCTCATTCATAATCTTTCTCTGTGTCCCTTGATATTCAGGCAAAAATTCCCAGTTAAAGTACTGTATTCCCGCTGTGATGTCAAAGAATTCATAAAAGATCGTGTGGCTACTATATGTCTTCAAAAGCAAACACTACAAAAGAAGTACTCGTACAATCTAAAACTGAAGATCTAACGGAATGATAGGAGTAAAACCAAGTGCCAGAGAAACCAAAAACAACTTGAAATCATTGTCATTCTCTATGAAGTACGTGTATATCTGGCCATGACATGTTATTTAAAAAAAAAAAAAAAAACAACACAAAAAACAAGATACACCCTCTAAAGAAGGACTCCTTGCACATCCTTTCCGCTCTGTATCCCACAACTTAGAACTGATGTAAATTGTTCAAAACTGAAATGTGAAATGCGAGGATAGATGAAAAATGAGCAATGACAAGAACAAACGACCCATTCAAAGCAGCACTGGGTGTGGTTGCTTTTGTTAACAGTGGGTCGGTGGAATACCCAGCTTTTCTGCTCAGTGCGTTTTGTGTTGACATGATTTGCAAAGAAAACTCCTTTAACATGAAAGATCCTCGTTCAATTCGTGTTTTGTATGTTCTCTCTTATTTGCACCCTTGTCCAGATCTTTTGTGTTTCCGTCGTCTGGTTAAACGAATTAAATCCTAGATAAGGAATGTTATGTTGAAGGAGTTCAATTGAAAACTGCTGGTAATTGATTGCAGCTATCATGAATCATGATTGAACTTTGTTCTACTTGCAATGACTTTAGGAGAAATGTTACACACTAAGGGAGTCCTTTGCCTACGAGTTCTTTTGCAGCAAAGTTTAAATTTTGGTACAAAGCCAATACCGACCTGGACTGCGTTTAAATTTTGAGGATAACCTTGCACAAATATTATGACGTACTTTTACGGTAGATATCTAGTCTTGTGCTCATGAACATGAAATAAATAGACGGTGTCCAAAGCAGAACCATGTATTCGCTCAAGCGGTAGATATGAGCAATCTAATTTTCATTTAGGATCTAATCCTTTTATCCAGGTAGCAACGAACAAATTCTCCCGATGGAATCAACTATGGCGTCTGCAGTTCCAGTTACATCGACCTACTTAGGGAATAACTTAAATCTTAGATGCGTAAGGATTTTTAAGACTATGTCAACATTTTTGAAGAAAGCGATGGTAGCGGAATAGCTCTGAAGTAACCAACCGCAGTACATGCCTTTCCTAATGGGGTTATTTGCATCGGTTTACCCGGCTCTGTGTCCTAGGGGTTTTAACCAAGGATTTAGCCTTCCAGGTGGTGGTTATGCATCGGGGTAAGAGTCACACCGTGAAACAAATAAACTGTATGACGGGGTCGCGCGTTCCTGCTCTGTATATGCTGTTCGTTTGTAAATTGGTTAAATTTCAAATTTAGGCAAAATTGGTAAGAAGCGCAGAAGGTGTTTAGTCTGCACTCCGAGATAAAGGCAGAAGGACAAAGGGACAGAATTGCTAGACACACTTTTCGAGTTTCTCTTTAATAATTGTCTCTCGGCTATTTTTGCGTCAATATTGTTCAAAATCAACATCTAGATGGAATGCTGGTTCCTAGTATATACAAGTTTTGGAATTTTGACCACCAAATTCTAGGAGACTCAGAAACGATTTCGGAGCTATGTGGCGGCAATCCAGCAGAAACTATCAACAAAATTGTTACTGGAGATGAAACATGGATTCATTAGTATGACCCTGCGTCAGAGCAGGAATCATTTATGATTGGCTGGGAAGATCATGGCAATAGTATTTTGGGACTGACAAGGAATCCTGTTAATAGATTATAAGCTAAAAGTTACCAGAATTACATGGGAATACTATGCTAATGTTCCAAGATGTTTAAGACTATGAAAGTGAAAAGAAGGGAGAGATTAACAAAATTCATGCTCATAATTCATGACAACGCATCGGTTCGCAAGGCTCAAATTGCCATGGCTGCTATGAAGTCATGTGACCTCCAGGAATTGACTCATCTACTTTACAGTCCTGACCTGACACATAGTGATTATGAAATGCTTCCAAATTTGAAGAAAGACTTACGTAGAAAGAAAAAAAGAAAGACTTGGTGAGAACAAGATCAGCAGAAACTCAAACGTCGCGTAGAATCACAACAAGAGGATGCCCACAAGGAGGAGTACTATTTCCTCTAATATGTAGTCTAGTTGTAGATAAACTTCTTGAAAAGTTAACCAACTTCGGAATCCACTGTCAAGCCTACACTGATGACATAGTAATGATCGCCAGAGGAAAGTTTGAAGGAACCCTTTGTGATATCATACAAAGAGGTCTAAAAGGAACTGAAGAATGGTGGTGCAAGGCCGGGCTCAACATAAACCTGAGAAAAACTATAATAGTACTATTCATAAGGAAAAGGAAGTTTGAATTGAAGCCAATTCGGCTGTCCGGCACGGAACTGATACCAGTAAAAGAAGTGAGTTATCTAGATAGTAAACTTATGTGGAAAAAGCACACTGAGATGGATGTATATCGCCATCGTGAGACCATAGATCACATATGGAGCGATAGTGTGGGCCAAATAAAATAGTCTAGTCACAACGAGGAATACACTCACTAAGGTGCAAACACTGGCTTGCCTCTGCATTACTGGGGCCATGAGAACATGTCGAACTGCTGCCATGGAAGTATTCCTGGAACTAACTCCACTTCATATTGTAGCGGACGGACCTAACGATGGCAAAAGATGGCAAAGATGGCATCTGGAGGGAGAAATACATCAATTGAATATTCTAGCAATTCCTAGGGACGATAGTATCAGGAAATCTAACTTTGATAATAAATTCCGTACGAAGTTAAGTAACAAAAAGGCTTGGAGCAATGAATCCATAATATACGGATTGAGTAACCATACAATAAAGTGGTACATGGACGGTGCATGGGTAAAGGTACCAATGTCTTTCAAGTTGAAATATACTCGATAGAAAATACAAACAATGAGTCATAGCAATATTGTCAGATAGCTTGACTATCTATCAAGGCACTTGACTCCCATGTCATTAGATCAAAACTTGTGTGGGAATGCCTATACGAGTACAAACTTAATGAATTGGGTAGCAGTAACAGGGTTACCCTCTATTGGGTACCTGGCCATGCTGGAATAGAGGGCAACGAAGAAGCAGACTCCTTGGCAATGCAAAGAGCAGCAGAATCCTTTATTGGACCTTAACCATGCTGCGGAAAAGGAAATCACACCATACGCGAAGAATTCAGGAAGATGGAGAAAGAAAACAGGACGAGAACTCCAGGTCTGAGGCAAGCTAAGAAACTTCTGGGACACTACAACTGGAAGAAATTCGAAGCGTACATCTCTGCCTTCACAAGAATAACCTACGTACCATAACAGGCTTTCTAATGGGCCACTGTAAAGCCGGGGAGCATTTAAGGAAATTAAAGCCAAGAGAGCTTTTTGGATATGCAGGAGGGCCAACGGGAAGTCATGGGGCTTAAAACCGAAACGGGTCCACGGGATATTCGAATGCGTAATAAAACCTATCATCTTCTACGGAGTAGTTGTATGGTGGCCAGTGACAAACAAAAGGTATGCAAAAGACTTGCTAACAAAGGTGCAACGCATGGTCTGCTTGGGTATCAAAGGAGCACAATCCTCAACACCAACCGCGGCCATTGAAACGATCCTAAACATCCTACCTAAACATCTTATCACCAAGCGAAGAAGATTGCCGATCTTTCAGGCTCATGGTGAAGGTGCAAACACGGGACATCGAAAAATCACCAAAATGATAAGAGAAATGACACCACTCATCGATTGTCCCAGTGAAAAATTTTGTTGAAAAATTTTATACGTTCACCAACAACTTTGAAACAATTTTCCCCACAAGTGAATATTGAACGCATGAATGAACGACAAGAAACTCAAATGGGTTATATCGGTATATACAGATGACTCTAACATATCAGGGGAATCAGGGGCTGCCATCTTTTGTGCTAACCCACCGATTGAACTTGCTATTCACCTAGAACCATTTGTAATGGTGTTCTAAGCAGAAGTCTTTGCAATTATGAAAGCAACTGAATTACTCGCAGAAGACACCAGCGAAGAGAGGCAAATCAACATCTGCTCGGACAGCAAAGCAGCAATTAGTGCGATCACAAAGCCTATGTACTGGGAAATGAAATGTAAGATTAATTGGCAAGGAAAGGAGCGAGTAACATAGAACTGAATCCTGATAAGATAATAAGGGTCCCTCTGATAACTATTAAAATGATAATCAATGAGAAGATACGACAGGAGTTCAATAACTACTGGACGTATCAAGACACGTTTAAGGTGGCTAGATTTGTTGTTAAAGAACCGAGTAATAACAAAAGTAAAAAGAGCTTTGAACTCAAGCAGAACACTGTTAAGAGTGATGGTGGGACTTTTAAAAGGGAACATCAATTTCAACAAACATTCGTTCTGACTCGGGCTAGCTGATACAACAATCTGTGCTAACTGTGAGGAGGAGGAGGAGGAAGATATAGAATACTTCCTCTACCACTGTCCTGCAATAGCGAGGTTAAGACTGAAGATACTGGAATCCCCAAGGATGCCGGATATAAGACACCTCAGTAAGAAAGGAATTGGTGACATATTGGAGTTCACTAGACGCCCAGGACGATTCCCCCGATCACTATATGACATACATACATAGTTCCCATTAATACTCCTCTCAACGCAAAGCACAGTACTTTTCCTTACAGTTCGATAGACGAGGGGAATACAATGGACCCAATGGAGGCCTAAGTGAAAAGCATAAGCTCACCCTCTTAAACCAACCAACCAAAATCCACTTGTTGTTAGGCAAAACAGCTCTACTGTAGAATTATATTTTTGACTGTTGATGTTTCAATTTGGGACCATTTTAAATTTGCAGTTCATGGAAAAAAGCTAGTACAAATGAATTAAAATTATGTAACTGATATCTGAATCATTATTGTATGAGATAGGATTCGATAATATTTTTTTATACGAGTATATCCAAGGACAAAAGAAAATACACAAGAAAACACAAAATAATAATTACGTGTTTATTGGGGGCATAAAGTTAAAACAACAATCATCCATTGACTCATCGACAATCGAAAGATAGAACGTACATTTTTGACGCGAAACTTCCTGTGTCACACCGTAATTCATTTGGCATCAAGGATCGCCTCCTATGTACACACATCAATGAGCGACCCGGAACAATGAAAGCAAAAATCTCAGCGAAAAGTTATTCGAAAAATTTGAACAAGTGTTTGTTTTCACTTACAGCAAGGACGTCTTAGATTTCATCTCCTTTGCGGCGCAAATGGCTTGCGGAAGCTGATGGCACACGAAGCGGAGAGAGAAGTTGAACAAAGTTATTAGTTTAAATCAAAGGCGGAATACATTAGGAGTTTTCCTTTGAAGGAAGCTCAAAGTGAGCGGTTTTTTTTTTTTTTTTTTTTTTGTTTTTGCAGCGTTGCCAAAGGGAATAAATCAAAATAATGGTAATGGTGTGTTTTGTTTTACTGTTTTTTTTTTTTTTTTCGTTCAGTATATGTGGAGGGTTTCTCTGTTGTCAAAGAAACAAAAATATGCGGGGATACACTTCCTGAAAAAAAAAAATACATCACATTATCACATAAATTGTAAACTTTGACATAAGGGCTGATTTGTATGTATTTATGGATATGTAGCATTATTTTTGTTCGCTTGGGTGTAAAATAATCAATATTCGCTGTTTGTCTATTGGTTTGGAATGGAGAATAATTTTTAAATTTATTTGTATCCTAATGACTTTGTTAAGGTTTCATCCTTAGTAAATTTTTGGGGGGAAAAAAAGGTGTTGATTATACATAAAAAGGCAGAGAGTCATATTTAGGCATTTAGCCTGAGCGAATGTTTCGCATCAAGACTAAATTCTCCTTCATCGATCCACACGAAAACGATAAAATACCGACATCTTCTTAATAACTTTCCAAAAAAGAAAAAAAAAAACCTTTTTGTATCCATCCTCACATTGAACACTAAATCTGTCAAACCCTGCTCTCTATATTAATCACCTTAACCCCATGTGTTCTGTTGTCGACACATTCCGAAATTTGAACATAACACAGGTGTCAACTTCTTTCAATTACCCAAACATTTTTGATCTCCATGCAATTGTTGCTGTGAAGCAGTAAAAATTTTCGCCATGTAAAATTGATTACACTAATAACTTAGGGTAATAATTTTCGAAGAAATGTTGTTTATTGGATAAATTTATGCACGCCATAAATAAGAATAATACTCAGACAAGATAAATAAGAATAATACTCAGACAAGGCTGGTGAGTCTTGAGAAACTCCTCCAATAAGTTATACTCACGGATTGGCAAAAAAAAAAAAAAGGAAGAGGATGGCGATGAATTTTTTTTTTTTTTTAATTTATTGTGTAACCAAAAGCATTTTCAAAATTCAATTTGACGAAGAGCACACACAAATACGAGCTGTTACTGCAATTATTTATAACTTTTCGTGTGATGTGAATTATTGTCTGCGTTTTGTTTATTGTTGCCAGACTTTGAGTTATGAGAATCGAGAACTTTTTATGATTTGTACGTGTTTTATTGTCATGAAATCTGTCCGATATTGCAATGCAAACAGACGAGATGTGTTTTATTGAATTATGACAGAGTAGAATATGTGTCTAAACAATATAAGGACACCTAATGCCATCACATGAAATAATCATCATCGAAGTTTAGAGCAGAAATACATAACCGACAGCGGACAGTTCCTGAAGCATAAGAGGTCACCTAGTATATGCATAATAAAATATAAAACACCCGACATTAGCCTCTCATATAAACTTCTAAACTGCGCTACTTAAAGAGTAATAAAAAAATTCAAATAAAAATACTACCACACCGACAAACGGGCCACCACCCTTCGAAAAAAAAAAAGATTAAGAATTTCTCCAGCCAGTTGAATGCAAATTATTATCCTTCGCTTTAATTCAAATTTTATCTCTTTTTGAGGAGCCAAACAAAAAAAAAAGAGACATTTTTTCGATATAAAATTTTCAAATCAATCGATCGTTTTGTCATAACCCCAAGTTCAAGGCGAAATGCCTTCTAAAACACACAAATACATAGCCTGACGCATCATAAAAGGAAAAGAAGATAATACTTCATCTATAATTTGTGCCAGGGATTCCCCAAAGCGATTGCTATCGAAGAGTATCCGTTTGAATGGCAATCCTTGTATATACGAATTATTCTATTCTCCGGCCTGAATAGAAGACGATTTTCTCATAAAAAAGAAAGGGGAAACCTTATCAATTCGATCAAAGAAGGACTAGTTTATCCATTATGAGACTTTTTTTCCTTTTTTTTTTTTTCTGTGCTGTTGCTCTCATTCTGGACATTCGAAATAAATAAAAGACGAAAGGAACTTTATAATTTTGTACTTTTTTTTTTTTCGTGCCTTTGAAAATATCCTTAAAAAGTTTAAAGAATTTAAGCAGTTGAAAGGAATGGAAAGAAAAGTTTGCACAGCAGACTGACTGAATCGAAAATAAGGTAGGGCACACTGAAGAAGTCCGCTTCCACTGATCTTGCTATAAAATATAACAAATAGGGATGTGACTGTATCTGTTAGTGTTAATAAATTGTGTAGCTATTTAAGTAGAGTCTCGAGACGCACATAAAAATGCACGTGTTTTACAATTTTTTCAACGACAAAAATACGTAAGACAATAATAATTATCAACAGATTCTGCTATTTGTCCACTTCGTAGCAGGAAATCAGAGGATAAATATGAGTTTAGTTAGTTTAGTAGGTATATACGAGGGTGGGTCAATAAGTCCCTGAAAATTAACACAAATTGTGCCGTCACCTTAAATTTAATTTTTTTTTGTCAAGAATCATCTTTCAAAAGAACGCATTCAAATTTTCAGACAGATCTGTCAAATAGTTTTGTTGTGGCAGCCATTTTATATAGACGCCTACTAGCATTTTCGTTAAAATGGAAAAAAGTGAATTTCGAGTGCTCATTAAACACTATTTTTTGCGAGAAAAAACTACCACGCAAACCAAACAAAAGCTTGACAAATATTATGGAGACTCTTCACCATCGATTGGAACTATTCACCACTGCCTTATTCAATTTCGGTGCGGTCGTTCAAGCACAAGTGACGCCGAACGTCCGGGTCGCCCAATTGAGGTCACCACACCAGAAATGGTCAACAAAATCCATGGCTTGATAATGGATGATCGACGAGTGAAAGTGCGCGAGCTGGAAGAGGCCACAGGCTTATTACATGGCTCAGTGATTTCGATTTTACATAAATATTTGGACTTGAAAAAGCTTTCCGCAAGATGGGTGCCGAGTTTGCTCACAATCGACATCAAACGCATTCGTTTGACAACTTCAAAGGTGTGTTTGGCGATGTTCCAGAAAAATTCGGCTTAGTTTTTGCGGCGTTTCGTAACCGGGGATGTAACCTGAATTCAACACAACACACCAGAAACCAAGGAACAGTCAAAACAATGGACTTCTCCTGGTGAATCGAAGCCGAAGAAGGCCAAGGCGGGTTTGTCAGCAAACAAGGTCATGGCGACAGTTTTTTGGGATGCGCGCGGTGTTATTCACATCGATTACCTTGAAAAGGGTAAAACGATCACCGGCGCATATTACGCAGAGCTGCTGGATCGATTCCAAGCCGATTTGAAGTAAAAACGGCCGCATTTGGCGAAGAAAAAGTTCTTTTTCACCAGGACAACGTACCGGCGCACAAGTCCGCAGTCGCAATGGCAAAATTGCATGAGTTAGGCTACGAACTCCTCCCTCGTCCAGCATATTACCCAGATTTAGCCCCCTGCGACTATTTCTTGTTTCCAATCATTATTGAGGGTGGCTGTGGTGTAGTGGTAACATCAACGCTTGTCACGCTCTTGGTTCACGGTTCAAATCCTGATCTCAACAATCACCAATTTATTTCGTCTGAAATAAATAAAAAAGTCGATCAATTGCGAAAGCTTAGTCAACTCTACTGCGAAGGCATAACACTGGCAGGAGGGTAGTCATATGGCTTAAATGCAACTTGATCGTGATGATGACATCAGGTGGAGGGGAAAAAAATGCTGTGAATCATGAGCAATGACAAAAAGTAAAACAAACAAGCTCCCCAGTTATCTGGACGCCACCCTTGGAGTTTACTGATACTTAATACCACCTAAGTTTCAAACCCACTACACCAATCTTTCTTTCTCTCTCTCTCTCTCAATTTCTTCAAACGCCCGTGCCCTGAATTAATTTTATGGTACTCATAGCCCATTTGGCGCGCGCAAATTATAAAAAAAAAAAAAAAAAAAAATGAAGAAATGGCTCGGAGGTAAGAGATTTGGGTCGAAAGAAGAGGTCATCGCTTATTTTGAGGGGCTCGAGAAATCATATTATTTGGAGGGCATCAAAAAATTGGATAAACGTTGGATGAAGTGTATAGAGCTAAAAGGAGACTATGTTGAAAAATAAAATGTTTTTATACTGAAAAGAGTGTTCCTTATTTCATTTTTCAGGGTCTTATTGACCCACCCTCGTACATACATACGTCAGCTACCTACATATGTATGTAGTGAAAGAAACAACAGCGGCTCAGTGTTTAGTGGGTTGGACTAATACGTGATGGGTCCATGTTTCGAGTTCCCGAAAGCACCAAAAAAAAAAAAAAAAATTGTTCACTACTTTATTTAAAAAACTCATACAAGCAAGGGAACTTATACACATCCGTCTTATTTATACACGCCGTCTTGGAAAATGGCAGTGAAAATACAGCTTTCGGCTATTTTCTTACAGCGGTATACAACGATGGATCCAAAATGGAAACAGGTGTAGGTGCGGGTATCTACTCCGAACCGCTGTGTATATCAAGGTCAGTCCGACTTCCGAACCGCAGCAGTGTTTTCCAGGCAAAAGTGCTAGCAGTGACAATAACTGTCCGGGCGATAAGGGTAATACCAGAAGACGATATCACCTTTCTATCGACAGCCAGACAGCAATAAAAGCGACTACTGATACAGAAATAAAATCATAGCTTGTGAAGTGCTGTCGAGAAGAGTTCAAGGTTCTTGGAACACAACCCAAGGTAAAACTATGCTGGGTCCCTGGACACGAAGGCATACCAGGGAATGGAAAAGCGGAAGAACTGGAAAGAAGATGTTGGACATTAAGCCCTGACTAATCTGACACCTAAGTGACTATCCCGTCTTGCACACTAAAGTTCGAAGCAGGAAATAAAGCTCTAACAGAGGCAAACCACAGGTGGACCTCTCTATATACTTATATCACCGCTCGATAGCTATGGCCCACATACATCAAAGCCAGAACTCACAGACTTGTGCTAATGAATAGAAAATCCCTATCTACCCTTATAGGAGTGATTACAGGGTATTATATGAAAAAGCGGAAGAAGAGCTGTTTAGGGGTTGCGGTGACAAGAAAGTTCACAACCCACTTTCTTTGCCACTGCCTAGACCTCTATCTTCAAAGAAATCAATTCTCCGGACGACACTTCTTCCTAAATCTAGAAGAATTATCTGACAAACCGGTGAATGATATCTTAAATTTCATCAAATCCACAGGATGGTTTTTACCATAAAAATAGTAAGTAAGGTCAAGTATTCCTTTAAAGGAACCTCACGGGTAAAGTGCTTTACTCTTTCCCCCAATGGGTCTGTAGTGACCTGAGTGTGGCGGTGAGGTTTACCACCCTCGCTTACCCACTTACCTAACCTAACCGTTGTTCAGAAAACATAAATTTTTTTTATAAGAATCAAAATGTTCGACAATTTTTGTAATACAATTTTTTTTTGACATCAAATTTCAACAAAGCTTTATCTCCTACCTATGGCTTCACTCTCTACATCATTTTGCATGTCTTTCCTTTCTCAGTTCTCTAGAAGCCACAGGATGATATAGAAAACTGAAACGTTGCACACTTACGAGTACAGCACAGAGCATGGTGCAAAAAGCAACGAAGCAAATTATGTGATTTTCAAGATATAGAGTGTCAGAAAATATTTTCCAAAATCTGCTTACCTTGCAGAATCACAGGATTGGGGATTTAGCAGACGATGGTATTTAGCCTTAAGGAATCGGTTTTCGATACAAAAATCACTGTCATATAACCTACCAGTAACTGTTGGTTCCTTTTTATACATTCACGCCCGCTTAAATGAACGAACTCAACGAACTATGAAAATTAACATAAACGGGATAGGTTTTCGATATTCAAAATGCAGTCTGTTAAAAATAATACATTCGGGTTTCTTTAATAAAATTTTCCAATTTATGTGTGCCTTTCCACAATTTCCAGGATCTTCCGGATTGTAAAGAGACCCCTACGCAGGGTTCTATATAAAATATTTTTAACATTTATTTAATACGATTTCCCAACTCTGATTACCAAGAAAGGTAAAACAGCGTTGACTGGGGTGGACTTATGCAGAGACATTTTCAATTCTCTGCAACTTTCCGCACCTTCCGGACTACCTAAACAGACTACATCTTGCACATTGCGAGGCAAAACCTAATGCGGACAAATTTTAGATTTTCAAAATACAAGATGCTATGAGACAAAGTCAATTTTTTTATAAATAGAAAGAAACCGTCCAATTTTTACAAGAAAATTATCCGAAAAAAAAAAAAAAAAAATAAAAAAAAAGGCTTATGCTAGATTTTTAAAACAAAATTTCAACGAAAGATGTAATATCTGAAGAAAATGTTATGAAAATTTGTATGAAAATCTCTGGCGCATACAAATGGATAGTTTCCAACCGTTAGCTTATCAACCTATACCTACACTATAGATACTATGATGGTAGATGTTCCGAAGACTGTAATGTAATGATCTCTAGAAATGAGCTATTTGAGCGTTCTATAAGGCAAGCCACCAGGGCCATTGTTCTATTAAAACTTCTTCTACTACAGGACAAGTAAACATTACAATTTAATCCCAGGAAACATATTTCTAGAAATCTTCAATTTTCAATAACTCAAGAGCAGAATCAATAGGAATCTATAAATATCTCAAGCTGCTGGGTCAGTGGTATAGGTGGGATATAAATTTAATTTACTTTCTAAGCAATTATTACTCACTATTTCCCTATGCACCCCTTTAAGGGTTAAAGCAGTATGGCTGCTTTGAGTCAAAAGAAACTTGTAGCCCTCATTACTGGGAACGGATAAAGATGGACCTTCCTTCCTCAATACTCAACTCTTCTCAAAGTTTCATTGTCTGATGTAGAATCACCCTGTATAATAATTCTAAAATGATTATATTTGGCAAATTTATGCTCCGCCGGAATTTTTTGCCAATGAAAAGCTCGCTATAATACCTAAAACATTATCCTCTACAACTTTCTACGTGGCGATTTCAATATCTTTTAAATCAAAATTTAAATTGATATTGTAATATGCGAGCTAGTCTATAGAACAACGCAAGTTCAGACTATACTGTTCTTCGCAAATTCTTTCCTTAAAAGGTCTCTTTCTTCTCGGATCACTTTATCTCATTTCAATTACTTAATTCACAAATCCAAACTAATTACTTCTTCTTGTTAACTCTCTGCTTTAAATTTATCACAAAATTACAACTTCGCCTATTATCACTTTTCCAATCTCTTCGTGCGGTTCGAAAACCAACTGCCCTGCCTCGATCGCCATCTGTCCTTATATAGTCGCATTTCTGATAGCCAGATTCTTCTTGCAAATTCTTCGACCACTGGAACAAGAAAATTCTGATGTAATAATTCCAAGATGACAGCTACAGCCAATAATCTCTTGTGGTTATAATTCTCTCTTAATTCCGTGACGCCGTCGTCTTAGACATAATCCGTCTCTTACTGTGGACACGAACCTCGAATGAAAAGACACTTCGGAATGTGTTGCATACTTTTGGAGCGTAGTTATTATGCTACATTATGTTACAATATCTTTGCTAAAAATTCTTATAGTTTTAAATAGATTTCTTGTTACAATTCATCTGGAATGAATCAAAGGATACTCTATCCCTCAATGATATCTTTCTACGCAGAGAAAATTTTCGCAATTTTTCAGAGATTTTATCAGAAAAACTATTACGGCTTATTCTCAAAAGTAACTGGGTGATATTCAAGATACGACTTAACCATCACTATGACTAGCTTTTTGAATGAAAATTATCATGTTTAATTTTTTTTTAAGAAACGCCTACAAAAAGTAGGCGTAGCGATGTACAATGTATGTACGAGTACGAATTGTAAAGGAAGTCAGTGTTTTTATATTTTTGTTAAAATATTATTTTTCAGTTTCTAGTAAAAATATTGCACACATGGAGCTTTTTGAAAAGTGGGCGTGTCTGCGGGCGGACTTAAACAATCTTTTACTCTTGTACTGCTTCGGATTCTGGAAAGCTTATAGTATATATAAAATTTAATTTCCCTTGCTCAAAATTTAAAGCCCCAAAAGTGGTTAACATAACTATTGATGCTGGTCACAAATAAACATACGTACTTGTATATGGGGTGCGAAGGCTATTTGAGGACAAATTTAACGTTTATGGGAATATAATTAGGCACATAAATACATACACACCTATGAACATCTGTTGCTCATATTTATTCAATAATAGCCTCAATTCGTGACCGGAAACGTGAGCATGCCAGAATTAAATGGTCCTTGTGGATTTTGGCCATAACTTGGACAATGGCATCCTTTAGTACTCGAATGGTATTGTGGGGATATTTATTGGTTTAATGTTCAACTACGTTCCATATAAAGTAATCCAATGTATTAAGACCTAGTGAGTCAGGTGGCCATGTGTTTGATATTATTTGGTCAAGAAAATTGATCGCCATCTAATCCTCCATCGTCGCGGTTTTGTGTGCTGGAGCAGAATCCTTCTGGAAAATGTATATCTTACTTCACCCACTTTGTCTATCCATGGCTTAACAACTGCCTCTAGCACCTCTAGCACCTGTATGAGGCATAACATAAACTTTACTGCTTACTACTCCATGGACTATCACATTATCAAGAAACTTGGTGTGCATGAAACGTGGGACATCTAAAGAGTCTGCACATAGCCATCTGTCATTCCTTCTAATGAGCTTCTGGTCCTGATCGACATTTTTTTCATCGAAAATAAACAAAAGAATGCCTGGAACTTATTGAGGAGCCGCCTTCTTAGGAGTACACATTGTGTTTTCGTTTCCTCCGAGTCGGAGGTTGTCTTGAAGTACACCGCGAATTAGTTACTCAGGTCCCTTGCAATTGACCTCATCTACGTTTCATCGTGAAAGTTCATGAAAAGTCTGTTTAAACAGTATAATGACTTATCACTGCTAAAAGAGCCTCAGCTTCCCTTTCGAACATGTTCAATGTTTTTCGCTTTTCGAAATAGGTGAATCATCGCCGCCAGAACCCTCCAATTCGATGAGATCCTCGTGAACTGACGATAGGGTGGCTTTCAAAAAGCGCTATATTTCGAGATGACTGTGGTCAGCACATACTCGTATGCCAACAATCACGGTATGTCTTTGGCTAGGTATTTATCTGACATTGTATCCGGAAAGACTTAAACGTCTGCTATCAAGGCGATCAACACTACGACTGAACAAAGACATGTCCTCAAATAGCCTCCACACACTGTATATTTATTTTTCTATGTTATAAACTACATATGTATGAATCGGACATACGATTTTAATTTTGTGAACAATCATTGGCATTCTAAATCTAAGCACTGGTTGATTCTTTATTGTTGATTGGGAAATTTACAAAATTCGTGATACCCAGATCTAACACTGGGATCTGGCAATGTGAAACCCGTGACGTTTTTAATGATGAGTTATGCAAAGTGACATCTAGTTTTGGTATCCCTGCCAAAGATCAACAAGATTGGTAATGCATCAGCAATGTAACAGTCTAAAGCTGTCATGACGCCATGTTAGGATTGTGTATCACATCTTTCATTGCATGAATCTGTGTAATAGAACACATACGCTAATGACATTCTCACAACGTTCTGTTCATATTTCGAAATTCATTGGGAATAGCATGAGCTTATCATAAAATGAATCACTTTTAATGCTAGAAAAGCTAAGTGCTACGAACCGCAAATAGACATTAACACCAAATCATTGAATGACCCTTAAGGGACTAGAAACATAAAAACTCTTAACTTGTTAATCTTCCTGGGCCTTGGAAATATATAGATATACACGCTAAGCAATGCGCCCATGTGATATCAGCTTGCGTGTCCTTTTGCAATAAAAACCCGTGCTCAACAATTATTCAATTATTATCACAGAATTTGAAATCCAACTTCTGTTTTGTTTTTTTACTTTTATTTTACTTTATGGAAAGCCAAAACAATGCATTAATATGAATGTATCGTCCGCTTTACCTTTGGGAAATTTCACTACAATAATTCACTCGCACGCATGAGAAGTAACTTTCGTTAACCCCTGTTGAACATAACTAATGTGTTCTGCTTTTGTTGCTTCATGGGTTTTGGTTTCAAATATCAAACATTATTATTAACGGAAAAAAGAACAAAGAAAAAATATAAAAACCAATGAGACTAAAAGTTTCACAGGTGAAGTGTAGGTAGCTACGGTCAAATCTCATGGGAGTGATTGGTATTCTTATTGTTTTCAGACTTCAAATATAGCTTAGAACTTAAAAATAATTCTGTTTTACAAAGTTACCTAAACCATGGGTTCAATGATTGACAGGTTACGTTTTATCTTTCAGGTATCCCTTGTATATCACATTAATTGATTTTGAATAGGGGTTTCTGTACCTTTAAATGGAATGACAGGTAGGTTTTCGAGGTTTTGGATTTTACATCCCTGCCATATGACATCTGTCAAATCCATCTGTTATCCACAGTGACAGGTATTTAGTTCTTGCCATGTCGTTCTACAATATGGATCGTTTAACCACCGTTTAATGCATTGTTGCATCTTAGTACAAAAATAAAAGTTCTGATATATCTATGTATCTGTAAGTTGACGCTGATTTTTCAAACGAAATCTTCTTCATCGATAAGGCATATTTCTCGCTCGGCGGCTACGTAAACAAACAAAATTACAGAATTTGGGGTTCTGCGTATCCAAATGTGATCGTTGAGAGGCCATTGAATCCAACACGGATGACAGTTTGATGAGCGCTGCGATCGGGCCGTATATTTTGAAAAAAAGGAAGAAGGCGCCACTGTTGCAGTGAATCTGCGCTGCGATCGGGTCATATTTTTTTTGAAAAATGAAGAAGGCGCCACTATTACAGTGAATTCTTTGCGCCGTTGTCAAACGATAACCTTGTTTTTTGACTTGAGATTGAAGACATTAATGTGAGCGCTATGTGGCTGAAACATAACAAGTCTATGTGCCAACCAACACAGACAAATTTGGTTTTTGGGCGACATCAGTTGGCCAAGATCGTGTGATCTGTCCCCGTTGAATTTCTTCTTGTATATCTATGCTAAAAATCGTGTCTATGTAGACAACTCCTAAACTTTGGAGTACTTAAAAACCAACATCCGTGACGTTATGGACGCAATACAGGCAAAAATGTGCCGAAAAGTCATTACAAATTACCACACAAGATAGTTCAAACTAAATTTTATTGAAATGTTTAATACTTTTTATTTTATTTAAATTAAAATCTTAAAGCGCAAAATTAATAACCCTATGTGTTTGTTCATTTATAATTCAAGAATTACTTCATTCGGTTTCAGAACGCTCGGCCTTGAAGCTATGTGCGTTCTGGCCAGATAAGAGCGATAGGAAAAGAAATTTAAATAAAATATTAACGGTGTGAGATATAAAATTGATTCTGGCTTTTTTTTGAAGCTACATTCATGGCATTATGTATGGAATAGCACATCATTTAAATGGCCGCCTTGGCTTCGCTAGCAGTGCTTCAAGCGGTGAGTCCAATTTTTGATGACTCGATCCAATATGTGCGGCGTTATTCCGGCAATAGCGTTTCGAATATTGGCCTTGAGCTTATCCAAAGTGGTTGGCTTGTTAACGTAGACTAAGACTTGACGTAGCCCCAGAGAAAATAATCGAGGGGTGTCAAGTCGCATGATCGCGGCGGCCAATTGATGAACGCTCGCCGTGAGATGACCCAGTGGCCAAATTTCTTCTTTACCACTTCGAGCATTGCGTCGCTTGTATGGTATGTAGCGCCATCTTGTTGGAACCACAGCTCCGATATATCGATGTTGTTCTGCCCACAGAAAGTCGATTAACATCGCTCTATACTGAGGAGTATTGACGGTCCCTCATTTCGAAAGAAATAAAGTCCGATGATGCCGCGCCGTGCCATAAACTGCACCAAACAGTCAATCTTTGTGGATACATTGATGCTTGGTCGAATACTTGTGGATTGTGGTCGCTCCAATAAGGGCAATTTTGCTTGTTGACATGGCCGCTGAACCAAAAATGGTCTTCGTCCGAGAAGATGATTTTTTGGCCAAAATCCGGATCTCCGCCCAATATTTCCAGCGTCCAATTAGCGAACTCACGGCGTTGTCTATGGTCGTTCAGCTTCAATTCTTGCGTCAGCACAATCCTATATGGATGTAGGCCCAAATCCAACCGCAAAATAAGCCTGGTTGACTCCCTGGCGATGCCCAATTCAGCTAATCGGCACTGAATCGACATTTTTGGGTCTTCTTCGATATTGGCCGCTACGGCGGCTATGTTTTCTTCACTTCGCACCGATCTCTGTCTAGTTGGTGGCTTAAGGTCCAAAAGAGAAATTCACGTTGGGCATTTACAACTGAGCCGGAATTTCGATAATATTTGCATGCATGATGAAATTAATATTTTGACAGCTGCTGAAACATAACAATTCGCTCTCTGGTCACCCTATAATAGAAAAGCTTCATGGTTCTGGTACAAAAAAGTCATTAATCTGAGCCACACTTTATTGGCTTTAGATGCGAAACATCTCTTTTTTTTGCTACCAGGATTTGGTTTTCATTAGGCACTTTTAGTCCTGTGAGCTACCCCTTCATAAAACTATCTTAAACTAGCGGGTATATACATTATTTGATGGCAACATAAAAATCTTTAGATGAACGAATTTAGGAGACCAAGACAAAATAAAACATAAACGACGAGCATTATGCCTAAAGCTTAAGAATAACTACAATCTTATATCAATCGCCAACGGTACACAGTATCAAACATCATAGAATAGATCATAGCTAAAGGAAGTATGACAATAGTAAAAAAAGAAACAAACATTGAAGCTAAATCGTGAAGAGATACCAAGAAGAACACAGTTGAATGGGCAGTTCATTCGTACGCCCAAGGCAGCTGGATAAACAATGAAAAATAAATCCTTAGCAGAGAGTAGTTATTATCCTGGGGCAGTATTACATGACACACAAGAGGACTGAAATAACCCCCGGAAGAAAATAAATATCCAAATCAATTCGCAATTCTAAAAAATACGGATAAATCATATTCTCTCGCGGGGTAATCAATAACAGCGCCAGCAACAGAATCGTATAATAATCCACTCATCAAACCGCATAATTCTCGTGGTAGCCGGAGTTGAAAAATAAAGCTGTACCCTTCCTTTGGAAGAGGCCTCAATTTTATGGCAAATAATAAAGAGAAATAATATTAAACGCCTCGAGCGTACTAGTATATTTCATAACATTTTGATGTGGTGACAAACGGAATGAGGTGTCACGTTCCAACAATAAACTGTTAACCAATTTATGAGATGCCAGACTCAGAGCGCCTTTGTTCGACCACGGAGCTCCAACCATGCAGCATGCAATCCAGCTACACTGCACAGATTCATGACCCATTATTCCCGGTTTGTGAGGGAATTCCGATGTTGGTATGATACGAGTATATGAAGTGATTTCCTTGATATGACTATTTTTGTTTATTTTTTGGAATTCAATTGTGAATTATAATCCAAACCAAAATTTCGTAAAACTTTTCCTTTCGCTGTGACATTGACAGAGGGATGGCATCTACATGTGTACTCGTGACGACGACCCGCAAAATGTGTGACCAAAACGAGATTAATTCCATTTATGTGCTCCACTAATGCTGCGAAATCCTAATTCTGAATGGTTACACTAAGCTTAAAATGTTTTACTCAGCGACCATGATTGGGTCGTGTGTAGAATTCTATTTTCAGGATATATGGGTTGTCAACATATTTGCTTCGCGTAGAATTTGTCCTCAATTGAAAATCGTTTTGTTTTGAGAGGAAACCATTTTGAGTTTAATTTTGATGAAATATTGTTTTGGCAAATAGTTGATCCCTTTGGGTTTTGTGTTTGCGGCCAATTAAGGGGGAACAGCTTTTGTGAAAGGTCTGAGTTTCATGACAAAGACGGCATTCAAGTTCCTAAATATTAGTTCACCGCATTAGTAGTATCCGATTAAAAGTTACTCATATTTACCCTTGGTAAAGATACTTTATGATCTGTTTTTCAAATTCTATTTATAGGCTGTCACAGAGGTACACATGTTGCCGATTTAAAGTTTGATGACTATGTAACTTCGATTAACTTTCTCAGGTAATGGATTGATACATAGATACATATTTCTTTGATGTTATATGAAAGAGACAATATAATATTGTATACTTTGGTAATGCTGTGGGGTATGTGACAGCACAGTACCCTACTGGAATCAGTAACTACCGGGATCAGTAACTTTAATATTTTAAAGGAATCTATTTAATGTCTGCTGTCTTTGAACCTTAAGGTGCGTGCTAAATATTGCCAAAGTTGACTGGGGTATGGTATAACCTTTTGTGATTTTTTAATGGTAAAATGCATGACTCTATTATTTTCAGGGTTCCGGTACTCAAAAAATAAAAACGGAACCCTTAAATGAGTATCTATTGTGAGATTCAGTTCTTTGTCCATTTTATCCCAAGTTTTTGATCAATTTTGTTTCCATATCATGAATAGACCACCCTTGGGGATGAAGAAAGTGCAGAAACACCGAACATTGCCTTAGTTACGGTAGCGGAGTTGATCGAAATCTGTAGCAAATTAGGGGACAAGAAGGCGCCTGGACCGGACGATATTCTCAACATTACCCTTAAGGCGACAATCGAAGCGCAATATGCATGCTCAACTGTAGATGTGTTTAACATGGTGGTTGAAACAGCCCAAAAAGCCATCCAGGGTAGAAAAAAAGATGTACTGCTTAGTAATAACACATTTAATACAACAAACTGGACCCATATTCTTAAAGCACTCAAGGACATGCGAGTACCAATGTATCTCATTCAAATTGTGACCGACTATTTCAGGTTCAGAATCCTGGAATACAATACTGACACTGCGGCTTCAAGAAATACAAGATCACTGTCGGCATACCACAGGGCTGTGTGATGGGTCCATTGCTTTGGAATATTATGTATGAAGAGGAAAAGATTGTAGCGATTGCTGACAACATCACTATAGTTATATGTTATGGAACAGATTAGCAACACGATAATAAGGATTGCTCGACAGTGGCTTGCTTCGACTGGCCTGACTCTGGCAGAACACAAGCGGAAGAATATAGAAACGGTCAATCTTACAGTATGCGCACAATATCAAAGTCATAAATAAAATACCTAGGCATCATGATAGATACAAGACTTTTACTCAAAGAACACATAAGATACATCAGCGGTAAAGCAGTGAATGCGAGTGCTACACTAGTGTGCATCATGCCCACCATAGGTGGACCAAGGCATAGTCGAAGACTGCTTGGCGAAAGTAGTTACATCAATAATCCTCTACACTGCAGCCGGCTTGGTGGAAAGACTGCTTCCAATAGACATCCTGGTGGACAAACAGCAACGCTAGAACTACAAGAATGACACTGAGCAAGATGGTGGCGAAAACCGATTAACAGAAGCAGGAACGATAGCTAAGTCAATCCCCCTTGCGATTAAATGCTTCATAGCTGCACCGCAAGGGAATATGGGGTGAAAGGGGAAGTGAGTTTAGAGGGTGTCCACTCATTGAACCGTTTGAAGCCTCTGATGAAACGTAGGAGTTTTTTATTGTCTACCTTATTCAGATCGTTAAAGTTATTCAAGCTGAAGGCTCCTAAGTGGGGTTTCCTTCTTTGGGAGAGAGCTGGGCTGCCCTATTAGACAGTGCCCGTGATGACACCAAGTACAGCATCTATTGAGAGAAATCAAATTCTTAGACTGTTTCCGAACCAGCTTAGGCCCAATCTATTTTATCGCTAGACATGTTGTACCACTTGTCCACCTAGAATTTGCCTTCTCAATAGCATACAGCTTTAACTTGAGTTTGCATGTAACGATCAGTGAAGTTTTGTCTGGTAGAATGGGTATTGTTGTTCCATATCTGGAAAGTTTGTTGGCCAGAGACCCACCACCCACTCCATCGTTAGTTTTTGAACTCCCTACCTTAATACTCGTACATTTGCTCAAGTCGTCAACATTTATATGGAACTATTCGTTGCGGTGCATAGACAAGTGTAAACGACGCGACTTATTTATTTGTTATTTCAATAAACAAAATAAAATGACAATCTCTTCGGAAACTAAAAAAAAAATGTATGTCGGCTGTTCGGAGTGACGACTTGAACTACTTAACTACCAAACATAGAGCTCCTTTACCAACTAAGAAGTTGTTTCGTCATCATAAATTCCCACCTTGACTTTTCACGGTGAAACCGAATACTTTTGCTTGATCAGCTCGAAGTCTTGGCAACTGAATCTTGTCAAAGAATTCGAGCTAAGGTCTTCCGCTGCAGACAAGCATATCAGTATTTTGGTGTGGAACGTAACGAACGATTTTTCCAAAACTCTTCTATTTTTAGGTCCTCTAGTCTCTCTGTGAAAAGCACCCAGATGTATCAGTTGGTGGTGTGCACAAAGAAATGGAAATTTGTATCTAATTTTAAACAAATTCTCTTCATATGGTGACACTAAACCTGCCAACCCAAATCTACATACATCCGTGATACAATCGTTCACAATGAACTCCATGTGTAGCATCTGAGACAATCTAAGATAATCTTTTAATCACAGGTCAATGAAACATCCCTTCCGGTGTATACAAAGAAATATTCTTCGCATCGTGTGTTAAACTTTTTCCGGTCGTTTCGCATCCTACGCAAAAAAATCCCACGCAAAGATTTTTTTTATGATATTTACACACCCAGACGAATATTCCAATCTAGTGACGCATAATTATCGTCAGAAGACAGTTAGATTGTGATGTCTGTCTTCTGATTTGTACAGGGAAATGATTGGCAATTTTTTCTACAAATTTAATTTCCGCAATTCCTTCCGCATATCCATTACCCAGAGTGTAGTGTCAGATGAGTGTGGGCAAAATGTTTCCAAAATATAAATTCGTGAAAGTTTCTAAAAATAGGTTTCAAAGATTTACGACGCAGTAGGTTACATCTAATTTAATAACGGGTGAAATATGTAAGCTTACTTACTTAAACTGCAAGTCCATAAAATTGTACAAGTAAAAGTGCTGTATTCGGATTTGATAGCAAATAATGTGCGAAGGTTTGAACAGTACTACTATTACGTTAAGGTCTTACGGATTAATAAGTTTTGTAAGACCGTCTCCAAACGGGTAACATTACCGTACTGAATTCTTGCGAGATCAGAAAGAAACGAAAAATATTGCAATGTCCTAAAGGCAGTAAATCTTTGTAGACATTCGTGGAAAAAATAAAAGGCTCTGGCACGTCGTTGGCTCTTGTTTACAATGACAAAGATATCACGAACTGCACAAAGAGAAAGCTAATCTGCAATATTTGCAGCATATCCCACCTTACCAAATAGCTTTCTCTTTCCACCTATACTGAACAGAGTCGAAAATTCTTTAGGATAAATATATTTCCCTACCCGTTGAGTAACTCGGGTCCTTATAGGTCTCATTTGTATTGAAGTGCTGTTCTTCTACCCTCTAAGTAAGCTTCTACTCTGAAAACATCTTTTCGAATAGATGGAAACTTGCGCACGTCCAGCCAATTCTCAAAAAGAGCTATAAAACCCCCTTCTAACTACCGACCCGTAGTATTAACGTTAGTGTTTTTCAAAGTCATGGAAAACATGCTCAATGTTCACCTTGTGAAATGTCTAGAAAGAAACCATCTCCTTAATGACCGCCAGTGTGACGTTCCACATAGGACCTAATGGTATACCAGTACGAAAAATAGAACCAATGCATCGGCCAATTTGCAGAATGTAGAATAGTTGCCCTTGATAGAGTGTAGCATAGCGGTCTCATAAATAAATTTCAATCTTATGGTGTTGGTAGCATCTCTTCACAATGGAATGCGAGCTTTTTAAGTAGATGGTGTACCCCAGGGCTCAGTCCTCTCTCCGACCCTGTTTTAAATATTTATAAATGAACTTCTCTCTCTTATTCGCAATGCAATTCATTCCGACAGCACTCTTGACTTCGTTTATTCCTTATCTAATCCACGAGAAGTGCCAAAAGGGAGTTGAGGTCAATGCGTCAAAATCCAGTGCTGTTTCCTATCTTTGAAGCAAGATACTAAAGTAGCCAAACTCAAAATGAGCGGAGTTGATGTTGAGGAATTTAATGTGTTATCCATGATTGGCATGCACATTAGCCTGGAACTTCGTTGGGATGGACAAATTAGAGGTGCTCCTAAAGCCGATGCTAGATGACTAGAACTTCTCAAAAGATGTGAACGAATTTTCACTCCCACCGACTTGGCTACGATCCATAAATCTTACTTGAGTATAATTTCATATTTGGGCCAGAGTTACCGCCACATATTTGAGTTTACTACTGTTCAGCGCCGAGCATGTAAATTGCTCAAAGATCCTCTTCTCTGATCCTCTTCTCTGGTTAAGCTTAGTCGGAAGTATGCACGAGTCATCTCTGGCATCCTAACTGGGTATTGCGCCGTTGCCATTCATGCAGAGCCCCTCGAAATAGTCCACTACTGCATGAGCTGAAGTAACGAAAAAGAAATGGAATCTATTCGACGTCTGCTTTGCAAATGTCCTGCCTTAGCTAACAGAAGACTAAGGGCTCTTCACAGTCACTTTTTCAAGGAGCGAGAAAACTTATGTAACATTGACCCGAAGAATCTTCTGTGATTCAATTCTTCTCTGGTTAAGCTTAGTCGCAAGTATGCACGAGTCATCTCTGGCATCCTAACTGGGTATTGCGCCATGTCACTTCTTCGAAGAGCTAGAAGACTTATGTGACGTTGAGCTTAAGAATCTACTGGAACTCATATCTCTTTCCGGGTGGTTCTAATTCAGCCGTTTTTTCTTTTCAGATTCCCAGGACCTACAAAATAGGGACAGTGGACCCGACTGTTGGTCTAAATGAGCAGTGACTGTTATCAAAGGGCACCCATCTACCTAACATAACCTATTTAAGGCCATAGCTTCAATGAAATCAGAAAACAAAGCTCTGTTGTATTGCCAACGGCTTTCCTTTACGAGTCCAAGTCAGAAAATAATTACAGCAGAGAAGAAACCGTCTTAAGGTCTTCTAAAAACATGCTTCTGTCGATAACATACAAAAGAAGACCTATCACGTGCGCATGGTGAAACAATATACGCAGTTTTCAGTGAGTGTTCTGATAAGAGATGGTAGGGGAATCATCCACCGGTTATTCATCATCCAATAGGGAACTCACACTATTCTCTAGGACATAGAGAGCTAGCATTACTGTAAGCTCACGCTCTCTTATTAGCAGTAGGGTCAAGGGCGTAATAAGAGTCATAGAGCTGTTAGCCTTTCTTCATTCCTGCTAAGTGCTTCAAAAAACGAGTGAACGAAGCATGGAGGGTTGATTTCCACACAAACTGAAAAGTAGAGTTAGCCGAGAACTTATTCGAAAGCATTATAATGAGCGAGCCACCGACTTCCTTTAACAGGATTCAATTTAGTCTGACATCTAAGACAGAGGACCCCTCCAGTGAGATGGATCCTCTTGATGCTTAAAAGTAAGTTATCAACCACTAATGTGGGTCCCTGTGCAGTCTGTAAATGGCTTAGTACAAGGAGAGTGCTTTATCGTCCAAATTTTGGAAGTTAATAGTCCATTTATTATTGTGCAGGCTTATTGGGGGAGTATACTCTACTATAGTGTTCACTGGGTATGAATGTATTTCCGTCAGCAGAATCAAATTACCGACACTCTGTAAGCGAATGTAATCTACACTGAATGCTGTTGGCAGTTGGTGCCGTGAACAAACGTTGTCTGTCAATTATTTGAAGGTTGATATGACTTAAAAGCTACCTAAATTGTGGTAGCTAGTATTTCTGGGTACCCAGTGAAGGTCGGAGTTCCTGTCGGAGTTAAAATTAGTGAAGAAAGTGAGCTAAATGGGAAGTTTGCTTCTAATTTACACTTAGGACTTAGAGCTGATGATTTCTATAGTATGCATGAAATGAATGCACAAAGTGTGAAATTTTTTAGTTTGAACGAGGAACAGAGATAAAAAGTTCAGATTTTCGTCAAAACTTGACAGAAATAGAAAAAATCTAAATTTAAGTTGCCTGGGCTAGAGGGCTAGAAATAAGTTAATTTGTTTCCGGAATAGATTTGCCCTGTTAAAAGTTCGAGTTCTGACACCCAGTTTGAAGAATCTGGTACTTATGCATCAGTCTAGATACAAACTTATCTTTGGTAGAGCATCTTGAGATAAAAAAAACACAGATTAGGTGTCTGCCTCCGTTCAGGCACCAAACGGTAGGTCTACTGAATAATCCTAACGCTGTTAACCCCTTCCTGTTCTAAATTTAGGCCCGGAGCCACTTTGACCGGGAGACTAAGAACTTTATTTGATAAATATCGAGCCTGGCTAAATGGCGGAGATCTTCATAGAAGTACTCCCATAGTGTTATCCTTCTCAACATTGATAAGGTAGGAAAGGTAAGTTATTGTTTCGTTCTCCTCCTCACTTGTACAGCTTCCACAGAAATCGTTGGAGGGTACTCCTATTCAAACACCATGCCTACTAGTAGTATTTGTGAAATATTTATAGACAAAAGTCTTTTAGTTCTCTTCAAATCTAGATGTGCTTCGACGAAAGACAGCTTCTGATACTATTTCAACTTTCGGTTTGCTATTTTTCTGGCTTCAATATCAAAGCAGAACTTTATTGGTTCTATAGAATCAGAAAGTTCCCCCTATTTTCAGAAAGTTTGACCGCCATGCAGTTGCCCAGAACGTGTCTCGTGCCCTATTATCCAGCACAGGGATACGTTTCATCTGTCAGCAATTACATTTAGAGTTCTGCGTCATTGTTTTACTAACTCGGATCTTATTGTCGATGATTTCAAGACTTTTGTCGCTGCCCAACTATCTATTATATATTTATATAGTACAATACATAGTACTGCCCTCTACCGCCTGAAATACACTACAGTGATCCGACAGTTTGATAATGATTACATCAGATGCACTGGAGAAAACTCCTACTCCGTACCAAACGCTGTTTCATATTCATCTGTGTATATTTTTATCACAAATTCATTCAGAACCCCTCAGATTCCCAAACGTTTCTGCTAGGAATTCGGATTGCATCTGGAGGATTCCCTTAGCTCTAGTGCTGCTTTAACTCCAATAAATATCAACAGGTAGCAAGTGGATTATCGTCTCAAGCGTAGTGGTTGGAGTTATTTTGAAAAGGCTCGTTATGCAGACGCGTAGCTCAGTGGTTGAGTACGCGTTCACTGCGGGGGAGGTTTAAGGTTTTGATTCAAGGAAAAAAAGATTTAAACACCCGAGAATAAAAATTGTCATGAGAAGCTTCTTTACATCGAAAAAAAAAAAAAATTACCCTTCGGTAAGGACACAAAACTATAGGTCCGAAGCATTAGCCCAGAGCATAACGCGAATCGCTGCGAGAAGAAAGGCCAGGCCATGGCTAATACATGATGGGACTATTACCCAAGATGTACGAGTATGATAACCTGTGAACTCTTTCTAGAAGATCAGTGTTACTTTTTTGTCTAGTGCTGTTCAGGATGTGTCTCACTAATGCCGTATAAATCCAGTGGACTACTTTAGGCTGACGGGCCCATTCCCTCCAGTAATAAAATAAGGCAACCGAAGCTTTCCTAACACAATCTTATATTTTCAGTTTTGAACTGAGTTTCTTGTCGAAAATAATCATAAAGTACTTTGCTTGATCTCCAAATTGAAGTTCCGTGCCACTTAGCATCGTAGGGATGTTACATGGTGATATCTTGTTAATAAAATCATTTCGGTCTTTGCGATGTTAACTGAGAGATCATATATTAGGCTATAACACTGTGATATTCTTTTCTTAGTAAATCTAAAGCCAGCAATACTCTCTGGCGACTGTGTAGACTGTTTACTAGATCCTGGTGATTAAGTCTTTACAGTGCTCGTTGACTAATTGGTAGTGTATTTGCCAGAACAGCAGTGTAATCGCGATTGCCTTTCGGAGCTTGGCAAATGGGACGTTCCTACATCCACGAGTATACATAGATTCGCTTTTCCTGAGAGAAGTTTGCAAAAAAAAAATGGTTCTGTATAAACATGGAAAGCAATTTTCAGTAAAGTTTCTGCATTGAGCAAGAATTCAAGTACATAATTCCAGACCGCTCGGCTGTACTGTTTTTTTTTTTTATCAAAACTATCTTTTATACAGACGTGTGTGCAATGGCGGAGCTATCTTGAGCCATAATCTATTCAGAGAAAAATCGGTCCCATTCCATTGGTCTTTCAGGTAGAAGTATATATTATGCTATCGCTAGCACAGCGCATATATCGCTGAAGAATAAATTTAAGGACAAATCCATTTACTAAGTCAAAAGCCTTTATACTTTGTTACTTCCCGCCAATTTGGCAGTACAAATACGATTTTTAAAGGAATTTAAGTCTCCATCTAAACCACTTGGGCAACTTCGTTCGACTCTTTGTCTTCTTAGTTCATAAAACGGATTAAAAGTAATCCAAGGACTGTTTATATACACGAGAGCATGTGTTCCCCATTATTGACAGTTTAAATCGCATGATTTCACCCCGAAGTACAAAGTATCTTTCGTCTTTCATTTTCCAATCTTTGACATATGTTTGTTTTCCTCTTGTTGGTCATTATTTCCTCCCAAAAAAAGAAAAGATATGTACGTTTCCATTTAATCCGCTTACCCGGGAGCATAATGTTTCCTTAGGGGCGAAAGAAAGAACTCTGTCTCTCAAATGGATTTTATGTGAACTAAACTTCAGGGCAAGCACGAGTAGAAGTACGAGTATCCTTAATAAAAAATTGTTTAAAATAAAATCAAATACTCATACCCGGTCAACTACCCAAAGTTAATGCTTATCATGAGCTTCTCATGTGGTAGGTACACGTGTTTACATGTGGGCTTTGCCTGACTTCGGAATGTCATACACAGAAGGCGGGATTTTAACAAAATTCTTGTCGAATACTCTTTTGATTCAAGGCTTCAAGGAACTTCACTTATAAAGCTCTGTACAGGCAGTTCCATAAACTTTATTTATAAAAAAAAAAGATACTCGTACATGTGTATACTGTTGTTTATTGTATTTAGAACCATATGCACACAGATACTGACAAATATCCTTTTGCAAAGTGTACTCGTATATACAATACCTATTTGATGGGGGAGAAACAAAAAAAAAAAAAGGAATCTCAAGACAAACGAGGGTGTACTTAAGACGAGGCAAACATACGACAGTTAAATAAGAACAAGGCGAAGATGAACACGAGAAAAGTATTAAATCGATGTCACTATATCACGATGCTGAATACGAAGAATCCTCGAACGCATTCAAGTGGATAGAAGAAGGATACTCGTAAGGCCCCATTCTCTTTTCGGGAAGATGTTCATAGTAAGTGCTAATGTTGATGCGGTCTTCTTTTTTTTTTTCTATTTGTTGTTGTATTATTGAGAAACAATACACAAGTGGAAAAGTGTGTTAATTCCAATGCGGATGGGGGGGAGGGGGGGATGCTTTCATACGCCGCCTAGCACATAGTAGTGCGGTCAAATAATCATAATAATAACAATAATTGTGTATGTGTTGTTTTATAGTTGGCCATAAATTTCTTGTGTGCATGTGAGTGTGTGTACGGAGTATATCCGAGTGTTTATGCCCGAGGCGGTTTCAAGCGAGTGGTTCTTTGCTTTCTATGGATTCTACTTGTGATTTTATATTCAGTTTTATTGATGTGTCCTTGCTTTGATTGCCATAGGATAAAGTGCGGTGTAAAGTTGTTCAAGAGGCTATTCAAGTACTTGTGTACTTTTGAGTACGGTATAGGCTTCCTTGGGAGTTTGTTTAAAGTTTTACTTTACAACTTGCCAGACTACGTAATTTGTCCTTTTATATAAGAGGTTTTGTTGGGAAGGACTTTTTTAAATCTTGAGGGTATCAAAAGTTAATGTGAATGAATGAATGAATTTCAAAACTAGACTCATCAGCAGTGGTGGGTGAATTATGGTACTTGAGTTAGTTGAGCTAAAATCACATAACTTAAAATGTAATGTTGATTCGTTTGCTGCATTATTCTGAAAAAAGGACTATTAAGTCTCATCAACATATGAAGTTGTTGTCCTATTCTGCAAATGGAAAAATTCTCTGGTAAATTTCCAAGCGAATCGGCAAGTTCATTTAGTTGGCTTGTAAATTCAATTTTGATGCAAAATTGTCTGCATCGACTGTTTGTTAATACACATTCCAGTCTTTGTATTCAATATCTTGCATCCGAACTGTACGAGTAGAATTTTAATGATAAGGCCATCTTTCAATTGTACCAAGCTCGGCAAAACTGTTAAGCAGTCTCATTATGGTCCATCTGCTCAGAACAGTGCCACCAAACTCGCGTCTAAACTTTCATTAGACGAAAACTATGGACTCTAAGCGATAATAGCAGCGCACTATCCAAATTCTGGTTACTTACTTACTTACTTACGTCCTGTAACCCCTTGTGGGTCCTAGGGCCTCTACAACGCCTACGCGCCATCGTGTGCGACTTCTGGAAATGTGCCTCAGCTCTCCCCAACTCTTTCCCAGTTGCCGTGCTTCCTTCTCAACTGTTCTGCGCCACGTACTCCTAGGACCGCCGCGTATCCTGCCATGCTGGGTTAGCGGGTTCCATTGCATCGCTTGGTTAGCTATGGACCTGTCACCCTTTCGGAGAGTGTGACCGATCCGCTGCCACTTTCGTCGTCGTATGGTTGTGCCTATAGGTTCATGGCCCGTTCTCTGATAAAACTGTTCGTTAGAGATACGGTTTGGCCAGAATATCCTTAAGATGTAACGTAGACACCTATTGACAAACTTTTGCAGCTTCCTCGTGATAGTGACGGTCACTCTCCAGGTACCACATCCATATAGCAACACGGATTCAAGGTTGGAACGGAACAGTCGTAGCTTGGTGTTTAAGCTAAATGCATTACTTCGCCAAACTATGGATAGCAGATTTTGCTTTACCTATTCGGCTGGCTATATCCAGTTCGGTTCCTCCATCGGTTGAGACAATACTCCCTAGGTATTGGAAACACTCTACTCTCTCAACCGTTTGTCCTGCAATGCATATATGAGTTGATGAGTTTGGTCCTAGGCTGATCATTTTTGTTTTTTCCGAGTTAATTTTCAGCCCAACGACGTCTGCTCCCTCTCCACATTTGCTGTCATTTGGTGAAGGTCCATTATTCTGTGAGACAGTAGGCATACATAGTCGGCGTAGTCGAGGTGTTTGAGTTCAGATGTGAGAGTCCATCGAATTCCTCCATTTCCTGTTGATAAGGCCGCATTCAGCACATCGCTAATCACCAATAAAAACAATATTGGTGAAAGTATGCAGCCTTGCCGAACCCCACTTTGGACTTCGAATTCCTCAGGCAGCCTTCCTCTGTGCAAAACGTGACATGTGGACCCATCATATGTAGCCTTGATAATTGCTATTAATTTATCCGGAATGCCTCTCCTGCGCAAAGCACGCCAAATAAATTCCCGATTGTCGCCTTTCAAAATCGATGAACAACAGGTGAAGTGGTGATCGATATTCAACACATTGCTCGATGATAATCCGCAGGGTGTTGATGTGGTCGACACAGGAGGATCCAGAGCGGAAACCTGCTTGTTCAGCGTCGAGTGTGTCTTCAAGGTGTTCTTTGATTCGCTCCAGGATGATTCTAGCTATTATCTTGGCCACAGCAGGCAACACGCAGATACCTCTCCAGTTTTCGCACTGCATTAGGTTGCCTTTTTTAGGGAGCTTGACAATCATTCCCTTTTTCCACTCATCTGGAAAACTCTCGGCTTCCCATGTTCTCCCGACAAGTGGAAACAGTAGCTCTGCCGATGCTGTTGGCGCAGCTTGAAAAAGCTCCGCGGGTATGCCGTCAAGTCCTACCGCCTTATTAGTTTTCAGAGCTTTGATTGCGGTAATAATCTCCTCTTTACTGGGGGTTGTGGTGCGAATTCGAGAACTTCTTTCTACGGACACTTCAGTCTGACTTGGGTGCATATTGCTGGCGAATACTCGGTTTAGAACCGAAGCAAAATGCTCCTTCCATCTTTTCAGTTGATCCTCATCCGATATTAGCAACGAACCGTCTAAGCCGTTCACTGGGTGTTGAGTAGAGCTTCGGCCACCTATAAGCTTTAGTGATTCTATAAACGGTTCTGCTGTCGCACCTCGCTGCTGCTTCTTCTGCTTCCGTAGCCAGCGCATTGATGTACTTGCGCTTGTCACGTCTCACGCTACGCTGTACTTCCCTCATCTTCATGCGATATAGGGACTCAAGCTCGATCCTCCCTGCTGCTGGAGTTGCTGCAATTCGAGCTCTTAGCTGTTTTCGTTTGTTGATCCTTCTCCAGGTATCCTCGGAAAGCCACGCCCTATGGTTTCCCTGCGATCGACCGACAATCCTTTCAGCACCTGATGTGAAAACAGTTTTCTCAGCGCACCAATAGTCTTGGATGGTGGCGGGCAGGGAGCTGCTGATTGTTTCCAGTCTACGTGAGAGATGGCCCCTTAATTCTTGGCGCACTGTGGGAACTCTCAGTCAACACAATCAATTATTATGCTATGATGTGACATTTATCTCGATTTTTTTTTTTAAATAAAAATTGTCACTCACTTAAATTTATTGCACATTGTTAGCTTAAGTCAAACAAATTATTTCTAGAGATGAGAATAATGGATAAAATGAAAAAGAAATGAGAATATCGCTACCCGCATTGATTAGAAAAATCGCAACTTGAAACAATTTGTGACTGGGCTTAATGATTTATTTTTCACAGTGGTACTCGTATCTTGAATAAGATGAGTTTTGATTCACACTCAATTATGTGCCTATATTTATTGTTATAATTACGTATTATGAATTTAAATCAATGAAATTGGAATACCAAATTAAATAGAATTTTCTTTACTTACAGGTATGATCGGTGTTCAAAAAGTTAACCTAACCTGGTAAATATGATCACCTTAATGCGAAAATACTCGTAGATATTCATAAGTACTTGCAAGTCGAAGTTTTAAAATACGATTTTTTAATATTTTTTATTAACCGATTATTTGGTTTATAACGGTTATGCCGATTCAGCCATATTTTGCATAAAATTTTGACACATTTCGGGTGTCATTTCACCAATTTTTTGAATAATGCTGTCCTTTAGCATCGGGATTGTGGTTGGCTTACTGCCATAGACGTTGCCCTTCAAGTACCCTCTAGGAAAGAAGTAGAGAGTGGTCAAATCACAGGATTGATTCGATATCATCTGTGTTTGACATTATGCGGCCGGGAAAAATTTTTCGCAAAATATCCATCGTATCGTAAGCTATATGTGATCTGTCACCGTCTTGTTGGAACCACCTAGCCCCAATCACGACAGCGATCATCAGTAATTCTTACAGCATTGCCTCTTGCGTCGTCAAAAAACTGTGGCCGAATATGCCGCCGTAATTCTATGAGGGCGTAAAAGTCGTTCAATCGAGGATCGAGCCAGATAACTAGAAATGAGCTTCGTCACTTGTGATGACTTTTTCACAAAAATTGATGTCGTCAATATGAAGCTTCAAAACCTTTTTGTACCACTCTCGCCGGCGCATATGTTCAATTTCCATTAGTTCTTTAGTCAGTTGAATTTTACACGTCTACCAATGAAAATCTTTCTTGATTATTTTATACAAACTTGCCGGAGATATTCCAAATTCTTGTGCCCGGCATCTTACGGAGGTGCCCGGACTTACTATAATATTGTCTATCACTGCAGTAATATTTTGTGCCGATCATATGTTACGAACTCGGCCGGACTTTACTTTATCTGGCAAGTTTATACTGTGCCTCAAAGTTATTTATTATACGCTGAATGGTTGACACATGTCTACGTGGGCTATGTTGTATAGGCAAATTTCGTTCTATTGCAAGAAAAGTTCCCCGCCCGTTTAATTTCGAGTTTTGACGACTTCAATTGGCCGCTAAGATCATGTGATCTGATCCCGTTGGATTTATTTTTGTGGAGTTGTGCTAAAGATCGTTTCTATGCAGACGATCCCCAAACTTTGGAGCATTTGAAATCCAACATTGGTGTAGATATGGCCGCAATACAGCCAGAACTGTGCCGAAAAGTCATCGAAAATTACATTACAAGAATTGAAGTTTGCAAAAACTCCCGCGGCGGCTATTTAACCGATGCTGTATTCCACACAAAATGGCATACTTCAGAATTTAAAACAGTAAACAAATTTCACTAAAATCTTTAATACTTTTTATTTTATTTTAAATTTAAAATCTTGAAGCAGGAAATGAACACTCCTATATAAGGCTTTACTCGAAACTTAAATTTCATCGAAATCCGTTACGTGGTTCTTGAGTTAGCTGTATATGAGAAAGATGATTCAAATCTATTAAAGTCCTTCACATACCTTACTCCCACTTCATTCTGTTTAGATAATACTCAGCCGTAGCTACTAAGGGTGGGCCTAAACCCAAAACCCAATTTTCATTAAAATCCGTTCAGATATTCTTGAGTTAGGCGGTATAGAAACGACGAAATAAACATTTTTGAAATAACAAACCCGGCAGAAGCATAGCTGCATCACTGCTCTCTTAAAAGCTACGGATGATATTCGCGTTGTTATTGATAAAGCCGACGTTACATTTTTAACTGTACTTGATTTTTCCAAGGCTTCCACTTACAGTTGGTACGAAAATTAGAAAGCATATACCGCTTCTCTCCTGTAGCTGCGAAACTTATAGCTTCTTATCTCGCAGAAAGGAAACAAGCAGTAGCATTAAAAAACCAAATATCCGAATTTGCAAATGTATCAACAGGAGTGCTACAAGGGTCAATCCTAGGTTCCTTGTTGTTTTCAATTTTATTAATGACCTTCCGCTGTCGGTTAAAAATAGTTTTGTACAAATGTATGCTGATGACATACAAATTTATTTAAGCTGTAAGCTGGGCCTAATTGATGATGGAGCGGAAAGATTGAATGAGGACCTCAAGCAGGTATCACTTTGGGCAGAAAGAAATACATTACAGTTGAATCCACTTAAATCAAAGTGTTTAGCTATATCTGGGAACTTCTGAAATCGAGTACATTGACAAAGCAAAAAATTTAGGTATATGGTTTAACCGAACTCTCACTTGGGATAATCACATTAAGTCAATTATTGGTAAGGTGTATGGCTGTCTAAGGAACTTATCTCAATCTCAATATTTTACGCCACAAAATACAAGACTGATGCTTGCTAAGACCTTAATTCTTCCACTAATTACTTATGGGTTCCAAATATTCTGTAGCCCGAGCGCCGAAATGAAAAGCAGATATGACCACGTCTCCTTCTTTCGAAACAAAATTCTTGGCTGTACTTTGGAAGCTTACTTGGATTACTTAGTCATAATTTATTTGCACAAAATCATTATTACTAAACAACCACCATACCTACATGAAAAAATACATCTTTTGGGGTCATCTCGCTCTCTCTCTATTTTGCAACCTAATTTTTCATGTCTAACTTCTGAACGTCAATTTTTCATTCATGCCGTCCGCCTGTGGAATGCATTGCCTCTAAGCATCAGAAGACTGCACAATACTGATCGGTTTGATAACTATCTACTTCTTTATATGTCTAATAGGTAAAATTATAAAATTAACTTGAATTTCATTTGAAATTTTGTATACGACTTTGTCTGCAAATACATAAATAAGTACATTATTATATTATATATTAAAATTAACACCATTGATTTATATATAAATAAAATTAGTTATTGTTTCTCTGTTTTTTTCATACTCCATTAGTAATAAAATTAATTTTAATTACACTTTTACTAATGTAAAGATTGTAACAGTCTAATGTAAAAGATACAAAGTTTATAATAAATACAAAATACAAAAAAATACAAAAAGAGAGGCGCGAGGCCAGTTATCTTAACTTTTACGCAATCCTGGCAGTATGAGAATTTCCTAAATTACGAGTATGAATGGGTTTGGTTTTTGGTCTATTTTTCGGGTAACATTGCTACTGTAAAAAACACAGTTTTTCGTTTTGATAACTTTAAAAACACGATGATAAATTTCATCTCAAAGTCTTAATGAAACTAACAGTTGAGGTTCCTTAAGTTTTTGTAAATATTATTATTTTTTTTTTTAATTTTAATGTATCGCTGAATCCAATGGATAATTTCTGATGAAATTTGTCAGATTAGTCCAATATTTTAATAATTATAGAATTAAAAATATCTCAAGGACATGCTTACTCAATCCCGTTGTGCACTTTATTTAGTTTTATTCACATTGATGCATGTATGACTCATTACATCCCACAGTATTGAAAAATGCGCTGTGTCCATAATTGTTCCAATTTAGACTGTTTTTAATGTATCTTTATCCAGCGGACAGTTTCTGGATCAGTGGGAGATAGCATATATATCCCCATTTCATAAAAAAAGTGTTAGACATGTCGTTGAGAGTTACAGACACTTGTGCAAACTTTCATCGATACCAAAATTAAAAGTGAAATTTTTGAGTGTGAAGCAGCATATATTTCGACATTAGAAAAACTTGGTTTTCATTCTAACATACTGTAATGGCTAGCTTCAGACATTGTTAACAGACAATTTCGGGCTAAAGCTAATGAGCAATGAGACGTGTTTATTGCGACATCTGGTGTTCCTCAGGGTAGCCACCTACGCCCATAATTCTTTACTATGTTTGTTAATGAAATCCCTTCACTCCTTTTAGAAAGCATATGTCTATTATATGAAGATGCTGATTTTTTTCAGAATCAAATATACTCTCTTGAGTGTTGATGCAAAGTTAACCAATTAGAACTTGGTTTACCTAAATGTAAAGTTGTTTCAGTGTGCAGATTGAAAACATGCTTACTTTATCCATACGTTGTGAATAATAATCGTGTTAAAGAAGTGAAAGATCTCGGAGTAATGTTCGACAATAAAATTTGTTTCAATCTATGTATTGATCTTATTGTCTTGAAGTCATACCCTATGCTTGCTTTCAATAAAAAAAAAAAAAAAAACACAAAACAATTTGGAAATCCATACACTCTTAAAGCACGTTACTGCTATTAATTCGATTGAAATTGGAATATTGTTGTGTAATCTGAGATTCAAATTATGCTGTTTACTCTTCCAGAATTGAACGAATCCAAAAATCGTTCATTCATTTTGCTTTGCTTAGGTTAAATAGAGATGACGTACTTCCACCTTATAAATCCTGTGGTCCGTTAATAGATCTGCAAACTCTTTTCATCAGAAGAAATATATCACTACTTTCCTTGAGTAATGTAGTCACTAATCGAGTAAAATGCGATGAACTTCTTTCTTTTTTACCCTTTAACGCAGCCTTAAAAGCTTTTGCGGGAACCAGCTCTTTTTAACTCTGCTGTCTATAGTACAAACTACGAAGCACCAGAAACTATCACAAGTTGCATTAATTTATATACGCTGACCAGATAAGAACGATAGGAAAAGAAATTCAAATAAAATAACAATGGTGTGAGATATCAAATTGATTTTGGCTTTATTTTGAAGCTACATTCATGCCATTACGTATCGAATAGCACATAATTTAAATGGCCGCCACGGCTTCTCTGGCAGTGCTTCACGCGATCGGTCCAATTTTTGTTGACTCGGTCAAATATGTGCGGCATTATTCCGGCAATAGCGTCTCGAATATTGGCCCCGAGCTTGTCCAAAGTGGTTGACTTGTTGGCGTAGACGACTAATGACTTGACGTAGCCCCAATTGATGAACCCTCGCCGTGAGATGATCCAGTCGCCAAATTTCTCCTTCACCACTTCGAGCATCGCTTAGCTTGTATGCCATGTAGCGCCATCTTGTAAGAACCACAGCTCCGATATATCGTTGTTGTCGAGCTCAGGCCACAGAAAGTCGGTTAAGATCGCTCTATACCGAAGACCATTTTCAGCGCCCAATTAGCGAACTTATGGCATTGTTTATGGTCGTTCGGCTTCAATTCTTGCGTCAGCACAATTTTATACGGATGTAGGCTCAAATCCAACCACAAAATAAGTCTGGTTGGCTCTCTGGCGATGCCCAATTCAGCTAATCGGCGCCAAATCGACATTCCTTCACTTCGCACCGATCTCTGTTTGGTTGGTGGCTTCAGGTCCAAAAGAGTGTACTGTTGCTGAAACATAACGATTGGAAAAACTTTCAGAGGTATCTGGTCACCCTTTATAATTTAGTAGTAACTAATTACTTAGATTTGACATTATATCGCGATTGGTTAAAACGAATTGTACTTGAAATATTGAAATCCAAATATACGAGTACGAGTATGTATGAAAATTTTAAATTGTATCCGTTACAATATATTCGATATTTTCTGGACCTTGCGACCGCTTAGAATCACCTGAAATTTTGTATATCGAACTGTTTTTTTTGAGGGCACTGGCGGAGTAACTTGCCGTCAGAGGTCCAGACCCTCTCGCACTGTCGGAACTCTACAGGCGATCAAAGCTGTCAAAGCCAGGATTAATCAGAAACCTCTGCGAAAGCAACAAGTTTTGCTACGAGAACTAAAGATATTGCAGAAATCCATGTCTCGCATTATTAAACAATATTCGAACTCAACGCATATGAAAGACACACTGGCCACTTGAAGCAAAAGCGGAATAAAAGATCGAAAGCTCTACACCGCCGATATGCTCAGAATAGTCACAGAACAAGATAAAAAAATGTTTACTATAGAGGAATCGTTCAATAAGCCAAATGAATGAGAGTTTCACCCAAAGAACTCACTCATAATGCAAAAACAACACAAGGGTAGTTCCAAAGCAATGTACCGGACTTCAGACGATTGGCCGACAGATGGCTTGTTCTACTCGACACTCAAATATTGAGTTCTTGGACAATTTGCAGTGGACAATTTGCAGTGGACAATTTTCCAATAGTCGAGGTGCGTGCTGCGATCGATTAGTAGGCAAATGGACTCAAGTCCTGCATAAATGCAATTGGCGGCTATTTTGAATAAATTGTTTCCTAAATAATTCATTAAAGTTTTACAGGAAAAAAATAATCAAAAAAATACTTTTCCGTTTTTTATTTTATTATCAAAAATGCGTGTACCAGTATTTATGACTTGACTAGGTACAACTTAAAAATTTATTAAATTTTAGAACTTTGGAGGATATGCATTGTCTTCCCCAAGGTTCGGTAAAAGTTTAATCCGTTGATGTTGCTTAGTTTTCCCCCGTGGATGTGAAGAAGAAAATAAAGCAAAAAAAAAAATTAAATCAATACACTACACATTTGCACGCAATCTACAGAAAGATAATAAACTCATCCCTAGTGATTTCTCACAGATACACTCGTACATTATCTAGCGCTGTGTTATTTCATTTTTCATTGCCGACGTCCTTCTTGAAAGCACTATTATAAGTGCATGGGCGTGGGGCATATGTGAGCCATATGGATAGGTACATATAGCATGACACAGGATCTACATAGTATGTGTGTATACCGGTGTGATAGAGCACTTTGCGTGATTGCTAGAATAAATTTTCTACTCTCTCCTGTAATCGGTGGCGACGAATACAACGCCACATAAGGTGGTGATGGTAGTTGTGGGGATAAATAGTCCTACTTGGTTGGGGGGGTGGGGGGTGATTCAACAAGTGGCATATATAATACTTTCTTCATACTTTTGATCTCGATTACATTCAGCCCAAGTTGCCACTTATCACGAAAGCAAAGGAGCATAGGAGAAAGGAAAAAAGAAAAAAAAAAAAAAACTAAATGGGCGCAAGAACAGTTTTTCTTCTAATTGAACTTATTAACTTGAGAGTGCAAAGGAACAAAAAAAAAAAAAAAAGAAGAAATAAATTGAAAGACGAAAGCATAATCCTTCCTTCATACAGAATGGTGAGCAAGTTCTAAGTACACTTCCATATGCTACAACAGGGTCGCAAGAGCCCGAGATAAAATATTTTCTTTTTTTTTATTGCCTCTCTTCTCCATTTATGTGGATATAGGTATCTAAGTTTCAGCTTCTCGGATACTCTTGCTTGGAAAGCATATCTTTATTTTAATTGAAACTCCAATTAGGAAGAGGTTTACTGTGGTAAAAGTGCTTCCAATGGAGTGCACTGTACGTGCATAGGTGGTATGTGCGTTAATGTGAAATACTTTATCCTTATTAAGGATTTAAAGAAATAGGTTTTAAGCGGAACATATTTTAATGAATTTTTACGGAGAGTGTGCCGTGAATTATAAGTAGAAATGGTTGAAATAGTGACGTGTCACTTATAGCTACGTTAAAGTCACATCATGGTGCAGTTATTAGAAATAATGAACTGGGTAAGGGCCATCAGAAACGCATAGAATTGTGCAAAGAATGCGTGTATTGCGAATTTACGTATTTCTTTTTGAATGCTTCTACTGGTCCAGTGAGTTCAGTGCAAAACTGTAGCTTATAAGGTATAAGTAAGGTATAAATATATACCTATAGTTGAGAGAGTACAACACAAACTGCTCATTAGTCACATCGACTAGTTGTAGTGTGTTTTAACAGGAGCACTGAGATCAACACTAGAAACAGGGTTAGAAAAAATGCTTCACCTTCTTCCTTTGCAGGAATACATAAAAGGCCTGCCAGACAATAGTTGCTCGATAGCACTGATAATAAGATTGTGGATGATATTATATGATATGGTGCTCCTAGATTTGTCCAAGGCTTTCGATTCTGTTTTGCATAGTATCCTCCCAAATAAGCTGAAACCCAACTTCTTTTTTGATCGCAGTGCTTTGTATTTGATTCAAAGGTACTAACAATCAGTTATCTGGTTTTCTCCCACCTTAGGCTGGTGTTCCCCAGGGATCAATCCTAGGCCCCCTGTTATTTCCTATGTTTATCAACGGCCTCCCTAATGTCTTAGAGCACTGTAGGTCTCATATGTACGCTGCTGATGTGCAGCTTTATTTACGTTACCCCGCGGACCTAGCGAGCGTCCTTCTCTGGTCAAAACAAAATCAGCTGAGGCTGAACACTGGCAAAAGTCAAGCTATTGCTGTAGGTAGGAATGCTATGGATAACTCATGTTTTCCAACAGTCGAGTTAGATAGCACTAATGTTGATAAGGTGAAGAAGTTAGGCATTATATTAAACCAAACCCTTACATGGGATGATCAGATGTCCTTCACATTGGGTAAAATGTATGGAGCTTTACGTGTTCTCCACTTAGCTGGAAGCTGCCTGCCAACTAAGGTGAAACTAATATTAGCAAAAACACTCGTCCTGCCGATCTTGCTCTACGGAGCTGTGTTTCCTGTTGCCTCGACAGCGTCAGTCAGCGAAAATTGAAAGTTGTTTTTAATAATATCACCCGTTTTATCTATGGCTTGTGCAGATATGACCACGTCTCAGACTACACAAACACGGTTCTTTCCATGCCCCTGCAAAAGTACTTAGACCTTGTTTTCATTTAAATTACGACAAATAAAAACACCTCAATATCTCTTCGATAAGCTGGTACCCGAGACATCGTAAAGAAGCAGAATTCTAATTGTTCCCACGTTTAGATACTCGTATGAAGTTTCTAATCGGCAATTCTCTGTATATGCTACTGGTTTATGGAATTCACTGCCAGGCAATTTGAGGAGGATGAGCAACGGCGGTGAATTTGGAAATAATCTGGAAGGTTGTTGCTTTTTTTTTAAATAGGAGTGTGGCCACGCCCAAATGGCGTGTAGGCACTGGGACCAGAGATATCTATTGTGCCAGAGACCACTTTTTAGGGCAGCAGTACTTCAACTTTCCTTATGAAAGCTATAATTACGGCTGCGGAGGAGTTCCTTAGGTCTAATGAAGATATTATCTCCTTAAAAAGAAGTTTCTCCTTCTCCTACATAGAGCTACACACTCACATAGTATGTGTTCTGTAGTTTCGTTCTTTTCTAGGCAGAGGAGGTAGGTAATATTCCCTGAAATTCTTATTTTATTTAGGTGGTAGAGTAATTGGCAGTGACCAGTAAGGAAGCTCACAAGCCTTCTTATGTCATTTCTGCTATATTTTGGGATATCAGCTGCCTTTTTTGGAAGGGTTGGACAGCTGTTTTAGCTTGTCTCAGGCCTTGGGAGTTATTCCAGTGGGAATTGTTCCCAATTGTTTAAGGTTAGTCTCAAGGCAGAATCAGATATTCCGCACGGTTCAGGTCCAATGAATAATTCAGAGGACCCTTTTCTGGCTAGCAGATCTGCAGTTTTATTGCCGTCAACGCCAACATGACTCGGTACACAGCACAATTTTACTTTATTGTATCGGGTCAAATTTTGTAAACTGTCGAAGCAGCTTAGAACTGATTCTGAACTGATCAGGTGGGAGTTCAGTGCTTTAAGCGCCGCTTGGCTGTCGGTGAGTATGTGTATAGCGGCACCTTTGATTCCTGATTGCAAGATTATGTTTGCACAGGTCTCAATAGTGTAAAGCTTGGCCGGGAAAACACTAGCACTCTCTCCAAGTGATTTTGCAATCTTATAATTGGGTCCATACACACCGGCGCCAACTCCTGAATCCGTTTTTGATCCATTGGTATACCAAACGATTCCTTTTGGATCAAGCAACGGTCCGCCATTACTCCATATATCACGATTTGGGATCTCAATCTCAAACCTTCTACCAAAGTGTGATTTGGGCGTAAAGTCAGAAACCATGCTGAGCATATCTAGCTCGGGGAAGTCGGTTAATAGATCCATGAGATCCACATGATCTGTTAGCATCCGACTTTCGAAGATTAACTGCACTGCTGATTGCCACTTTTTTGATGAAAATGTGTAACGGAGTAAGTCATCGGACTTACGATGGCTTCTATGGCTGTTGTGAGACATGCGTGCATAGTACCTGTAATTCCGAGGCAAGCTAATCTTTGAAGTTTGCTGAGTTTGCTGATGGTTGTGACTTCCTTGGTTTTCGTCCACCAGACAACGGACGCGTATGTAAGGATGGGTCTTACCACCATGGTATATAACAAGAATATGACCTATGGGGACAGACTCCCAGTTTTGCCATACATACGGCGACAGATTCACATGGCAGTGGTTGCCTTGGCATGGAAGTTCTTATCCAGAATAATTCCTAGATATTTTACCTCGTCGGAAAAATTAATGGTTGTAGCATTTAGAGTCACTGAACCAATGTTCAGTGTTCTTCTTCTTGTAAACGGTACGACTGCCTTGCTGGGGTTTATCGATAAGCCCTCGCCAGCACACCAGTCCGAGTGCCTTTTGCGAAGCTTCACCTCGGTACCCTTGTAGGATTGAGCACTAGAGACCCCGTCTTTTAAGGTATGGTTGAATCGCCTCCTTGCAGCCAAAGTTAGTTTAATGAATCCGCTGGTGGTTATTAACAATTTCTCGACACCAACTTCAACGGCAGTGCAACCGGATTGAACCGAGTGTTCGTCCGAGAGCATGCTAGATGATTCTTCGCAGAGAGTGTCTGAATCAGAGTCTAGATGGGAGAACAGATCCACTTCATTTCGTCCCTTATATAATACAATACAATACAATACAATACAATACAATACAATACAATACAATACGATACAATACAATACAATACAATACAATACAATACAATACAATACAATACAATACAATACAATACAATACAATACAATACAATACAATACAATACAATACAATACAATACAATACAATACAATACAATACAATACAATACAATACAATACAATACAATACAATACAATACAATAAAATACAATACAATACAATACAATACAATACAATACAATACTCTTGTATTGTGCCTAACTCGTCTTATAACATCCAGTCCTTGGAAACAGAGTTCCCACGGTCACGCATCTATACCTAATAGATATGAAATTGTTAACCCCAACAAGAACTCGGACTATGTTATTCCATACTAGGATTTCAATAAGAATTACTCCACCTTTATTCCTAAAAAAACAAGAATAGGAGACCAGCACATTAACGGGTCTAAAATGGAAACAGGAACTCGAGCATGAGTATTCTGCGAGCCCTTACAGATTAAAGACTCATACAAAATCCCAAATGAATGCAGTGTCTTTAAAACTGAAATCTTTGCCATTGACAGAGCAGCATTTACAATCCTCACAAAGAAAATAAATCCATCATGGATTACAATTTTTGTGGACAGTCAGGCAGGAATCAAGGCACTGGATAGCGAGACAATAAGATCTAGGACAGTATCTACGTGGTCAATCTCTGCTAGGTTCCCGGCCATAGTGATATAGAAGGGAATGGGATAGGAAAGGATCAGCACTAGGTACAGAATATATTCAAACACAAATAGATATCCCTATTGGTGCAGTGAAGGAGAAAATAAACCCTAGGACCAGGAAATGAACCAACACTGTTTGGTTATCAAGATATGATTGTATTATATGTCGCAGCCTATGGCCACAATTGAATGAGGGAAGAACCAAATGCTTACTAGCTGCGGGGAAAAAGGATGTCCGCATCTTGGTAGGTGCACTAACGGGACATTGCGCATTGTCCCGTGCCTTTACGCAAAAGCCTGGACATAAACTCCCCGGACTACTGCAGGAGCTGTCAAGATGAGAAAGAAAAAAGAAAATATCAAACACCTGCTCTGCGACTGCCCAAATTTCCACAACCGTCGCCTCCTCCATATGGGAAACAGACTCTTCGGAGAACTGGATGAGTTCACGCTGGTCCAAACAAGAACCAACCAATAGGCTCCCGTGTAAGCAACTTTCGAGATGCACAGCCCCCTAACCTAACTTAAACTAACTTTTTTGAATTTTTGTAACTATAAAACTTTAAAAAAATTCAAAATAGCTACAAATTTTTGCAAAACACAAAAGTCACTTTCGACCTCCACCGTGCCCTAGATACTGTTGCAACTACTCTGGTCACGATCAGATTCAGCTGAAACTCAAACCCAGATTTCGAAATGCCATCAATATCAGAAAAATGTATTGTACTTCGGAATTAGAGTTTCGCTGAGTGGTATCCACAACAATTCCAATTTCAATGGCCTATAAATTACATTAATGAAGAACCATTATATCACCGGCCAATCTAGGAACTGAGTTAACTACTGGACTGACTCTGAAGTGCCTCAAACTTTGTCCTCGCTAATTACGGTTGGAAAACTTTCCTCCATTCTAATGATTAACACTTAAAAACAATTTCCAATCAATTAGTCCTCCAGTTCATGTCAAATCGATTGCAATGGTAATTATATTTAATTTCCTGCACTTCGTCCTGCGTTAATAGCAAGCCACTACTACCAATCTGAAGAAACTTTAAATGCTACTCGAGAGGGTTTGCTTCAAAGGAAACCAATGTCCCACCGGCAATCGCGGAAAAAAAATAAAATAAATCCCACAAAACCCGGAAAATCCGCCTGCGGTGACAAAACTAAACTTTGCTCCTTGCTTCCGACAAATCACCTCCAACAAAAAAAAAAGTTCCGGCAGGACAAAAAAAAAAAAAAAAAAAAAGCGCAAATCGGCAAATAAATTTCACAGACTTAAATTTCCAAAGGGGTGTCCTTTGTATATTACCTGGCCCACAGTGCCGCGGTTGGAAACGATTATCGGATCAGGATAAGTTTGGTTGGACACTCGATTAGAAGGGTTCACATTCGTGTCGGTGTCGGTTTAGGTGATTTGTGCTCAGCAAAACGAATTTGCATAGATCCACCATTGTAATCGATTGGAGGAGTGGATCCGGGCATGCCGCCTAATTAGAAAATTACACGAAAGTGTAGCCGTGCGTTAAATTTGTCGACCGGTTGATTGGTCAATCGGTTGATTGGACTATAATGAGGCAATGATGATGGCAATTGCCTACGAGCGTCAGCGGATAATATTTAATTGGAACTAGTTGCTTACCGGTGAGATCATTAGAGGGTAGTTACGACTTAGTCATTGCTAGGGATATTCGATTTTTCTTTATTTTAACGCAGTGATAATGAGGTGTTGACACGTGGTGTAGGGTAAATAATTGAACAAAGTTAGGCAAACTTATGTGCGCACCAATATTTTGTCTTTGGGAATTAATTAGGTTTTTCGATTGGAACTCTTGGATATTTTGCACTAATTAATTCGACGAAGAACATAGGGGCATTATTATACTTATGGCCTATGTCCCTATGGCGACATACGCAATGTTTATTTGTGATAATATCTCCTCAATATGTGATCGATGTTATACTAAAGGATAAGTCAGGACAGATAAAATAGGCTAATTATCATCACGCCATGAAGGGTTTTTATGATGTTACATTTTTTTTATTACAACGACATTGATGCTATGTTTTTGGGGGATATATCAGCATAAAATAATTTCACACATATTACGTATACTTTGGCTCATACAAGGCTCACTCATGCTGTGTCGCTGTTTGCTAAGGGCTTAATTAAGAAAACTTTTCGAAGCCGTTTTTTTCGGATGTTTGCAGACGTTAGCAGGATGTTCGACCGCGAAACAACTTTTTGTTGTTGGCACACGTCGTCTATGACTGGACAATACCTAAGTCTGTTGAAAAATCGAGATGTAGAGCACACTGCAAAAGTTCGGTTTATAGAGGGTAGGCTATCTGTTGGTTTCTTTTTAAAATTGTTGTAAAAAAAAAATAAAATAGTTTACGATGGCTTGGCAGTAGCCCATCCTCTCAACCCAATTTTGCAGAATATTTTCTGTGGTTCGGGACCCTATTTTGTGCTTAAGTGCCTGAATTATTTCTGCATTGCCAGCATAACTTGGATCCTTAAAAGCACCCCACAAAGGCTTCAAATCGCAACTCCGCGGAGGCCAAGCAACATCACCTAAACAGCTGATTACACGAATATTGAACTTAGTGCGCAAATCCTAATGGAACTAGAGGTCTTCCAAGTTTATTTTCTCAATTCCAGGTAAAAAAAAATCAGTTATCATGCCTCTGTAGCACTTCTCGTTGATCGTAAAGTGGTTGCCATCTGCATCTTCGATTAAAAATGGGCCAATAATGCCACATCCCGCAAACCACTCCAAACAGTCACGCGCAGAAGATGTATTCGCTTATCTACGTTTGGAATTCTTTACATAGCCGCATAGATTAAAATACGCCTCATCCGAATAAATGATTTTTTGTGGCAAAATCGACGTCAATATCGCGCTGCCCTAAAGCCCAAACAGAGACGCGATAATGAAGCGAGTAGTCCTTTTGCTTCATTTCCTGAGTCAGTTGGACTAGTCTTTATGCATAGTTCTCCTAAGGCTAGTGTGGGTAATGTTCAGTTGCTGAAATCTGTGGCGAGTTGAGGTTCTCGGGTTTGGGAGCAAACTTTCGACAACAGCAGCAATATTCTCCACTAAACACTCAGGAAGAACACGAGGATAACTTGTGTTATGAATTAGCAGGTCAATCTCACGAACTTTGTTCACCAACTTGTGTACGGTTGGTGCATTATTTCGACCGAAATTTCTTTTCAAAATTCGCATTGTTTCGGCAAAACAGCACACACTTTGGAAATAAGTTTTCAATATTTCCTAACGTTTTTTAAACGTAAATCCATTCATTTCGTACCGCGGAGATATGATACTGTGTTTCTGTTAATTTTTTGAGCACGAAAGAGCTGTCAGTGTAATTTAAAAATAAACCAGTCGATGGCCCAGGCCTTGTTTGACGAATATGATATATTTGATAGATTAGGCCATAGTAGGTACATTTGTTCTTCAAAATATCTTTCCGGATCAATCTCTTCTTTTTCCTAATTGTGTGAGATTTTTCATTGTGTAGGGATATGCTGCACATACTGTATTCAGGAAATAGCAGTTAAAAGTGCTGCACTTTTTCAAATATCTAACTTCTTAAGTCAAGCATAGAAACGACAACTGTTCAACGCCATAGCTCGACTAGTGTAAGATAGTCAAGCAGACATCAAGGCACTTGACGCCCACGTTATTAGGCCTACAGGGTGGCTGACATTAACTGTTACTAATTCAAATAGCTGTATTTTTTTTAATTCTGAATATTATTTTGAAATTTTAGAAATTTATTCAAATTCAAGGATTTTATTAATATTTTCGATATGGCCACCTTTAGCACGAACAATTTCCTTGAGACGGTCAATATATCGTACGCTGCACGCAAGTGTGTCTGTGGAATGCGTTTCCATTCCCAGTGAAGCGCTAACTTGAACGCGTCCGTTGTTTGGTATTTTTTTAGTGCCAAACTTGGCCTTTTAAAATGCCGCAGACAGAAAAGTCTAATGGATTCGCATGGGGAGAATTCGCCATTGTGTCGAGAAAATGAAGTGCGGAACGTTTTATCGCATCCAATCTTGATTTGCTCGAGCTTTATGGGAAGGTGCAGAGTCCTGCTGGAATGTCCAGGGTCTTTGGCCGAAATGTTTGCATACCCATGGCTTCAACACAGCTTCCAAGACAGTTTCACGATAAACCATCGCGTTTATCTTAACGCCACGGTTCAAAAATACGGGCGGAGACCGACCATCGGCAGTCACTGCGGACCAAACCATCAAAAACGGTGGCGCTTGCTTCCTGGTGGCCATTCTTTGGTCGAAATTATCGTATTACCTCTCTGGCAGGTAAACTGGATCTTTTTGCTTGTTGACAAGTTGCTCAATTGGAAATGGTGCTTCATCAGAGAAGACGATGTTTGGCAATTGGCCACTTGCGTGCAAACGGATCAACTTCTTTGCTCTAACTTTTTGTTGGTCAGGTGTGAGATCGTGTACTTTTTGGAACTTTAAGGCCTTGAGCTCATTTTCCAAAATGTATTGCATCCGTTCTCTGGATATGTTTAGCTCAGAAGCCATTTTTCTTCCGCTACGCTGAGGATTTCGTTTGATTCTAGCCTTTTGCAATGCTGCCGGTTTCGTTCTAATGCGATATGGTGCGATACACAAACATTTTGTTTACTTTCAAATGTTTCAGCTCACGAACAATAGCTGGTTATGATTTTCCAGCCAAAAAAGGGCAATACTACTATTAGGTTTGAATTCCATTGTCGATAGAACAAAAATTAAACACGCGTTAAAAAAAAAAACCTTATACACGCTTGTCAACAGTGAAATGAATTAACAATTCTCAAATTTTCAGCGCTCTGTCATTCGAAGTTTGGCAGACATAGCAATAAAGTAACAGACTTCCTAACATGGCACTTAAGGAATACCTAAAAAAAATACGTGCTCTAAGGTGAACTATTTTAAGTCAGGGAACAAGACTTTCAAATATAATTGCGAGGCGTACTTTAATGAGGGAATAAGTATTAGTAGGATGGAAAATATATTACAAGATCGCAGTGCAAGACACCTTTCCCAAAAATAATAATTATAATAATACCCCGACTAAATCTTCAAGTAAATTTAAGAAGAAATCCTCCTCAAGTTTAGTAGATCACACGTAATACTTGACATAATAACAGACCACAACCTACTGGTGCTCACCTGAAAAAAAAAGAAAAAACAAACTCCTGTTTAAGTACATTAGATGCATATCCAGGCTGTGGTGATGTAGACGCAAAAGCGAAAACAGGACATTTTCCCTGCGAATAACTAAGCCTTAGCCCTCAACAACCTGGGCGAACTCTGACCAATGCCAATGAATGCTATTCTGAAACTCGGGATGCTTCCGGGAGGCCCCAGCCCAAACAAAAACTAATTAATTCCAACCATGTGTTCTTATTCTTAACAGATTTTGCATCCCACAACGGAGATTATGGTGGATCCATGGATTTAAAAATGTCGAATGTCCTAAATGAAAGTTTTTCAATTCGTCCTCATAACAGGACGTGTACCTATATGTATCACGAGATAGTAAAAGATAGTAAAAGTGGAAAAAAAAAAAAAAAAATCATTTTGTATAACCATTCATGTCGTAGATTCGCTTTTGGGCCCTAGGATATTTAATCTTCCAGGTGACATCACGTAGTATCTAGGTACTGATGCTATTTGTGGACTGCGGTTGAAAACTACAGGGTCTTCCTTTGAACTTTAACAGTTGATAGCGGCCATATTGTTGAAGCTACATCTGTCAAATTGACTGTCATTTATTCAGTCTGTTTTGCCAAATCACCATGGATGGACATAGCGTTCAACAACACGTGCAAATAATAAAATTGTTTTATCAATGTCGCCATAATCGTCCTTCCGAGTGGACTATTCACAGTGTGGTGGATAAAATTGAGTCCACTGGTTTGGTAAACGATCAACCAACACCCGTACGTCGACGAAACGCAGAATCTGCCGAAAACATCGCCACTGTCCGTGAGAGTGTGCAGGAGAATCCGAGGCAGTCGATTTCGCGTCGCTCACAAGAACTCGACCTTTCGTAGACCACAACTTGGCGAATTTTGCGTCGTGACTTAGGCCTGCACCCGTACAAAATTCAACTGACTCAGGAGCTGAAGGTAAACGACCATAGACAACGACGTGTGTTCGCTGAATGGGCTCTGGAGCAGTTGGAAACTGACCCTAATTTTCATCGAAAAATCATCTTCAGCGATGAGGCCCATTTCTGGATGAATGGGGGTACGTCAACAAACAAAATTGTCGAATTTGGGACGATACCAATCCATATGAGATCCAAAAGCGTCGAATGCATCCCGAAAAAGTCACTGTTTTGTGAGGATTTTGGGCTGGCGGCGTCATCGGTCCACATTTCTTTGAGCGTTACGTTGGCCAGGCCATCACCGTCAACGGCGAGCGCTATAGGTCGATGATTACCAACTTCTTTTGGCCTGAATTGGATCATATGGACGCGAACGACATGTGGTTTTAACAGGACGGCGCTACGTGCCACACAGCTCACGCCACATTGGAAATTCTGCACGAGCGATTCGAGGGCATGGTCATAACCCGTGGGGGTAATGTGAACTGGCCACCGAGATCTTGCGATTTGACCCCGTTAGACTTTTTCTTGTGAGGTTTTCTGAAGTCGCAGATCTATGCAAATAAGCCACAAACCACAGCGGCCCTCAAAGTCAACATAACCCATGCCATCGGTCAAATTCAGCCTGATTTATGCGAAAGAGTCATGGAAAATTGGACATTTCGGATGCGCGGCACCCAGAGAAGTCCCGACGAACATTTGAATGATGTTATATACATAATGGCATCGATAGGCCTTTCAAACGAATAAAAAATTTCGATGATATCTCACACACACTTTGTTTTATTTAAATTTAAAGATAGGAAGCGCTTAATGAAAGACCCTTTATAAATAACATTGTTTGGGTGTTTTTTGAGAATTTACACTACTCTTGTGTGAGTTTCGGTAAATTATTTAACCCCATCGGATCAACGATTAAAAACACGTCAATTAAAAATAAAATTTGATATTTGGTAAAATTCCCTAGATTTTGGTTTACACTTTGTGGTTTGATTACGCCCCTTGTGGGCATCCCAGAACGTAACTTTACACAATATTAGGTAAAAAATTGATAAAGCTTTCTACCGGGGTGGTAAAATACATTTAAATATGAGTCTAATAAAGTTTTCCGGTTTTATAAATTTTCGCTTCAAAGATAGATGCATTTCTGCTTTAGAAAAGTTAAGTCCGTCCTGCCTCAAATTTTGGCCAGAGCCAGTGCTGAACTCAAGGAAAGTCGACTTTAAATTTGCGTAGCAGTCAAAATTTGCTGTCATTGCATCAATATTTCTGTGTAGCTTGTAACAAAAGGCAACTCAAGGTGGAAAAGTTAGTCTTTCCATGATATAAATAACAAGTGGAGGAAGGGTATCTCGAAGTGTGTAGCAGACATGCTGGGGAAACTTCCATGAAACCAGATATAACCTAAGATTCTTTGAAGTTTAGTGAAGGCAAATGAACGTAGCAACAGGTCCACTGATGATTTGATTGCATATCTCACCTAGAAGTGGAACCAATTTCTCCATTACTTCGCAAAACTGTTGTGTTACGCTTGACATTTCAAAAGCATTTCACAGAGTTTGGAATCAGGCTCTTTTCTCGAAAATGCGTTCATATAGCTTCGATGAGTCTCTTTCAATGGATTAGAAATTACGTTTCGGGGCGTCCAATACAAGTTGTCTTGGACGGCTTTAAGTCTGCGATTCACCATATAAATGCTGATGTTCCCCAAGGCTCTCTATGATCTCCCACATTCTTTCTTATTTTTATAAATGATTTCTTATCTGCAACTTCTAATGCAATCCATTTCTGATGACAGTACCCTCAGTTTATCACATTCGTTCCCTAACTCACGTCCTTGCTTTTCGGCCGTAGAAGGGGAACAACAGCATGTGTTAAGCATATTAAATCCTGACCTGAACAGCATTATCAAATGGGGTTCAACCAACAGAGTAGAATTCAATTCTTTTAAAACACAATGCTATCTTCTGTCTCCCAAGCGAAACCAAGACCATCATCCATTATCCATAAATGGTACTTGTATCGCTGAAACCGAAAGACTTTGCCATTCTCCGTGTCTAGGATTCCTTAAACGGTGTAGGAAATATTTTACGTCTGATCTCAATTTATAAGGCATTCATCCTGCCAAAGCTGGAATATAAAGCCGATATCTGGTCTGATGCACCCACGACCGTTCTGCAGAGTGTACAGAAATGCGTGTTAAAACTTATGTCTGATAGAGACATTGTGAATTCCATAAATTCACTTGAATATCGGAGAAATGTCTCGTGTCTCTCCCTATTTTATCTCTATTTTCATAAAAAATGCTCCAGCAAAATAGCCAGTTGCATTCCTCCCTTTCAAAATTTCACCCGCAATACGCGTAATGCTTCGAATTGCACATCAGTTTACTTTGAAGCCCAACTTCGGTAATACTGTCAAATATAGAGATACGTTTATAAGCCGAACGACACGAATGTGGAATGATCTACTTGGCTCTATATTTCCCCATCACTATAACCTTAAAACATTTAAAGCCAACATACACATCCTCTGTTCCTCTTCCACCTTTTCCCCAACCCTCGTGCCCTGAAACAATATAAGGGTATTCATATCCCCTTTGGCGCGCAAATTATAAAAAATAAAATAAAAATAAAAATGTGTTAGCCAGGTCGATCAAGAGGTCGCTTTCAGTGATAAGCCTTTGCACTACCGGGGAATGGACAACTCTTTGGCAGTCTTTGACTCAACTTGGTTTTACCAGGTGCATCTAGCATGACCCCTTCATTGTAGAGTCAAATTATGCCGCTTTTGAGTACTGGTTGAATCAGACCCTTGGCATTCTTCCTTCTCGTAAAGAGAACAATTATGATTATGCCTAGGGACATTTGCTCCTTAGAGCAGATAGTCGTTAGACTTGATCTAACAACGGCAATGTCATCCGTATACGCATGAGCATATAGTTAGAACTATTGGGAGTGTTTAGTGTCTAACCAAATTGCTAGATCAGATGTTGCAATTTCTGGTGTACCATTCATCTATTATATCTAGAGCTACCTACGACCTAGAGCAAGTTGTCATTATGCCTAAGCGTAAAGTTAGAACTGTCGACAGTGTATAGTATTAAACCATTTTACTAAAAGATTAACAGCCCTCTCATGCCCTAAAATAAACAATCATTGTCTCTCGATTACAATTATCAGGAGTGAAAGAAAAACCATCAATTTACAATACTAGGTCAGTAGCTATTCAGGACGTCCCTTAACTACTAACTAAATTCCAAGCGCTCATTTTGTTTCCAAGAAATGTTACGTATACGCCCTACCTTCTCGAACCAGTAGAAGAAATCAGTTTTATTCCAAGTATCTTAGTAGTCTGAGATACCGTCAAAAATCTACCTAACCACACCTATGCTATTGCCCTTGCAAATCGTTAAGGCTGCTTTTCTCATTTCTTTTCACAAGTTTTCCGAAAGGAATATCGCCTGAAGGGAAACCTGCGGCGGCGACATTTTGGAGATGTTTCATGATAAACAGAAATATTTTTCTTATGTTAACCTACATTTGTTCTCCTGTGACTGCTTCAACTTGTATTATACTTAATGTGTATGCCATATTTCATTCAGTAGTACCACTTGGTATGCGCACCTTTTGGCATTCATCCCTATGAATTAAATTTAACGATGCCATGATGCCATGGTTGTCAATGGAATTTAATGTTTGATTAAAGTATCATATCTGCTTCACACAAAGGTCGCATAAAGCGTGGACTATCAATGATGGCAATCGAATGGGATCAAGAGACAAAGAGCACACGGTGATGTAAGACAAATGAAATAAAATGAATTACATCCCTACCCCCATACCTAAATGGCTATGTATCTACAAATTTCTTAAACTCAAGAAAGATACATTTCACATGAATTCATCCGGAATAGTTTATGTTGTCTATGATCACGTATCTTTTCACGAATCTTATTAACCAATGGCTGTCTGTGTGTGTCACTGGCATTTTTATTTGCTGTGTGTTTGTATTCTCCAAATAGATTGGAGTGTGCAAAGGATGAAATTATTGATTTGCTCCTGCAGATACGAGTAGACGTATGCCATGGAACTGAACCATGTGACTCTTCTAGTCAAAGCATGTTATGTTTATGCTTCATATAGCCCCGGGAGGTTTTTTTTTTTTTTGAGGGAGTTAAGTTTAACGAAGAGAGAACAAGTGCACGGATATGACAATGAAAGATTTGCATGAAGTTCCACATCGTAGAGGATCTTTTTTTGACAAACGCAAAAAAAAAAGAATTCCTTAAGGCAAACATTGCATGGTAGTGCTGTCAGCATCAGGACAGAAGAGAAATGAACAACTGAATGGAATAAATAAGGTTCCTTATTTGAAATGTCAGCGGATGGTGCTAAGAGAATACATAGTGAACACGAAGGGGTTATCAAAGATCTTTGCTTTTCTCGGTATTGAACTAAGAGTTCTACGAAACGACAGGAGAATTCCAAATGCAACGTGCTTGGCTTAACATAGATATGAGTACATTTTTCTTTTGTTTTGCATTTTTCAACACAAATCACGTTCCATCAAGAGGACATATCACAGCAGCTTATGATTCCGTCTCGCATTGCCAATGAAGTGGAAGGAAATGGTGCCTGTAAAAGTCTAAATTTGTAACTTGATAATAAAAAAAAGAGGAAAACTTACTATTAATAGAAATGTTGAACATTTTTCAAAACAAAGAGAAAAGCTACGAAATGTGGAAATGACGTAATAAGTAACCCAGTAAAAACTGACTCTGGCACTGGAGTCCTAACAAGTATTGCTTTCCTCGTAACCGCAAACAATTTTAATTTAAAAGAAAAAAAATCCTTTTCACCCAACCAACACCTATCTGTAGCTAGGTATGTTGTCTGTCAAAGTGAATGTCTAACCGCATGCAACAACCCAACCTCTTCCTCCTCCACTCTACCGCGAAATACACGAGTCAAATTATATTAAAAATTTTCTACCATAGTTGTGTGTATTCCTTAAAGCATTGTTGGCATTCTACTCTCTCGAGTTCTCCTGTATCCTTTTTTTCTGTATCCTTTCTCTGTGTACTATCATTTTATTAAAACGTCGTAACCTTCAACATGGAAAAAATACATTCACACAACTGTCAGCTTCTGCTTTAATTTTTCTTCTTCCGCAATGTGCCAGGTCTGGAAGAGAACTAGCTACAGCAACATCTCATCCGGAATGGCAATGGCGCACGGCATCCCTCCCATACAGGAATTGTTGTTCTTAATGTTGCTCACCCAGTGTCGTAATTAAACGTGTATATAAGCAGAGTAAGCAGTTTTCTTAGGACAGCGAAATTTAATTTAATTAAGTGTGCAGGTTGAATGTGAAACTGAAGATTTGTAAAAATTCCTAAATGCCGAAGGCACATGTACATAATCCATAATTGACTAAAAATACCTTTTAGAATAGACTGCAGCAATCTTTTTATTAAATATGATAGATATAGCATGAAATTTAAGAAAGACATAGACAGATACAGGATTAAAATAAAGTCGAAGAATTTATCTCACACAATATGCTCAACAATTAGGGGGCTCAAGCGAATGAAAAAGAATTAAAAGTCGGGGCGGGTGCACCCTACTGGAACACTCAGACTCCATTGTATGTACAACCATGCAGAGAACCCCATTTTATTGTGTTTTTTTTTCGTCTTTTGTAAAAAGACGAGTAGACGCTTCAGTGATGAAGAGCTTACTCGTAGGTCATCAGCACTCACCACATCAGCACCAAAGATCCGCCACCTGATCCGAGAAAAGGCAGGACAATCACATAGGAACTGTTCCGCAGTGTCATCGCCCTCTCCACAGGAGTCGCAGACAGGGGCAGCACTCAAACCTGCAGTCGTCTGCAGTATTTTCTACTAAGAGATAGCAAGAAAGCCGGGGATTTCTTACAGACGTCGGGGACCATTCGTTTAGTCTGCCTGCATCCTGGAGAGTCATGCTACCTTCGATTGTGTTCATTGAAAATCCAATCATCAAAGGAAGCCCTAACCGAGGACGTTGGCAAACCCAACGTGGGTTCAGGTCCAGAGAAATTCTCTCCTGAGCTTTGTCTAGCAAGCTCATCAAAGATCTCATTTCCTGTTATCCCTTTGTGTCCTGGGACCCAAACAAGATTCAGTGAGTTCAGCCTTTCGACCGAATTCAAGGATGTTTTGCATTCTCGAACTATTTTGGAAGTGGTTAAATGATTGAGCAAGGCCTTAAGCGCAGCCTGACTGTCACTACAGACGAAGATGCTTCGCCTCTTCCAGCTGTTTTTCACAATATAGTCCGCAGCCATTAGGATAGCATATATTTCTGCCTGGAAGACAGATGTGTGTTTTCCCAATGAGAAGTGAAGCCTAATATTATCGCATTCCACGAATACACCAGCACCAGACCCTTGTCCAGTTTTAGAGCCGTCCGTGAAAATGCGACTACATTCCTTTCCTGGCTCAGACTCTGGCCAAAGCCAATCTTGAATAGGTGTCATTGCATCAGACGGCATATCAGGATAATCGTTGCGCAACGTCATCAAAACTCCAGTGCGAATCGTGCCAGAAACCACTTATTTTTAAACAGAAGATGGCTGTGAGTGTACACCCCATGATATAAATATCATGGGGTTCATTAAAGGGTCTAAAGCAGAACCAGGCATACGGGGGAAAGCTCCCAAGCAGCCGAGACAGACCGTTCTTTAGAGTTTGGTGAAAGTAGTAACATATTTACGTGATAGCTTATTCCACCAAACAACTGACGCATATGAGAGGAAGGGTCTTATCATTGCCCTTTAGATCCAAAGGAGTTTCCTTGGTGACAAGACGAAAACACCTTTGCATTGCCGAAAGACTGACGGAGCTTTTGAAGTTTTCAACTCGATTTATTTCGCCGAAGAAGAAGTTTGCTATCTAAGATTACTCCTAAATATTTTGCTTCCTTGGAGAGTTGGATAGTGACGCCTTTTAGTACTGGCTGAGTCAGACCAGTCAATTTCCTTCTTCTCGTAAAGAGAACCATCTCGGTTTTGAGAGGATTAACTGAAACCAGGGCCATCTGCACCTTAGAGCAAACAGTCGCTGGCACGATCCGCTATGCTTTCATGCAATTTTACCCTTGATCCTCCCAACGGGATAGTAGAACTCAATTCTGGTCTAAATTTCGAACTTTTACATTTAACATTTTAAAAGTTATGAAGCTATGACAGACAGACGGACAGGTAGACAGAAAACTGAATCTCTTCTAATGGTTTTCTTCTTACCTATTATTACCTCGTACTTAGAAAAGTACACAATACTGAATTTTGGAGGATACCCAATAGATGAGGAGAATATTATTGCGAACATGTCTACAAGTCTATGATTCTTACATTTATGAGGAATATAAATTGGGAAGAATAGATCAGAGAATGACTAGATGAAGAGTTTGTAAATTTTGAACTTGAATGTGGGAGCCTTTGGTCAGTGGCGGGCTGGACAATACCAAAAACAAGAAGTTTTTCACAGTCTCAGCTCTCGCGGGCATCTGACAAACATCTAGCCTTTCGCTTCCGGTAGAAACTAACCTCATCAACGATTAAGGACATTGAAAATTCTATAAACTGATTAAAAAAAAGAGGTTCACCAGGGCTCACCAGGGCGACCAATGGAGAGTTATACAAAGTGCCGCAAAAGTCATCACCATATTTCCCACGGCAGTAACTTTATTTCGAAATAAGAAAAATTTGTTTTCTTTCGATTAAATAGCAAAGATATAATCGGTCAAGTGAACGCCACTAGAGTTGATGCACATTCGGGGTCATTCGACAGCATTTTCGATGATTTTTCTCAAAACTTCTGGAGATAAATTCCCCACTTCTATTTTAGGGCCTCTACGGTCTGTGGCTTGTTCGTATAGACCCATGACTTCGAAAAACCGCAAAGAAAGAAGTCTTGAACGGTCAAATCGGGCGATTGTGCGGAACAGTGCAAATTGCCAAAACGAGAGATTTAGCGGCCGGCAAATGCTTGCCGAAGAATGTCCACTGTCGTTTGTGCTGTGTGTGTGGTTGCACCGTCCTGCTGGTAATACATATACTCCAAAGCCAATATGTCAATTTGCGGCAGCAAGAAGTCGTTGTTAGTGGCTCTGCAGTGCTCACCTGTAACTATGTTACCGACGCCGTCCTCGAAAAAATATGGCATAATCATCTTTCCTCCGTAAATGCCGCACGAAACAGTAACTTTGAGAGGATTTAATGGCTCCTCGGGCATTACACGTGGATTTTCAGTATCACATAAGCGATAGTTTTGCTTATTCACGTATACTCATGACGATTTTCAATGTAAAATATTTGAGTGTCCTCTTGGACATCTGCAGCCACAGCAGAGATATTCTCGACCGAAAGGCTGCTCCGGGGTCCGCCATGTCTGAAACTTTGACACAATTATTCCGCATTCTTGAAGAGTCTAGCAATCCATGAATTGTTTAAGTGTCACAGGTGTCAAAGTTACAATGACATAAGATGCCAAAGACGAACGCATATTTCGATAGGTTGATGACTTTTGTGCTACTTTGTAGAAGCCATACCGCATCGGTATATGCGATTAAAATATTGCAGGTCGCACCAAAATGATCCCATCTAGGAAGTAATAGAGTCACAGAATTATTCAGTCAAGTATGGCAATCTTGAAGATATTAATTAGTACCTTCTTCACAAATTGTCGCACTGAAATAGCAATTCATATAGAATAACAGGATGGGTCTGCCTTCGGTTGAAATGGTTGAGATACCAAAAATATCATCGATGCAGACAAAGTGACTTAAATATTTTCACGAGTTGAATATTCCTTGGATACTCGTACATACCGATTCAGTTGCAGTAGGTAAGAGTTGTAACAATACTCAAACAATAGCATCCTTTTTGATCAAATCATTCGAGAGAATCTGCGACAATTCTTATGGATTTCTGACCATAGAAACAAACACTGCACCAGACTGTATTGAAAATAATTGAGAACGCGTTTGAGTAGAAAGAATCTGTCGAAGGTGCATTCCTGAAATTAAGCCGAACCCAAACAAAAGATGACATTTATTCAAAACAGTCATTACAAAACTCTGCGCCGAAATCACCTGCTTGCAAGTTATAAAAAGAGTTTGCCACACCTGGTTACCGGGACAAGCAAATATAATGGGTCGCGAAAGGACTAATGAACTAGCAAGGGAAGGGATTGGAAGTAGGCAATAGAAGCATCCTACGGCCATAAAGTAGCCAACAATTAAACGAATAAGATTTTTCGGTGTGCACATTAGGCAGGTCTATAATAAATATGATACGAGTAAACAACAACATCAGCTCTACGCGTTATGAAATTTTTTATTTGGGGGTTTTCCATTCTTAGAATCAGCACATTGCTAGCTCTAACATCAAAACTAAAATTCTACTTTAGAGCTGTCCAAATGCTTTACAAGATGGACTGATATCCAACCATGAAAAATAAACGTCTACTTTTTAACGTTTTAAGTGGCAAACCCCTCAAAACAACAGTTGAGACGAGAGATCAGGGAGGTATACAATATTCTTCTGCTTGGGGATATTATCCTAGATCCGACACTAAGTTGCTCATTGTTCACTACCTAGCCCACGTATCATCTTATTATGTTAATTTTTTTGTTTTCTTTTTTTTTCTGATGTTTTTTTCGGACTGTTTTGAAGTGTCCTCTCCACATCTAGTAAGCTGATCCTCATCCGAAATCAGAACATTACCACCTAATCTCTTCACTTGATATTTTTTGGAGTTCCAACCACCAATAAGCTTCTTGGTGATGTTATACTTAGACAATCCTACAGTCACACCTGAGTCACGTTATCCATAAATTCCCTTAGTCTTCTACATCAAAATGCTGACATCAAAATGCTGACATCAAAATGCTCCAGACATCAGCTCGAATGCTTTGGCAGAATTCAGTTGCAAAGACTTAGAGCTGATCAAGCAAAAGCATGTCGGTTCGGTTTCACCGTGAGAAGCAAAGGTGGAAATTTATGATGACGCAACAACTTCTTAGTTGTGAAGGTGTTGTTAAGTTCAAATCGTCATTCTGAAGAGTCGACTTTACTTTAATAATAAACTTAAATACTTTTAAGCCTCCGAAGAAAAAGATAAGTCCTACTTCTTCTGCTTCTTTAGCCCCTGAAGGCAAGTGAGTCGATATACTGACGTTTGTCACTCACATTACGCTGCACTTTCTCCTTTTTCAGGCGATATTGGGCTTCTAGCTCGATTCTATCTACTGCTGAAGTCGCTGCAATCCGAACCTTGATTGCTGTATGCTCATCGATCTATTTTCAGGTGTCTGCCGGTAGCCATATGCGGTGACTTTTTTGCCTTATACCGACGTAGGTAAGTGCTCAAGTTCAACAAATATTTTTTACAGCATTCCAATGATCATCCATGCTCTTCTGCATAGTGCTGCTGATTGTTTCTGTTTCTAAGGCAAGATGGTCCCTTAATTTTTGACGGCACTTCGGGATCCCTGAACCTCTCGGTATTGAACCTGGTAATGTTAAGCAAGTGTGAGTGGTTGCTGTTGACAGATACAGTACGAAGGCGTTTAAAAGATAGCAAAAGACAGTGATCGCGTTGATTGATTGATATCGGCTCCACGTCTATTTTAGATGTCTAGGAGGTAATTTTTGTAGCGGCGGATGATTGCAATATGATCAATCTAGTTGATTGATATCTGCCTGTCAGTTGAGACCCAATTGATCTTATGCAGGTGTACAGCGTATCTCCAATGACTAGGCGGTTATTATTGCAGAAGTCCACAAACCGCTCACCATTGTCATTCCGGTCTTCAAGATCACAAACTTCCATCACGGGCTTAAGTATAGTCTTCCTACCTTGGCGCTGAAATCCCCCACCATCATTAGGATGTCCATATTGAGCTTATGGTTGGAGACGGAGCCTAAATGGCTATAGAAATTGTCCTTCATCTATCCTCAGTCGCATCTCCGATCGGAGCGTAACGTGTATGGTGGAAATTTTAGTTTACTCTGCTCTGGAATCTAGCCGTCAATATCTGGTCACTGCGAAGTTTCCAGCTGGTCTGCATAAGTAGAGCATGACAATGTTTTTGTTGGGGAGTGGTATTCTCCAGCATCGAACCATCTTATGTCACTCAGCCCCAAGTTGTCTATCTTATACCGGGTGATTCTACACTCTAGTTGGTGGAATCTGGCATTTTGAGACCTTCGTGGAATGAGCCGATAAAGGTCTTGACGTTCCAGAAACCGATCGTTGTCTGTGTACGATAGCCAAATTTCGTCAACAAAGTATCCGTTCGTTTCCAGTGTCTTGTGTTCCGTTTCGGAGCAATTTGGGTTTTTTACGATTGTGGGTCACAGACCAACCAAAACTTATCCTCTTCTGTGGTGCAGGAGGCTCTCTATTCATTCTCTGCCATTCGCCCAAAGAAATTCCCAGATGGCACCGCGAGAAAGTGGAAGTAGAGTTTCCTAACAGAGTTTTTGGCTCTTTCTCGTTATTTAGCGGACCAACATCTATCAGTCCTACGAGGACTTTGTTAGTCGTTTACTAGTTTAGACTTTATATCTAAACTAATCGAGGATTTAATGTCGAGATTTTATTTATTTTAACATTAATATAATAGAAGAACTCAAAAAAGTATGTCTCGCAATTCAACCTCTGAATAGATTTTTTTCAAACTTCAGAGATTTTGCCTTAATTTTAAATCTGAACAATTGACAAACGAATAGCACATAGAGCCTCTATGGTGTAGCACACAGCGCCGCTTTGTTGTACCACAAGGGTCTAAACTAGGCCCAATAATCCTAATTTTGTTCACCAACGAACTACTATGTATATTTGAAAAAATATGGCATTTCTTTATGCAGACGATGTTGCTATTGTGGTGAAGCATGGGTGTCTTGTTACTGCGATAGCAATAATGCAGGAGGAATTTGACAAGATTTCGCAATTGTGGCACGATCACAGTTTGGTAATTCAAATAGAGAAGACCAATATGATGCAGATACGCATACCAAATCAACCAACATCTACTGTAAATGTCTACCACAAAAATGAAGACTGTCCAACCACAAGAAGAAGCGAACCTTTTCAAGTTGTTAAATGCTCTGAGAATCATCATAAGAGATCAATTCCTTTGGCACGAGCATATACCTATAGATCGATTGCTTAACTTAAGAGTGCTGTTTTTGCGATGATATATCTGAAGAGTTACACTATCGCAAATGGCCAGAAACAATTGATGTTGGTACAGACCTTATTTCCTTTCCGGTTGTAGTTCCCAAGAAGTTCCTTGGCCTATCTTAGGGTCGGGAGTTCCTCCCAAAGTTTGGTTCTCTTGTATTTGTGCCCGCAGAATAGTTCTGGTCCAACGAAGGAGGTCTCAGATCCCTCTCTTGCTAGTTCCTGGTACCTAATACAGTGTGATTCTGTTGCTCTTGTCAAGTCTATTTAGCTTGACAAGACACTCTCATACCAGTTTTGACCTGATTTCATGCGATATCAGTGCTTTTATGGCAGCCTGGCTGTCCAACAGTATTGCAATATCTTGCCCGCGGTACTTCATGTTGATATTAAATTGAGCGCATCTTTCAATTGCATGTACCTCTGCTTTGAAAATACTGAGGAAAGTTCCCATGGCTTACATCATTGGTATATTTAAGATGACAGCAGTGCTAGGGTACTATGATGACCTCCATTTTCAGCAACTGATAAGTTACAATTAAAGCACGAGAAAACGAGCTCAACAACTTTTGAAAATTCCAGCACCTGTACCTACAGGGTGTAGGTCTATGCTATAAAAATAGAGTACTAGGCTTAAGTGAAAGGTAGTTTACTTATTATCTGGTTTTGAAAAATTTAGTATTTCTTGGTAATGTCGGTCAAAATCGATCTCTAACGACTGTTTAACACACTGTAACATAATGTAGCATAATAACTACGCTCCAAAAGTAGGCAACACATTCCGAAGTGTCTTTTCATTCGAGGTTCGTGTCCACGGTAAGAGACGGATTATGTCTAAGACGACGTCGCGGAATTAAGAGAGAATTATAACCACAAGAGATTATTGGCTGCAGCTGTCATCTTGGAATTATTATATCAGAATTTTCTTGTTCCAGTGGTCGAAGAATTTGCTAGAAGTTTCTGGCTGTCAGAAATGCGACTATATAAGGACAGATGGTGATCGAGGCAAGGCAGTTGGTTTTCGAACCGCACGAAGAGATTGGAAAAGTGATAATGGGCGAAGTTGTAATTTTGTAATAAACTGAAAGCAGAGAGTTAACAAAAAGAAGTAATTAGTTTGGGATTTGTGAATTAAGTAATTGAAATGAGATAAAGTGATTTGAGAAAAAAGAGACCTTGTAAGGAAAGAATTTGCGAAGAACAGTATAGTGTGAACTTGAATTGTTCTATAGACTAGAAAATAAAGAAATAATCTCACAGAATAAAGTTTTATCTACTCGAGCCGTAGCTCGCATATTACAATATGTAGCGTACCAAGTCTTGGAAAATTTTCAAAAATATTGAATTTTGCATTCCCTAAAACTTTATGCTTGTTTTAAAATTCAAGCGATTGTGGCCTCACATCCCTTTTTGAGACAAATATTCGCTGCATATACACAGTTACTTTACCCCTGAATGCAGTAACATTTGCGTTATAATTTCATCATGGTTGCATTTTTATATTTCAGCGGAAAGCCACCGATGAACTTACTCATGGTGGGGGTTGGAAGTTTTAATGGCTCCAAGGTAAATTGCCTTTTTTTTGGACGAATTACATTTTGCGTATCCTTGAAGCAATGACGGCCACTAAACATGTGTCCTTCTGCCAGTGTTTCTCTCACATGAGCCTCCAGCATCATACACTACAACTGAAATTGCTAACTGACCTGTAAATGGGTCCGGCAACTTTGTGCTTGGCTCGCTGAGGCTGGTTTACTTTTCAAATCAACACATTCCCTTTGCGTCGTACAGGACGACCGAATGAAACTGCGATACACGGTGACTGCTGGTGGAGATAATGTTCAGAATAGATACTCGTACACGTGGTCATCTTTAGGACAACAATAAATAATGTTCATTAAAATGATAATGAAAGCAGCCATCCAACAAATGTGCTCCTGGATAAGCTGGTTCAAGGTAAATTGCGATGCTATGTAGTTGTGCTGGTGTTGGCATAAAGAATTCACGCGGCGGCCAGTAAAATAGGGGCGTTTGCGTCTACTTAAACTAGGTAAGGGATCTTATCGACAGAATGGGGGCCCTCCACTTTTCATCATGATAAAAGCTTTAGTGTTAAATACCATATAAATAATTCAACACATTGTGCTGTATCTAAAGCGGTGTGAGGGCATCCGATCCTCCTCAGCCGGAGTTGAAATCAATCGGTGAGTGTGAAATTGTTCCAGGATGTGAGGAGAGATGTGGCGCTGTTGCGCTTCGACGCTTTCGTTAGCTATTAAACGAATAGGACAAGCGTTCTTTCTTCCACCCACCTGCGCGTATACGTTGTATACTCGTATCCTCCACCATGGGTGGATGATATGCAAACATAAGGGAGACCAATGTACTCGTACTTGTGTCTATATAAGGAACTGGAAGAGGCGACAAAGAACAATTTTCATCAGCAGGATGAGCATTTTTCACACCGTCAGCATTCAACGTCATCGTTTTCCGTTTTGCGCAGATAGTGCGATGTGTGAAGTGTTTGGTAGAAGCAGCGGTGAGTGGTTGAGTTGTGTAATGGCGGAGATAGTGTTATTAGGTAAATGGAAATGAAGGTTTATATGTGTTTACCTTTGGATGGGCTGTGGGAATTGTGTGTAGATGTAATGAGTTGAAAGAGCAATGAGAAGGGGGTATTGCTTCGAAGGTCGAATTCAAGCTGGTTACAAGTTTCAAAGTAATACACTCTGGATAAATTGGATTTGATATACCTACTTACTCTTATGAATACCTGCTTTCGTAATTTGATGGTGTCCTGTAGATTTGTTATAATCAATTGCAATGAGTATGCAGTTTTATAGCCCATGCAATTTAGGAAAACAAAGGCATGACTGGCATTCAAGTAAGATCGACAAAAAGTGTTAGGATTAAATTGGTTGTACAATGAGTTACTTACATTATTATGAGTCCTTACATTATGTCAACAATTACTTGGATGAGTTTTGATAAAATCTTCTTAACCATTTTTGAGAAACAGAACATTTTCAAAACTTTGTAAAGCACTCGCAGCTATTTTTATTCGAATTTTTTTTTTCTGAGGACGCCGACGGTACCACCGTAACCGTAACTGGTGAGCGCTACACACAGAAGTTAAACGAGTTTTTTTGCCGAAAGATGCTGAATTGGGTCTCGAGCATTATTGGTTCCAGCAGGACAGAACAACTGCTCACACAGCTCGGGCAACGATGGAGATTTTGAATCACCAATTTCCAGGCCGTGTGATCTCCCGTTTTGGTGATTTGAACTGGCCGGCCAGATAGCCATATCTAACGGCACAAGACTTCTTCCTTTGAGGCTTTTGGAAATCTCGCGTTTACCACAACAAACCACAAATCCTGCAAGTCTTGAAAGCCAAAGAAGAAGACCTCACCAATTTGGAGCCAGATGCTTTGGGAGCAACAATTCAAAATGCCGTAAAACGACCAGAAATGTGTATCTCCTGAAGAGGTGGTCATTTTCCCGACATAATTTTTTCAACTTAATGTAATCAATTCTGCACCTTCAAGTAAATGTTTCGTGAAAATAGAGGCCAATTTTTGGCCAATTCACATTATGACATTACTTTTGCCCCACCTTGTACAGGGTCTTCCAATAGGGACTTCCGAACTTTGACAGTTGATAGCGGCCATATTGTTGAAGCTACATCTGTCAAATTGGTTGTCATTTATTCAGTCAGTTTTGCCAAATCACCATGGACGGATATAGCGTTCAACAACACGTGCAAATAATAAAATTGTTTTATCAAAATGGGCAACGTTCCGCGCGCTTCGCCCATTTTACGGTCGCCATAATCGTCCTTCCGAGAGGACTATTCGCAGTGTGGTGGATAAATTTGAGTCCACTGGTTCAGTAGTCGAACAACCAACACCCGTACGTCGACGAAACGCAAGATCTGCAGAAAACATCGCCGCTGTCCGTGAGAGTGTGCAGGAGAATCCGAGGCAGTCGATTTCGCGTCGCTCACAAGAACTCGGCCTTTCGCAGACCATAACTTGGCGAATTTTGCGTCGTGACTTGGGCCTGCACCCGTACAGCTGAAGGTAAACGATCATAGACAACGAGACGTGTGTTCGCTAAATGGGCTCTGGAGCAGTTGGAAACTGACCCTAATTTTCATTGAAAAATCATCTTCAACGATGAGGTCCATTTCTGGATGAATGGGTAGGTCAACAAACAAAATTGTCGAATTTGGGACGATACCAATCCATATGAGATCCAAAAGCGTCGAATGCATCCCGAAAAAGTCACTGTTTGGTGTGGATTTTGGGCTAGCGGCGTCATCGGTCCATATTTCTTTGAGAACTACGTTGGCCAGGCCATCACCGTCAACGGCGAGCGCTATAGGTCGATGATTACCAACTTCTTTTGGTCTGAATTGGATCATATGGACACCAACGATATGTGGTTTCAACAGGACGGCGCTACGCGCCACACAGCTCACGCCACATTGGAAATTCTGCACGAGCGATCCAAGGGCACGGTCATCTCAGGTGGAGGTGATGTGAACTGTCCACCGAGATCGTGTGATTTGACCCCGTTAGACTTTTTCTTGTGGCGTTTTCTGAAGAATAAAACACAAACCACAGCGGCCCTCAAAGCCAACATAACCCATGCCATCGGTCAAATTCAGCTTGATTTATGCGCCAGAGTCATGAAAAATTTAATATTTCGGAAGCGCCCAGAGAAGTCGCGGCGAACATTTGAATGATGTTATATTCTATACATATTGGCATCGATAGGCCTTTCAAATGCATGACAAATTTTGATGATATCTCACACACACTTTGTTCCATTTAAATTTAAAGATAGGAAGCGCTTAATGAAAGACCCTCTATAAAGCGACTTATGGTACCGTGCATTGTAGACTTCGATATTTTAAGCTTATTTTCAATACTCACTGTATGCCCTTCTTTATGCAACGTTACTCGTATTATGCCAAAACGTTTAACTTTACATTTTTCCATTTGAGGTATTTTAAAACTGTCGTTTCAAGACGATCTGGCACAGTTTCAAGACGAACTACCTGCTTTCATAGTTAGAAAACAAACTCAGTTTTCCCAAAAAATTCCTGAATCTTTTCCGTTTTATGGTCAGTTTTATGATAAGTTAAAAACATTTGCAGTTTTGTCTTAATACTCCTTGCATTAGTTTTTTCCACTCCTTTTTCTTAAAACCTAGTCCTCCTGTTTTGATGTTAATTTAGGCCTTCCACTCCTCTTATGGCTCTTAAGAGTTGGTGATTCTTTAACCTTTGTGCCTACACCCACATACCCGGGTGTGTTTTCAGATTGATATATTTTGAGCTCTAGGTGCCGTATCGACTTGAAATTTTGAAAAGCCTCCTAAAATATTGTTTTTGATTATATTTGAAAAAAAATAAAATTTTTTTCGTTGGGTCAAAATTTACAAGTAGTTTTTGAGACTTACCCCTTCTATCTGTAGCCAACACACCTGGGTGTGCATAGAAAAATGTATGTAAATTGTCAGTTAGAAATGCAGAAAAGCACTATTGTTTCATTATAAATTCTTATTTTTTATTCATTTGACATTATTTTTTTATTTTGTTTGGAGCATTTTTTATTAAAAAAACGATAAAACAGGGAGAGACAGGAGGCATTTCTCCGATGTTCTAGTGAATGAATGGAATTCACAATGTCTCTATCACCTATAAGTTTTAACGCGCGATTTTGTACCCTATCAAGAATGTGCAGAACGGTCTTGGGTGCACCAGTCCAGCTTAGGGCGGATGAATGCCTTATAAATTGAGGCCAGATCAGACGGGGTAAAATATTTCTTGCACCGTTTAAGGAATCCTAGACATTTTGCAGCATTTTTGGCGACCTCAAATATGTGCTAATTCCATCGAAGATGGTTATTAATACACATACCGAGAATGGCAAGTCTTTCGGTTTCAATGATGCAAGTACCATCCATGGATAATGGTTGAGGGTTTTGGTTTCGCTTGAGAGACAGAAGACAGCATTGTGTTTTGGAAGCATTAAATTCCACGCGGTTGGTTGAACCCCATTTAATTATGCTGTCCAGGTCAGGATTTAATGTGTTTAACATACGGTGCCGTTCCCCTTCTATGGCCGAAGAGCAAGAACGTGAGTTAGGGAACGAATATAAAAAACTGAGAGTACTGTCATCAGCGAAGGAATGGATTGGATTAGAAGTTGCTTATAAAAATGATAAAGAGAGTCGGAGACAAAACAGAGCCTTGGGGAACACCAACATTTATTTGGTGAATTGCAGACTTGAAGCCGTCCAAAACAACTTGTATTGAACGCCCCGAAAAGTAATTTCTAATCCATTGAAGAAGAGACTCATCGATGCCATATGCACGCATTTTCGGTAAAAGAGCCTGATGCCAAACTCTGTCAAATGCCTTTGAAATATCAAGCGCAACCATCTTGGTTTCGCCGAAGTGATGGAGAGATTGGTTCCACTTCTCGGTGAGGTATGCCATCAAATCACCAGTGGACCTGTTGCTACAAAAACCATACTGAATCGAAATATTTCATAAGCTGACGATTTATCAGCGTTTCCATGATCTTGGAAAGAAGGGACGTAAGTGCAATGGGTCAGTAGTTGGACGGGGAGGAAGATTCGCCTTTTTTGGGGACGGGCTGGACAAATGCTGTTTTCCATCTACTCGGAAAGAGCCCTGAAAAGTAGGATAGACAGAAAAGCTTACGCAGAGGTTTTGCCAGCGTAGAAGAACACCTCTTCAGAACTATGGGGGGGATACCATCTTTTTTTTTTTTTTTTTTTGGATTGCGCCAGGGATGTGTAATCTTCATAGATACTAGTAGCCCGAGTGCTACTAGCATGCACGATTCGCAAACCTGAGTACTCGATGCCAGGAATACGCCTACGTACTAAACACACACCCTACACACTTCAACCACTCTCCCCGCGGGACTGCCGTTAGGTATTACCTCGCGGGGCTGGTTAGCAATTCATGCTATGCTTCTTGTATTGCTGCTTCTGATGCTTCTGTTGCTTCTGCTGCTCTTCTTAGCTTTTCTATTCTCCGCAACTCTTTTTGTAGATTTGTTACGAAAGAACATATTGCCATCCAATTTTCTTCCAACCGTAACATATGGTCGAGGAGTAATGACGGACTTGGAAGAGTAATTCTCCATGCCGTGAAACGTGTGCAGTAAAACACTGCGTGCTCCGTATCCTCATCTTCACCTGGGCATTCCGGGCAGGATGGTGAGTTGTCGTGTCCGAATCGGTGTAGATATTTGCGGTAGCCACCGTGGCCAGACAGGAACTGCGTTAGATGGTAGTTGCAGTCTCCATGCTTTCGACTTATCCAATCTTGGATTGTCGGTATAAGTTTGTATGTCCATCTGCCTTTTGTTGTATTAGCCCAACGAGCTTGCCACATAGCTGCTGGCGCTGCCCTTTCTTCAATTTTTATCACCTTGATACCAGTGGCGTCGTGATGACTCAATGCTCTTCTGTTATATATCCTCAGCATTTCATCTGCGAGAATATCGATGGGGACCATTCCAGCTATGACAAATGCAGCTTCGTCAGAGATGGTTCGAAAGCCGCTGATTGTCCGTAGCGCACAGAGTCTGTATGATGACGATAGTTTTCTTTTGGTCTCCTTCGTCCTCAGTGCCTCCGCCCAGACTGGGGCGGCATATAACAGAACTGAGGTGATAACTCTAGAGAGTAGAATCCTTCTAGCGTATCCAGGTCCACCGATGTTAGGCATGATACGCGAGAGAGCTCCCTGCATTTGCGATGCTTTTTTGGTAACAAAATCAACATGCGTTTTAAACCGTAGCCTGTTGTCCAGCATTACTCCAAGGTATTTAACTGCCTCTTTCGACCTGATGGTTTGGTTACCAACCTGGAAGTTGGCAAATTCGACAGTTTTCCGGCTGGTTATAAGAACAGCTTCTGTTTTATGGTCAGCTAGTTCTAGTCCGGCGGATACTAGCCAATCTTTTATCCGGGCAATTGCTTCATTTGTAGCTGATTCTACTGCACAGATCTGTTTAGCTACTGTCACGACTGCAATGTCATCGGCGAATCCAATTATCATTACTCCCCCAGGTAACGCTAATCGTAGTACTCCGTCGTACATGATGTTCCACAATAGTGGCCCTAAAACCGATCCCTGTGGAACTCCCGCAGTTACGTTGTAGTATTTTACGCCTTCATCGGTATTGTACCTCAGCTTTCTGTTGTTGAAGTAGTTCGTCACTATCCGTAGCAGGTAATATGGCGTATCCATCCTGGCAAGTGACCTTCTAATAAACGACCAGTTCGCAGAGTTAAATGCGTTTTTAATGTCCAGCGTTACTACTGCACAATACTCCTTTGTGCCGTAGAGCCATCTTTCTCCTTCGATGGCACCTTTGGCGATATCGACTACCGCTCTTATGGCATCAACAGTAGATCGTGCTCTTCTGAAGCCAAATTGGTGATCTGAGAGGGCTCCTTTCTCTTCTACTACTGCGAGTAATCTATTATAGATTATCTTCTCGAGGATCTTTCCCATGGTGTCTAATAGGCATATTGGGCGATAGGATGATGGTTCTCCTGGGGGCTTCTTTCCTTTTGGCAGTAGGACTAAATGCTGCGTTTTCCATTTTTCGGGAAAGGTTCCTTCTTCAAGGCACTGCTTCATTGTTGTTATGAAGAGGTCTGGTCTTTTGGTTACAGCTGCCTTTACTGCCTTGTTCGGGATGCCGTCGGGTCCCGGAGCCTTGTTGTCACCTATCTTGCTGCATGCCCTTAGCAGTTCCTCGTGAGTAATTAAAGGAATATCTTCTGGATTGACTTCTCGTATAATATTGCACATAGCAGCAGGCCTTTGAGGGAAGAGGTACTCTACTATGGATCTCAGCATTATCGGACATGTTATTTGAGGAGTCCTATAGCCCTTTAATTTTGTCATCACCATTCTGTATGCCGAGCCCCATGGGTTGATGTCGGCTTCTTGACAGAGACGTTTAAAGCATGCAGTTTTGCTTTCCTTAATGGCTCTATTTAAGCTGCGTCTCGCCAGTCTAAGGGTGTCCAGGCATTGTTGGAAATCCGCCCTCCTTCTTGATCGTTGGACTTTACGCCGGGCTTGCAGACATTTTGCCCGGAGTTCGAATATTTCCTCGTTCCACCAGTAACACGGTGATGTGTTCCTGGTGTTTGCTCTCCTAGGCATTGATGCGTCGCACGCTGTGGTGATGTGAGGTGGTGAGCGAGGGACTCCGCTGTTCCGCTTGGAGCTTGATCACCGTTCAACATCTCTTCGAATGCATCCTTATCGAAAGATCTGTCATTCCATTTTGGGCCAGTAAGTTTTGGGAGCTGGACTGGTTTTTTCCCTTTTATTTCCAGTATTATCACCTGATGGTCGCTGTGTGAATATTCCTCACTGACCCTCCACTTTATGGTTTTCAGGATGGAGTTGCTCGCAAAGGTGATGTCAATAATGGACCCTACTCCAGCCTTCCGGTAAGTATTTGTCCGGCCCTTATTAGCAATGCCTATCGCTAGGGGAGCGAATGTCTCCAATAAGACCTATCCTCTGGTGTTGGTGAGCCTGCTGCCCCATTCTGTTGCCCACGCGTTGAAGTCTCCTCCTATAACCACTGGGGCTCCCTGGAGCGCATCCGTGGTTAGATTATCCAGCATTAGTTGGTACTCGCTGGCCGTCAAACTGGGTCGGGCATAGCAGCTATAAAAATGGATCCCATTTATTTTCGCCCGCACGAAGCCGACTGCTTGGTCGTTTGTTTCTTGAAAGGCATAGCGTCCACACATCCATATCGCCGCCTGTTTTGCCTTATCGCAGATTCAATTGTTGTTCTCTTCGGGACATTTATATGGTTCACTGATCATAATAACGTCAGCGCTTTCGTCCTTGGCCGTTTGTGCTAGGATGTCCTGTGCTATTCTACAGTGATTAAGATTTATCTGTAGAATCTTCATGGTATTTTGCTTGTAATAGCTCTCCGAAATACTGGGCATTTGCTACTGCCGGCTACATGCTGCGCGGCGTCCGGGTGGTCTTTCTTGCAGAACATGCAGGATGGATCCTTGTTGCAATTCTTCGCTATGTGGCCTTCTCCTCCACATCTCCTACATAGCTTGGAGCGGTCTTCCTCGCTTTTGTATTGCCAGGCAAGATGACCAAACTCTAAACATTTGAAGCACTTTTTAAGGAGGGTTCGTTCGCGCATGCGACAGTTAACCCAGCCGATTTTAATCCTTCCTGCTTCTAACAGCTTTCTTACGTCTACTGCGGGAAAGCTGATCGTTGCTGTTTGTGTTCCTCCGTACGCCCTCCGCAGGGACAAAATATCTGCCGGTGAAACTTTCACTCCAAACTGGGCTTCGATTGCATTGATTACGTCGTCTATAGTCGTGACCTCATCGATGTCTTTGATCTCAAGGGTAGTGCGATGCGTAATCGAACTTACATTCGCTTGCTCTGCTAGAGCTTCACTAATGACGCCTTTAAATTCGTTTGTCTTATTTCCCGTCTCCTTGAATTGTATAAGGAGGTCTCCCTTCTGTGTCCTCCTGATTTTAGTTACCGCCTTTCCCACTGTTTCCAGTTTGGGGTCTGCCTTCACCTTGCGTAGTATCTCCGCGTATGAGAGGGACCCCGTCGCTTTAATGACGATAGCGTCAGGTCTAGGTCTTTTGACCTCTTGTTGCTTCTTTTTGGCGATCTTCTTTTTGGTGGTATTTACCCATTCTTCTTCTCCTGCCGCTTGCTTCTTGTTTGTGGCTGTAACTTTTTTCTTAGGTCTGACCACTGGGGTCTCTACGCCGGTGGTCTCATCCTTCTCCTTGGTGTTTATCAATGGAGTTTGTTTTTGTTTACGCTTTGGCTCCGAGCGCTTTTTGCCTGTAACATCGTTTGATGTATTTTTCTGCGTCTGTTTTGGCTTCGGTGGTTCGTTGTCTGCCGCGCCACTCGGTGGCTGTTGCTGTTTTCGTTTTGGCTCCGGGGGTTCGTCGTCTGCAACTTGTCTTCTCTTGGGTTCAGATGTTGTTTTTAGCTATGGCGAAGTTTGCGACGAGTTGTTCCGGCGAATCACTTGCTTTGCTTCCTCATCGTGTAGCTGAATCGCCGAGAGCTCGTAGAGAGCTCTGATGCTTTCAATAGCATCTCGCATCGCTTGGTGGATTGAACGCCTTTTGCCATCTTCCAGCATTTCTACCAGACCTCTAATTTGCTCACCTAACTTGTGGAAATCAGTTTTATGGGTTGGTGGTTCGACCGTCACCTTTCGTATTGCGGGTGACTCGCGTCGTTCCGCACTTCTTTGTGATGCTGCTACTTGGTCAATTGGTGACCTCAGCATCCTTGATCCCCTCTGGAAGGGGTTCTCCTCATTCTCCTCTACTTCAATTTCTCCGGTGTTTTTGTTTGTTTTTGTTGTAATCATTTCTAGTGGATCCCCACTCAAAGCCGCTATCAATGTTCGAATGTGTAGTCACCTAAGGATCCCATGGTTGTCTTTGCAAGCAGTGAGGCCATGCGAGGGTTGACACAAGCCCTTATGGGGTTTTGTGCCAGAGCCGGATCGGTGCTAACCAGGAATGTTACATCTGGACCTACACCACCAACTTAATGGTGACGAAACATTGAACGTACTTTTAGGCCTGCCAAGGTTTTAACGGGATGGAGGCGCTTGTAGCATTAGCCTGAAAGCCATTTCTGCAAGATTTCACTCTTGCTTACTCAGGTAACAGAATACTACAAACGTCAGCCCTCATAGCTGTCATTCCAATTCGTTTTCCAGTATGCCATAATTAAGACCTTACTGGGCTCAGTCTTAATGTTTTAGGGTAGTGGTTATGGTTATTTATATATATATATATATATACCTATGTATATACATATATATATGTATGTATATATGCAGCATCCCTTTCGGGCAAAGAAGCTGCGCATTTTACGATGTGGCGGCTTTGTCCGGATCTCGCCATTTTCTCCTTTCTGTATCCCTCGTAGCCACCTTGAGGTGGAAAGCACATATATGGAAGACGGTGCTTACTCGTCTTGTCGCAGAGAGTTCATAGGGGTTCCTTTAACCTTTTCAGCCAAGCCCTCCTTCTCTGCCGCTCTTGGTCGGGGACTGCTTATTGGGTATTCGCAGTTAGCCTCCATTTCTGCAGGCCGTTCACTATCCGCCACCTGTGACCCCCACAGTCGCCTGAGCTTAGCATCACCAGCCCGCCCGGCTTGGTGTCTGTGGGGGGGATACCATCTGGACCAGCGGATTTGTGTATGTTAAGACCTTTGAGTACTCCTGCAACTGTACGAGTGCGAAAGTGGACATACGTTGCCGTTCCCCTTCTACGGCCGAAGAGCAAGGACGTGAGTTAGGGAACGAATATGAAAAACTGAGGGTACTGTCATCAGCGAAGGAATGGATTGGATTAGAAGTTGCAGACAAGAGATCATTTATAAAAATAAGAAAGAGAGTCGGAGACAAAACAGAGCCTTGGTGAACACCAGCATTTATTTGGTGAATTGCAGACTTGAAGCCGTCCAAAACAACTTGTATTGAACGCCCCGAAAGGCAATTTCTAATCCATTGAAGAAGAGACTCATCGATGCCACATGCACGCATTTTCGACAAAAGAGCCTGATGCCAAACTCTGTCAAATGCTTTTGAAATATCGAGCGCAACCATCTTAGTTTCGCCGAAGTGATGAAGAGATTGGTTCCACTTCTCGGTGAGACATGCCATCAAATCAAGAGTGGACCTGTTGCTACGAAAACCATACTGCCGGTCATTAAGGAGTTTTCGTGAATCGAGATATTTCATAAGCTGACGATTTACCAGCGTTTCCATGACCTTGGAAAGAAGGGACGTAAGTGCAATGGGTCGGTAGTTGGACGCGGAGGAAGATTCGCCTTTTTTTGGGGACGGGCTGGACAAATGCGTTTCTACATCTACTCGGAAAGAGCCCTGAAAAGTAGTATAGACAGAAAAGCTTACGCAGAGGTTTTGCCAGCGTAGAAGAACACCTCTTCAGAACTGTGGGGGGGGGGGGGGGGATACCATCTGGACGAGCGGATTTGTGTATGTTAAGACCTTTGAGTACTCCTGCAACTGTACGAGTGCGAAAGTGGACTTGTCCCATGGAAAATTTGACTACAGGTGGAGACAAAGCATTATCTGGCAGCGTGGAGTTCGCTGCAAAGTGAGCAGCAAGCAGATTAGCTTTGTCTAAGGAGCTGACACCTGGAATGTCATTGTAAATGAGCGTGGGGATGGCAGACGAGGCAGAATTTTAATATTTTTGACGAATGACCAACAATTTTTACTATCTTTGGGACATTGTAGGATTTTTTGCCTCAATTTTTGGTCATGTAAGAATTTTACACGTCGAATATGGGCATTGCAGTCTTTTCTGGCTCGTTTAAACTTCTTTCGGTTTTCCTCAGATTTGTTGGCTTTTTAAGACCGAAAACTTACTTCTTTCAACCTGGTAGCCTCTTTACAGCTCTGGTCAAACCACGAGTTTGCCTTAGGTTTAATGCTCTTTATTCTATTAGGAATAAAGTCATTCATACTAAGAGTATAGTGTTATTGATCATATCAACAGCGGCATCCACGTCGCTATCGAGGAAGCATAGCGACCAGTTAAAACTCCTAAAGAAGCTATTGAGGCCGCTCCAGTTGGCTTTCTCGTATTGCCATACTTTCCTTTTAGGAGTTTTTTCTTTAACTGAGTGGTCGGAGTACGAGAATTTAGCTGATACGATATTATGGTCAGACCGACCTAGAGGCGCTAAAACATCAATAGTGTATTTATCAGGGTGCGAAGTAAGAAACAAGTCCAAAGTGTTGGCGGAATGACTTACAATGTCCGGTATACGTGTAGGCTCATTTACAAGCTGAGTCAAATTGTTTATCTCAGCAAAAAGTTCAACATACCTTCCTTCGGGTGTTGTCTGTCCAGAATGTTGAAGCCAATCCGAATTGTGTATATAGAAATCGCCCGCAATGACAATTTCAGTATGAGGATACAAGGAGACAATTCGAGTGATGGAATCGGACAACGCATCAAATTCGTCAAAAGTTGAGTTGCTGTCTGCACTAGGGCTTCTATAAATAAAGCAGTAGTGAATTATTTGCTTACGGACGGTGAATTTTAGCCATTTGAAATTAAATTCTGGGTTGGAACAGTGGCCATACTGTGGTGGAACTTGGTAAGCAATATCACTACGGAAATCACATTGAATTATATCTACTGAATGTTCAGCACAAACTGGATTTTTGCATTCTTTGCAGGCTTTTCGTGTTGGTCTTCTTCTGGGACATAGGTAACAATTTCCCTTCTGCTTTATTCTGCGAAAATTGTCACGTTCTTCTTGAGCCCTTACTGGAAGACTTTCAATAGTCGGTGTTACTGGGTGGCCCAACATACTTTCAATTCCACTACGTGATGGAAAATATCGCATGATTTGTGCATTTTGTGAACGATTCTGCGTTTCTGCCATGGCTAATTGTTCATTCAACTGTTGTAGGAACAACCTTCTACGGTTTGTTGATGTCTTCAAGTGTGGATTATTTTCCATGTAGATCACGAATGCTGCAAATGCATCCACATCCACAATGTTGTAAAAAAAAAGCCAAAGGCCATCTCTTCGTTCTTCTCTTCGTTGTAAACCAAGGCATTTGTCCATATTGTCAACACCTCCTTTGCTTCTTTTGTAATCGAGTATCATTTTTGGCTTTCTTTTAGGACCTTCAATTTCGATACTATAATGGAAAGTGGAAAGAAGCACAACCGATTTGTTCTTTTTTGGAATATATGAACACATACTTATGTTGCTGCTGAATCTAAAGATTGATGATTCTACTGCTCTTCCTTTTGGTTTAGAAAATTCGGCTGGTACAAATGTACGTCTTTTGTTTACAGTGCCCAATATTGACAAACTGTAGTCTAACATCAAAGTAGAAGCCAAATTATAGCTTGTAAAAAAGTTGTCACATACGATGTTTCGAGCACTTCCACGGAACAGATTGCAACACAAATCTTTGACCACACGTTCATCTTGATTTTTTTCTCTTTCTCCATACCAGTATAGATTTGTCCTTTGACTGGATAAGAAGTAATAGCATCACATACGCACCAATTCCATACTTGACCGGTTTTGAAGGTATATATTGAGTGAATCTGGAGCCACAAGGATAAGGATAAAGTTCTTCATCAATAGTGACGTTGGCTCCTGCTTTGTAGTTATCTTGAAGGTTTCTATTCAACATAAGGAAAATGTCAGATATGGCTGCTGCTTTGTCAGTTTGTTTACGTTGCTGGCGCGTATTTCCATTATCAAATCTGATAAAACGACTGATAGTCCAAAAACATTGGAGACCCATTGAAGCACGATACAACGGATGTGAGTTAGTTTTCTATAGATCAGTTGTATGTACATAATTAGAATGTGTGACACCAGCTAACAAAAGTATGCCCAGACAAGCGTCAAATTCAGTTGTAGTAATAGGTTTCCATATACGAAGTGGTCTTGCTGGGTTTTCATCATGTTTACGTTCGTAACACTTTACTTTTCTATTGGTTTCGCGAATTATGTAGCTGACATCAACATTTTGAATGTTTGTACAAAGCTAAGATCTTTTGTTCTGCGTGCTGGTCCAGTGTTCGAGCTTCTAAGAATATTATGCGACAAAAATCGGCGAGGTTGTGGTGGTTGGTCTGACCAAATTGTACCATCTCTAGCTGTATAATTATTTGCAGAAGATTCAATTGGAGCTACTTCCAATTCTTCATCCGAATCAGTCTCACTATAAGGATCATATTCTGGTAACTGCAAACCCTCTGCATCTGAATCTTCTACATTTACATTATTGTATTCTTCGTCTCCCAATGAACGTCCATAAGTATCTTGCACATCTTCACTATCAGCTTCCAAAAGTTCCTCCAATCTTTGGCTTATGTACTGTTCTCTGTCTTCAAAGCTAAGTCCTTGCAATTGCCGGGGAGTTAACCACTGCCCATCATCCATAATATAATTTTATTTTATTTTTATTAATAGTTACTTTAAAAACCTGTAAATATATAAAACTAGCTGTACCCTGCGCGCGTTGCAACGCCATCAACTAAAATAAATTTGAAGGAAAGACATTACACAAATATTCAATTCATTTTGAGTCATTTTATTGATTTTGTTCATTTCGAAAAAATTGTGACATTGCATCGTTTCGTTTCAATTCGATATTTATTGAAGTGCTGTGGGATACACAATATTTCTTGTTTTTTTCATCTGGTGCGTAAACGAATAAATCAGAAGGTTTTTCGACGCGTGAGCAGGCCACATAGAGCTGCCCATGTGAGAAGCATGGATTCTTCAAATTTAATCAACACACTTGCAACGATTGTCCTTGTGCTTTGTTGATAGTCATTGCGAAAGCGAGTCGCATGGGGAACTGCAAACGTTTGAATTCGAATGGCATATCTGTCGGGATCATTGGGATACGCGGCAACAGTACGTCTTCACCTTTGAATTTTCCAGTCAAAATTGTTGCCTCGATAACATTGTTCATCATTTTCTTGACTGAGAGTCTGGTTCCGTTGCAAAGTCATGGTGGATTTATGTTTCGAAGAAGAATGATGGGTACGCCAATTTTCAATGTAAGAACGTGCGGTGGCATGCCTGGCAAATCAAGCGAATTCAAGAATTCAGTTGGATAGTTGACAACTTCGTCTTGATTCACCACAGTATCGATGGACTTATATGTTGTCGTTTCGCCGGATATTCCATTCTGAATGGTGAAGTTGATGGTATTGACATCGATGTTTTTGGCCGCTAATATAGCACGCGTACTGAGCCACTGATGATTTTTGTAGTTCTGTGCAATGTTTGGGAAAACTTTTTGCACCAATTCGTCTATGCTTTCTGTGATCTTACAGAAGTTTGCTGGCAATTTCATACATTGCGTAGGTTCATCAATTTGCATTCGCCCATTTCCAATATCCATTAATTGTTTTGCAAAATTTCCAGCCGATGCATCCCGTTGTAGTTGTACACGCATGTTGGTTTTCAAAGTCAATTTCTGTAAATGACGCCATAAAACTGATGATTTGAGACATGCATTAAGTTCATCAGCGG